>VZTZ01049862.1:780973-858933 GCA_013400955.1 Drymodes brunneopygia
AAGATGTGAAGCAAAAGGAGCCTCTTATCAAGAGAAACAGAAATGCCAATGAAGGCTTAACCCCCTGCAGCAGCTCATATCATTTTAATAAAAGCATGGATAACCATATGGAGCCCATGTGAGCATAGGAGACACACAGGAACAGAAAAATTGACACCAAACTGCAAATTATAAGGTTCTTTAAGTTGTTTTTTTTCTTGCCAGAGGAGAGTGTCCCCACTGTTCCTTTCACTCAATTGATGGTCTTTTATCCAAAATCACCATTTGTCTCAGCCCCCAAATCCCAAATTTTTATGGCCATAAACATCTCCACAAAAAACTCTCCTTTTCCTCCCTGAAAAATTTTAACACACAGCAGCTAGTGAGGAAAGAAGATATCACTGAAGCAATGCTCCTTCAGTCAATGAATATCACTGTTGCATCAACCCTGTTTCTTGCCTTCCCTTGCTTTGTATCAAGCCTACTTCTATTAATCCACACACCAAGGTTTTTAGACTGGGTTTCTATTGACAAAGAGAGGAGGCAACTGCTCCGGTCTTTTTTGAGCATTGCAAGGTTCCTGGCTAGGTACAAGCCCATCCCAGGACAGAGATATCAAGAAAACTCTCCACAGTAAATGGCAGTCTTCATGCTAAGATCACTAAGTGACCTAGGAATTCACAGTAGAATTTCACAACAGTTCACTTGAGACCGTCCAGCTAAGCCTTGTTGTCCCATGTTTCACCAGAAAAGGAGCTGCCCAGCATTTTAGGGGGGCTTTCTGCCCCATGGTTTCACAATACTGCTGCAGCCCTGGGCCAGAGCATGCTAAACAAAGTAAACAAGATCTGATTTGCATGAAATATAAAAATTATTAATAAGGTGATGTTGAAATGAAAATGAAGGAATCCATTCTTTACCAGAACCGCTGTACTCTGGTGCAAACACAGTTTCTCCAGCTCAGCAGAGCAGTAGCTGATGGCTTTAGGTGAGGTCACTACACATGATGTCCCTATCTCACAGCCTGGACAATGCTGTCACAAGAGAAACTACAGATTGCTAATTTAGTCAGTTTCCTGAGAAAAAGCACAGCTTGAGTAGTAAATACTTTTAAAAGCTTCCTTATAACCTGCTAGCCAGAGAGCAGTGGGGAAAGAGTAAACCAAGGCCTCACTGTTGCAGCTCAACATGAAATAATGTTGTTCAGTGGCATCACCAACAGCAAAGGCAATACAAAATGCACTATCCCTGCCTACATAGTTTTCAGCAAGCTTGACAGGGCATAGAACATTTTTCCTCCCACATCCAGAGGAAAATATCATCTCCTTGTCTATCTATTCATCTGGTGTCTTGCCTTTTAATTAGTCTATAAACATTTTGGAAGGGAGAACCATCATTCTGATTCTGCACTGGTGCAGAGCAGAGGGCCTTGGTTAATAGCAAGGCCACTTTAACGTTGCTGAGATGAGAGCTGTCATCAGCCAGTCCCAGTTTAGCAGCTTTGCCATTACTTTATTTTGCTGGACTGAAGCTCCCTTGCCTTTGCATAGAGCTTGTGTGGCTTCCACATGTGTTCTCCACATGTGCTGGGGCTTGAAGAGTGCATCCACTGCAGCATCTTCCCCCACCCAACTGGCTGCTCTCCTGCACCAGTGCACATCTCTTCCCCCTGCTATCTCACCCCCGTTTAGTTGCTTACTTGTGATTAAGTTCCTTTTAATAAATGACTCCCATTAAACTGCATTCCTCTGTCACTGTGAGAGACATAAAATTAAAAACTGACTGTCTTTAATCACACCAGGCTTCATCTCCATCTCTCAGGCTCCACTTATCAATAATTAATATAAGAAAGACTGAAATCCATTTCAATTTCAAAGACTTAAATGTTACAATTTTTAATAAAAAAAAAAAAAAGAAAGAAAAGAAAGAAGCCACCATCACTCTGAGAAACAGAAACAGCCAGATTCACAAAGAGGAAAAGAGAATCTGGCAGCACTGCAGCAGCCTCCAAAAAGGGAGAAGGGGCTTGAATGTGACAATCAGCTCTCCTTGTTGCTTTATAACTGGAGATTTTTCCTCTCAAATACTCCCCCACACAGAGGAAGAACCCCAGTGATCCCAGGGACCATGGAGACCTGCACTGTAGCTCATAGCCTTATTTCTTTTGGTTTTACCAAGTCCCCAGAGCAATGACAAACAGCACACTGCACTACCCAGCCTGGTATCTTCTTTAGAAGAACTTCCAGATCTCAGATACTCCAAGGGAAAGTCACAAGCAGTGCTCTCCTATAAACAGAGTGGCAGTATGAGGCAGAATTTACTGGTATAAGCAAGGATGTGGGGCAAGTCACCAGCCTGGCTCTCACTACATGGCTTTACACAGGACTAAAATTAACATAGAACTCTCTCTTTATTCAAATGGTACTGCTGCTTACTCAGGTTTTTCCCACTACAACAGATCAGCATTTCAGCCAATTCTACTTCTGTTGTATCAAAAGTACAAGAAAGTCCAAAATAAAAATATTGAAAACTACCACAATTTTTTTTCAACTGGCTTTCACCCCAGAGCAGCTCAGGCCTCCTTGTCCAATGTGAAGGTCTGGCTGCAGCTAGCTTTAGACCAGACCTGGGTATATCTCTGAGTACTATACAGAGTAAGGTCCTCTGCCAGCAGCACACCCTGAGGAAAGCCCCCTGTGACCACAGTGAGGCTGTGCCTCCAGTCACACACCCTACAAGAGCTGTCCAGCTCAACTCAGACTGCACTGGGGACAGCTTTCAGTCAGTTCAGAGCGTGAGCAGACAAACTGACATCTTCAAGAAAAACAAGATGCAGAATTGTCATGCAGTACCTGACAAGGGCTCAAGTCACATTGTATGGACACACCACCTTATCAGACTGGACAGCTGTGCCAGCCACAGACCTGTCAGCCACTACACAGGTAAATATGCAAGTGAAAGTGAAACAGAAGACAAAATTCAGGAACTGTCCTTTCAGGGAAATCTTGCACATGAACAGAAAACCCCTCTCCAAACCCAAGTTACTGGTCAACACCCAAGCGACACTGAACAGAAGAATGCACAGCATGACACTAGAAATACACATGAACCTCCAAGCTGGGTGTGATCCTACATGATTCCCATGTCAGGCAATTTCCAGCATACTCATCAGCTGAATACCCAGCCCAACACCTCTCAAGCCTCAGCAGCTGCCCAGAGTACCCAGCTCATGCAGATCTCAGCACAGCCACTTCCCTGCTATCCAACCATAATTGCCATGGAACAGGGGAGTCGCACACAACTGAACCCTGCTGCTAGAGGCAGCAACAATTAGGACATTACCCTCTGATTAACAGCCCAGTGCGGGGGAACACAATAAGCAGCCTGGCATAACACCGTCACACCACAAGTCATTACTCAGTAATTACTGTGCAACTACACAGGGACACAAAGGCACAACTCCCCCCTCAGAGTTACAGTGAAGAAATATCATTCAATAGCCTTTAATTACTGCAGAACCACACAGCAACAAATGATGACCTGCCCACTGGTATAAAGTGGACCTATCACTCAGGACTCATTCCCAGTAGTTACTAAGGGAACCTTTCGATAATCCCACGGTGACTGTGGCACATCCCAGCATATGGCCCATTTTCAAGATTCTGGAAGGGGGACCAATATGGAGGAATCACAAAGAAACATTTGCTGAACTACTGTTATCTCCCCAATAAGCTCCCTGTTCCACACCACTGAATTGTGGCAACATTGTGGTAATGCTTTCATTGACTTAGACGTGAGGGGTATAATTGCACCTTTGTCCTGCAGATCTTGTGGTACTTGTAATTATATCTCATTACCAAGGAACACAACAATTTCAAACCTATTACCCACAGGTATCGTTTATTTCAGAGTTAAATTTATTACTTCAGTGCCAGCCTCGTTCATAGCTCTCCTTTATGCATTCAAGCTTCCCTAGTGAACAAACATTGAAAACAGAGTGAACTGAAAAAAAATGGGATATAGGGATAATAGATGGGAACAGAAGATGCAGGGGCCTTTCTAGACCTCGCTCTATTCTGTGTGCTGTTTTTCACTAAGTCCATGGGGGTTTCCTTAAGGACAAGGAGGCATTAGTGCAAAAGGGGAGCAGCCCTTCTGCAAAAGCCTGGAGAGGCTGCAAAATGCAACTGCTCCCAGGGCCACCCTCAATCTGTGATGGGGCTGCAGTACTGGCAGTCGCCACAGTCATCCATGATTTCCAGGCTGCTGTGTTTTGTAAACCTTCCCTCCAAGAGCCTGTGTGTCTTGTAACAACTTTCTGTCTGAAAAATTTAGAAAATCAGAGGCATGCTCTAGCACACAGCCAAACTCTTATGCAAAGGACTGCCAACTGGTCTGCAGCTATATAACACGCCAGAGAGAAAAACAAAGCCTGTTTACTTCTGACTATTCAATTCCCAACAAGAGTGGAGTCACAGGAGGAAGGAAGAAATTGATATTTTCCCCAAGCTATATCAAAATTTTAAAAGGAAGCAAGCAGCCAAGAATATGGATCTTTGCTGAATGCAGTGTGCCACTTCACCAGAAGCAGAAAGGAAATACTTCCTGCAGGTTTCCTTTTCCCAACTAGCAGCAGAGATGCTTATGATATTTGCCACCACCACTGAGTTGTGTACATTTCTGCACACAAACCAGTGTGGCCTCTGGACAACTGCAACTTCTGACAACTTCTAATAAGTTTTTAAAGGAAATTCTGGCATTTAGGTACTGCACCCCTACAACTTCTGACTCACCCTTACAACTCACCTGCCCTGAAGGGCTGAGAGAAGGGCAAACATAACACTCCTTACCTGCCTTGGGAACCCCTACCTTGCCCAGAGGGGAATGATTTAATAGATTATAGTGAAATGCATTGATTCAGTCCTGACTCTCCTGTGTTGAAGGGACTGGAAAGCAGGGAAGACAGGGCAACAGGAGTTAGTCAGGACCATGGGGGTCGGTCCCCGTCTCCAGGAAACTGCAGTGAGAACATGGGAACTGTGAACATCCCTAATGACACACATTTTAGCTAATGACAGCAGGTTTCCATTTTGGGGAGCTCAAACAATACCAAATACTGAAAAGGCTAGAAAGAGTAGATAGAGACATTACAGACATGTGTCTCACTTCCTGCTTTATCTTTGTGGTGAATGAGTCATCTCCTCAGGTAACAATAGGTGCTCCAGCTCCTGGAGAGGAGCTTGCTGCTGTTCAAATGCATCGTGCTGCTATGCTAAGTCAAGCTTAGGAGCAACACGAAAAGATAATGCTAGAACACAAAGAGAAGACCTGAACTAAGTTGTTATGGAAACCAGATTCTCACAAGCTCACACCACCGGATGAGGTCTCTCCCCTTAAAACTGCTTGTCAAAATGCCCAAGATGCACAGGAGTTCCTAATGATCACAGCTCCATTGCCTCACCTTGCATTCACTTCCAGACATTGCTGTCATTCTCTCACAGTTAATCTAATGTGGCTTAAGCATCTTCAGTGATGGGAAAGGTCTCAGGACTCAAGCAATGCCCTTTGGCACTCTTTGCTTGGAAGAGCTGGTGCTGTTAGTATCAGGTTTTAGTCAAAAGAAACAAGGTTCACTTCAATATGAACCACTTTTCTGTTGAAACTTAAAAAAACCCCAATCAAAACAGCACCAAGAGGGGTAGTGGCACAACCACACACTAATAGGTTCAAGCCCATGTTAAGCAGTATAGATGTACAGGATGGGGAATAGCTACTTCACTTGAGTTATGTAGTGCTATTTCACACCTCCTGGGCTCTCTTATCAGACTTCTGCTGGCCTTTCCAGCAGCACATAGCTCTTCTATAGTTAACGTTTGTCACTACTGCCACACATTAATTAGACAGAAAATGTAAATTCTTGTGTATGCTTATACTGAAACAAAAATTCTGCATGGCAGTGTACTGATAACAGCACTGGGTAAAGATCATTCCCCCACAGAAACAAATCAGGGAGCTGGCTATGGCAGACTGCTAGGCAGCAGTAGAAATACTGCTTTTCCCATCACTGCTGAACTTTGGGTACATCAGCAGAAGTTGGGATAGATCTGGCACTTACTTCCTGCTAGGACCCTCTACTTCATCTTGCCTAATACTATCAGTCAAACTGTTTTTCCAGGGCTTCCCATGCCAGTTCTTATCCCTTAAACTCTGTCACAAGAAAAAAAGTAAGTTCACCTAGGCTGTCAAAATGCTTTAAGCTGAGATACTGCATGAATCTTTTACTGAGTATCAGTTCAGCACTTGACCCTATCTTGTGCCCAGACATCCTTCCAGAAAGACTCCAACCTGTATTGAAGGAGTCACCACTACAATAATGCTCAGGACCTGAGTCTTGGGACTTGGTTTGACACAGGGCCACCCTGACTCCCTACTAATTCCCCCAAGCAACTTGTGTCCTTTCTACTCTACAGCTCCCAACAGCAGGCCAGAGCAGGTGGAGGGAGGTACATATCTACATGGGCTGACATCAGAGTGCTCAGAAACATGCTTGGTGCCACCCATAAACCAGCACCAGTAGGCAGAATTTAGAAAACGCTCCTAACCAGTGCCTGAGGGCAAGAAGAAGAAGCAATAGGCAGTAACAGGTCTCATGCCAGCACAGTAGTCTCTACTTCTGCAGCCTGCTGTCCAGCTTGCAGGGCAACAGCAGCAACATCTGCTACAGTTAAGAATGCAAATTAGTTTCTCTGCTGATTTCAGTCAGTCATAAGTTGCCAAAATGTTCATCTTCAGAGTTGAAATTTTCTGGGCTTGGCCAGTTTCCAGCAGTGATTATTTTTTGAAAGAACATGGCAGAAGTGATTTAACCACTACAGAGTGCTCAGAACAGCATTCAACGCTATTATTCAAAAGTCATGACAGACAGAATTAAGCAGCTTTAAAGTCCACAATGTTTAGGTCTGAGAGTTTAAAAGCCAGAAGCATCTGCCAGGGGATTTCAAACATGTCCCTTTCAGCAAGCGTTTGTACACCATTTAGTGTGCAAGAGCTCTGAATTAGCACTAAACCTCAAGGATCCACTAAAATGTAGTTCAGGGAGGGAGGAAGGGCTAATGATTCTGTAACCAACTACTACCTCATAAAAATAGTATGCAGGGCATTTTGCCAACTCTCTGCTAAATTAAATTACACAGGCAGGTAGCGTAAGAACTTGGGAAAACTTTAACAAATGTGAGTACAAGTTTCAGTAATGGCTCTATAAGACCTTTCCTCTGAAGGCATTATTTCCTGAGCAGCCAAGCAGACCCAACAGGTCACTGAGCCCAAAGAGGGAACACTTGCACCCCCAATTCTTTCCTCACTCATGTTCTTAGCTGTGCAACTCTCCCCCTTCCTTGAACCTCCTCCAGTGCCCACATTTCACCCAAGGAAATTGGCTCACTAACCAACCTGAAAAACTAGATGCTTTTATGTGCCAGGTTTGAAAGAACGTGTAGAGGGACCTGCTGAGCACCACAGTAGAAAGTAAGTGGCAGGAACATGCTCCTAGAAGAGGCACTCTCTGTCCACTGGAGGCAGCAAGCTATTAGAGAGCTTCTCTCACCTACAGCATCTTTTGTAAAGTAGTCAAGCCCCACTACAGGGAAAATCCAGTCTTAAAACAGAGAAGTATAAACCCCTTTCTAATAACCAGCATTAGACGGACAGGCCTTTGATGGGTCTCACAGCATGTAAACATCTCTGCAACAAAATGATGATATAATAGCACTACAGAAAAAAGTTGCACAGGTACATATAATGCTGTGGCATTTGTAGTCTGAGTTGAAGTTTCCAGGCCTCAAGATGTGAATACCAAACATATTTGCATTCAATCAATGCTCACTGTCACAAGTCTGGCTACTTTGTCAGTGGTATTCTTTCGCTATCTGGAAGAGGAGGGACAAAAAGAATTGGTTTTAATTAAGTCACAGGAAAAAATCAGTTTTTCATCCTGCAAGACAGAAGAGGTGGGAAAGGGATGTGTAATGAATGAAGTTCATGCAAATTTCCCCTGCATAAGGTCACAAGCTCTACACTCTCGAGAAAGCAATTTATTAATTGCAGACAGCATGTTAATGAGGTTACAGACAGCACAGGATGGGCAAGCAGTGGCTACTGGTTAACTTTGTTCTTTAAAGAGTTCTGACAATTCTTCTGGACTAAAACCACAAGAGAAAGCTCAACACATCTAACGAAAAAGGTATAACACAGATGTATTTCTATACTTAATCAGAATTTTTCCTTTGGTGGTTACTCCCATTCTACAGTGGTCAAAATGTACTTGCAAAGGTAATGATCCCCACACATCAGCACCAGGTTTGCCACCTTTCCCAGGTAACTTTGACAAGTAGAGAAGGGGAAAAGGTCAATAAATGCACTCTGTGTTGTTGAGTATAACTCAACAGATATGAGGCTAGACAGAGGAAGGCAGGCTAGCCATGCTCTCCAGGATATTTCTCTGACACTATGTAGTGACTCTCAGATGTGCATCTCCACCAGCTTACAACCTGCCAGAAACGCTATCCCAAAGCGTTAGGCTGGGATTCCAGCATGCCCCAACTCTGTGCAGAACAAGATCACGCAGCAAATACAGCTTGCATTTTACTGAAACACTGCCAAGGGTTACACTGCTTTTCCTCTTCAAACCAATTTATTGAGAAACGGTGGCAATGCGCAGCACAGCACAGAAGCCATCTCAGGTTTGTCATCTTGCTTTATACGATTGCTCTACAACACTCTTCAAAGGAAAACATCGAGAAACCTGGGTCAGCTCTCGCAAAAGCTGTAAGTTTGATGCACGGAGCGTATTCCGTGCCATTTGTTCTGTGTACGCTGGTGCCAGTGATCATGTAGAGCCTTTCCTGACTCCCAGGGCTTTCCCACATAGGACAATTGGCCATGATTTGCACAGTGGCTTGATTCAGAAATCCCAGGAATGCTTACAGTTATTTACACCAGTGGCAATGTAAGGAATTTAAGAGTAATTTTAATTTTTAAAAAGTTATATGTGCAGGGTGATGCACAGTCAGAAAATGTCAATGTAACACCTTCCTTCATACTCTTAACCATAGTTTCCCATTCACACCTATTTTGATGTACCTTTATTATACCTTTTTGCCATCCCCTGCCTAGACCTTACCACATTTAGTCCGTAGGATGGCTGGGACTTGCTGAATGTGTGGCTCTTCAATCTTTCTTTTTCCTTTCATTATTCATTGTATGGCCTTACATTTATGTATCATACACTAAGCCACTCATTGAACAAGGCAGAAATCCTGCAATAAGAACAGCCTGTGAGCATTTAAAGACTGTATTGTAATTCTGGTATTTCCTCACTTCTGTACATTTCATTTTACTGTTACTTTAATCCATGTCTTTTGTGTTGAATTTCATTGCCTCTTGAAAAAAGAAAAGTGGATAAACAAAGAAATTCCTTCATGAGTAACACATTGACAGACAGCAATAAAGTCCTTGTCTCTTATAAATGGGCAATTTAGAGCTGTGCAAATAATTGATTTTTTTTTTGCTAACAAATCAAAATAAGTTTTGTTTTTTCCAGGCTTTTTTTTTTTTGGTTGCCCTACAAAGCATACCAAAATAAATCTAAGTTAAAAAAGCAAAAAAACACCATCAGATGAAGCCCCCAAAGTAACTTGTTTGGATGAACTCAAGTGTTGCATTAGAAATAGATTGCTCTGGTTTTAGGATTTGTTATTTTCAAAAACAAAGTTTTGATTCCTTTGAGTTTCTTAGATAAGCCCCAAAATTTTACTTGGTCTTCCTTCTACTTTCTTGAAGGTTTTTATTTCACTTTTCCATGCCCCAAAGATGTTGTCACAAGGTCAACTTGAGTTTATGATCATATCAATGGACTTAAAACTATATTTTTGTAAAAAGCTATTCAGAGAAAGGGAGGAGGGACAGTTGTGTTGTCCACCTCAAGCTTTAAACCAATGGACAGCCAGGCTTTCCCATTGGACCTTTGATCTTTATTTATAAACTAAGCGCACAAACTTGGCTATAGGGTTACACTATGTGTGTTATAGAAAAGCAGGCCTGGAAGGCCTAGAATACGCCTCTTCCCTAGGCCTGAAGGTGACCATGGAGGCATATCCAGGTCACCAAGGATGGATATGGGAAAGAGGATTGTGGGTTTGTGGCCTTCTGGACCTGCTTTTCTGTAACACACATCGTGTAACCCTACACTTGACTACACCTCACAAAGACTTCAGAACACAAAGACCATGGCCTGCAATGGATTCATGTGGTAACACAGTAGGGTATGGCTGGGGTAGACCATCAGCAAAACCTGAAGATGCAGCCTTGTGTGGCTCGTGGCTCTTCTGCAGGACCAGGGCCTGATCACACCATTAGAGTCAAAAATTGATACTGTTATTGAGGCTGCCATGACCCATTAGCCACAACTAAGGTCCTGTTGTGCCACTGATTCCATATGTATGAAATCCCTGCCTAAAAAGAATCTGTGAGCAGTTCTGAACAGATCAAGGCTGAGATGGAATCAGAGGCGCAGATGGTGCTTGTGTGCCCACCTAGACATAAAGACAGGTCCATGCACCTCTACCTAATTCTTTGACCACCTTAAGAACAGGGTGAGATTTGACAGAATAGGAAAACACATCTTTGCCTTCTTGCATGAGAAAAGTACACACCGGAGCACGTGCTGATTTGGGCTGAGGTAGGGTTAATGTTCTTCACAATGACTGGTATGGGGCTCTGTTTTGGATTTGTAAGGGGAGAACATTCAGAGTTATGGCATTTGTCTTCCAAGGAACAGTTATGTGTGATGGGACTTTGCTCCGCTGGAGGGGGCCAAACACCTGCCTGCCCATGAGAAACAGTGAAAGGATTCCTTGCTTTGCTTGCACTCATGGCTTTTGCTTTCCCTATCAACCGTCTTTATGTCAATTCACAAGTTTCCTAGCTTCTACCTTTCCCGTTCTCTCCCCAGTCTTGCTGGTGGGAGGGTGAGCAAGCAGCTGTGTCGTACTTGGCAAAAACTGATGCACAGAAACTTCCACCTGAACATAAGGAAGAACTTCTCTACTGTGCAGGTGACCAAGCACTGGAACAGGGTGCCCAGAGAGATTGTGGAGTCTCTCCCTCACTGGAGTTATTCCAGAATCATCTGGGTGCAATTCTGTGCAATGTGCTCTAGAATGACCCTGTTTATCAGGGATTTTGGACCAAATGACCCATTGTGGTCCTTTCAAAACTCTCTGTTCTGTGATATAACCTTCAGAATCTTTTTCAGGTCTACTAAGTAAAATGCTGCTTGGAGAAGGTACACAGCAACTCTGATAAGCTAGTGCCTGGGAATAGCCACAGTTCTACTGTCATTTACGCTGACATTATCGCACCAAGATTTTCAAAGCTCGTTCATTCCCAGCAGTGTTATAATTAGACAAGTTATAAATTTTGTACATCTTTAAAAAATTAGAAACTACACCCATTTGCAAAATGGTCAGCAGATGACATAGGTCTAATTGCTACTTTTCAATATGGGTCGGGGGAGCATTTATCAGTTTCCCCCAAAACCCTGTTCAGAAGCAGGCAAGGATGTCCAATTTCCCTCCTAAAAATTGCCAACATCTTAAAACAGATGTGTAAAAGCAACCAGCTCTCTACTGGGCATGGCCCCAGGGAGCTATATCCTGGAGAGAAGTCCACACCAACAGTGTACCTACTTCCACACCTGTGTTGACATGTGTGATAACTCAGATTTTTCTGCATCTTTTGTCTTCTGTCACAGAAAGGTTTATTAACTGAGGCAGACCTAAAAGGATGCTTGGAACCAGCTCAAGCCTGAAGCCAGCCTAACTGCATTTGTATGGCATTGATGATACTAAGTTCTGTCAAACCAAAGCCAATCTGTGCAGATCCCACGTGGCTTGCCCTTGCACCCAAGCAACCTGTTTTATCTACAGACTGTTGTCTGGGAATGAATTATTCAGCTTTAATTGATTTCTTTTTTTTTCTTTGCTAAAGAGAAATATCTTTTATTTACAGTTTATGTGAAGCACTGAATTTTCTTGCCAAGATGTTCGACCAGATATCCACAACTGCTTTAATTCAATGTCATTTTATTCTTGTTCTTTCATTATTTTCTTAGAATAATTAAAAGAATGAGATGCTAATAAAAAAAGTCAAAATACTTGGAGGAAAAAATACTTATTTTCTGAAAAAACTAAAGCAGAAAATGTTTACCCTTTAATTTGAGGGAGAGGGGTGGGGCTAAAATACTTCCCAAATCACTTAACTCAAAGAAACTACTCATTTTTGCTGAATGATGTACACAACCAAAAAAAATGTTATCCAGCTCCATTTGAAATTTAGCATTTAGAGTGAAAATGCATGTACAACTTGAGCCTTATGCATAGGTGCATGCTTCACCAACAATAAATTGAACAGAACAGGGCACAAAGACACTGCACTAAATTGCATACTGCAGCCTCCAATTTTGTACTTTCCCATATTTATGGGTAGCTGCAGAGTTGTGGGTACGCTCATTTTTCACATGCAAATGGTCATTTGCACATCCAGATATGCCTGAAAAATTAAGGACTTTTCTGAGCACTGATGAAATACAAAACTCCATGCACTGAATAAAAGCATTAAAGGCATCACAGCAAAGGGAAGGAGGAAAGGTAGAGGCATTATGAGAGACATTTGAAATATGTAAGAGAACAGCTGAAAGATGAAAATTAGCAAAAGAACCTCTGTGGGGCTGGAATTTTTCCTTCTTTTTGAATAGTCTCAGAAAGAAAGACAAGATAACATAACTCAGTTGAAAGTCTGTCCTTGGCTTCTCACATGACCTCTTAAGATGAGGATGAACACATGTGGTTGATTGAGTGAAGAGCCTTAAACACATTATACCTTCATATTAATGACAGTTCTGAAAAACAAAACACTTGGAGGAAGCATTTCAAGTGCCCCAGCACACAAGCAGCCGCCACTCCATGCTGCAGCCTGGTTCAAGGAAAGGGCAGCAGCCTCCACTCACTTTCAGGGAAGCTACAGGTCTATGTCTGCTGGATTTATCTGATTTTGGCATCCATCTCTTCTCTCATACCCCACAGGCTGTGAAGGAGGGAGTGTCAGGCTCCATGAAACAAAGGCACTAGCATCCAAAAGAAGCAGGAAGAACTCCCATTGCAGTTTTGTTAAGAAATCAAGGACCAGTGGAAATTTGAGGCCTCTTCCATCCTTACTTCCTTCTCCAGCTCATTCACAACAAACTCCGTCAAAATGCAAACACACGCTGCCAGCCTTAGTTCCTTCCATAGATGACATGACATCAAATTGACAGAACTGTGGCTGTTTGACATCCAAGCTGATAACACAACGGCACTTCTGAGCAACACTCAAACAATAGGCAAGAAATGTGGCTCCCATAAATGGGTGAATTTACAGCTTGCTGTTCAAGAAATAAATAAACCATTACCCACAAAGCATCGTTTCTCTTTGAAGTACGTCACCTGTCACTAAAGGTTAAATAACTGTCGACTGCTCATGCGAGGCTGGCGGGGGTTGGTTGTAGCTTTGCCACTTCTTTTAGCTCTAATGGGGACTGTGCAGTTATAACCCTCCTGGCTTTAAGGAACACGACATAAGTGACTGTCAGCAGTGGGAAATGGATCACCTACTACATGCCTGTTATCGGCGCATTGTTATGATTTTATGGAGGAAACAGGTCAAAATACAGTGGGCAGCAATCAGCATGAAATAATGGGCCAACTGCTGTGACTGACAGAAGAAAAGGCAAGAGACATGGGCTTCAGATTTGGGAGTCAGCTCATGGGAAAAGCAAAGATCTCCAAGGTACAGTCACATGCCATTAGTCTGTTTCTTTGGCTCCCCATTCATGAACCAGGGACAGCCACCCATCACTTGGGTGCCCAGGATACCTTAGGGAACTAGGAAGGAAGGTTCACAGCTTAGACAACCTGGTAAAGGGAGCAGAGGCAGGTGAATGTAAGCATAATGCACACTAAAGAGAGATCACCAGTGAAGACTCAAACCCTGGGTCACTCAAGCAGATGGTATCTTGTCTTTTTTTTTCTCCAAGTAGTAAAAAACCTGTCCCTAAAGTTTCACATGAGGTCACTTTTCTCCCCTTCTTGATAGCTCCGGAAATAAAAGATCAGCTTAAAACCCCTGAACCACACCCAGGAGATGACAGCAGGGCAGGAAGCTTACTGATGGAATGGTAGTCATCAGAAAACACACCAGGCATCCAAACAGTGAGCTGAAAAAGTACATACTTCTAGAAATAAGGCTTCATGTGAACTTGGTAGCTTGCCATTTCCCACAGAGTCTCATGAAGACAAGGAAGTGGGCAGAAATCACTTGTAAAGTCCCTCAGGCATTGGTGAGAAGTGATGGTAACCTTGTCAGACAGGTGATGCTGCTTGCCATCTCCCTTCTAGAGGAAGGAGACGTGCATTTTCAAATGAGAAGATATGTTTACATAAGGAAAGGTGTTTTATATACTTGATAGGGGCAGAGATTTGTGCCGAGACAGCCACACAAATCCCAGGAGGCACAAGCACATGTCCTGTAGAAGTTTCCTCACCCTGTAGTTGGATCACAGGGCTCAGTCACCTGCCTCCCCAAAATTCTCCCTGGAAATAAAAGACATCAAGGGAGAGTTACAGCCTCATCTCTCAGCTGGATAGTCATTAGTCCTAAAAACATGACAAAGTGGTCCATTACTGATTTTCTGTAATACCTGTGATATTACCTTCTTAGGCTGAGAAACAATCAGAAATTACTTTTCTGTCAAAGTTCAACACCATTCCAGTTTGTGTCTCAGCAAGAGCTCCCTTCCCTCTCTGAAGGATAGGTGCACATCCCAGAGAATTACTGGCCATTCTTCATGCCCACTTGAGAGGGAGTGACTGGAGTTGAGGGTCTGACCTACAGATAACCACAGATTGTTAACTGAGCCCCAAGAATATTGAAAAACTGAACTCCTTTTCAAAATTCTTCACTCAGCTGTTTTTCAAATTCAAAGTGTCCATATGGCTAATCAGCACAAAGGACTTGCTGTGAGAATAAAAGGATTGCCAGCATCCCAGAAGCAGACAGACATTCAGTAAGAGGAATAGCATTGATATCTAACAAGTCCTGAATCCACTTACCTCTCAAAACTGTATCATCTTCTCCACTCCACCAAAACTGAAAGTAGTAAAGCTGTATTCGTGATTATACCAGGGGAAGGAAAGGAGAGTTCCAGTTTACAAAAATCCTATCTGCATGTTGCATTTCAAGTTTCACACTGGTTCTGAAAACACAGTGCCTGCTCCCAGCCCTGTGCCATTCCCTAGTAATCTAGGTTTAATGAAGTTGAATGAAAGCTTTCAGGGAAGAGGAGCATGATGCAAAAGGAAGCATAATTTGTACAAATGCTACATTACCCTTCCTTACCAGGTAAAGCCAACCCTTGTCCTCAGGGTGGGTTTTTAACCTGCTAAGAGCCTGGCAGCAAGAACTGCAGACAAATGCTGTCCCATAAATTTGCTACCCTCTTCATCCCCTATTTTATCTAGGAATATTCCCAGCTGTAGATAGCTGTAGATAGCTGCAGTTGGCACTACAAACAGTAGCACTGTATATCTCAGAAGTCTCCTGGTCTAAATAGAAAGATTGGTAGTTAATGAACCTTCCCCCACGGAGCCATCTATGAAGCTCTCAGTACCAAATAGAGGGCCTGATAGGAGAGGGGATTCACAGATCACTTCTTTGTCTTAAAATCTGTATTCAAGTTTGTAGTGCTCTCAAGTTCAGATAAATTTGGGCAGGACCTAAGTCATTTGCCCTTAAAGAGAAGAAATAATAAATCATTCAAGCCACAGACATCACCCAAATGCAGAATTACAAGAATATTCTGTTCTCTATCAAATTTCATGGGCCAGTGGATGTGGCAGCACAAAAGTGTGCATTTCAATGCAACAAGCTGTATTCTCGTAGACATTTGTTCCCTTCCTTCACAAACCCTTCCAGTACCACCCAGCTAGACAGAAACATGCATGCAACTATTTGGCACCTTTCCTCTCACTTGACAGCCAAGAGACAATCCAGAGGCCAGTGTCCCCAGTGCCCTGACAACCCTACAGGGATGGGATATTTATTTCCATTCCCATGCCAGTGACAAGCAAGTTATAAATTGCGTTCAATCCTACCACCCCTTGTTTATCTACCATGACAGTCTTCTCTGGCTCTGGTGTGGCTAGGAGCCCAGGGGGTATGCATGACCTTTTTCAAGCCGTTCTAAGTTGTCATAAGCTCTTCTGCCCACATTTTTATTTTCCATCATTTTATTCATGCCCTGCCCTTCTCCCTCTATCACTCCAACATTTCTTTATTGCAGTCCTCCTAGAACGTTATCTTCTCCTGTCTCCCTGCCCGTGAATTACAGCCTCTCTTTTCCTCTCTTTTCCTCTCCTTGTTCGCTTTGATGGTGTTTCTCCTATTTCTGTCCTCCATTTGCTGAGCAGGACAAGCTTTTGCCCAGACATTCCATTAACCCACACCTCCTCTGACTTGCTGCAATGCTGAAAACAGATGAAAACTGGGCTCTTCTCACTACATCCTTTCTCTCTGCTTTCATTTATCTTTGCTCCCTCACACTTCATACCTCTTCCAGTCTCTCTTTCCCCTTTCTCTGTTCAGGTACATCATTCTACCTGGCCCTCTTTTGATCTGCTGTCAGTTCTTGAGCTCCTTGTTTTACTCATCTTCCAATCTCCCATCAGCACTCTCTGAAAATTAAGGTCAGAGATTAGTCTTTTGCAGTTGCCCCATTGCTGAGTAAAACCAAATGTCACTTGCATCAGAAATTTTCTTTCAGGGCCACCTGGCAGAATAAACTAAGACATCCTGCATTTCTTGCCAATGATCAAGTTTCTGAACCAGTAGAGAGAAAGAATTATTTATAGAGACAGCTTATGGGGATGCTGTTGAGATGATAGCTCAACACTTCAGAGCCAACTCCTCCAATATTCCATGTGGAAATGAATAAAAAAATGTGGGGAAAACAGGAGTCATGACAACTACTTTAGCTGGGATTTGGTTTCAAACAACAAGATTTGTCTAATTTTTGCTCTTAAACAGATAAAAGAAAGGTATGCCAAAATCTTTGATCTTCAGAAATCTAGGAAACTGTATTTATGGCAAACAGGAGACTCATCTGATTCTTTGACTTCCTAGTGTTAGAGCTGTTAACCTTATACAATAATCAGGTAACTCACCAGTGAGAGTGCCAAGACTTGTGGGTTTGTAGTTTCTCTCATTACACAGCAAGACAGAAATAATGCAAGGCACGGGAAGGTTTCAGATTGCAGTATCTCTGACAACCCTCATTGTACAGCTAGCAGGACCATTTTTCAAGTAGTAATGTGCAGAGGACGAGACATAAACGCATCATAAGAAAAAGAAATGACTGATTTCACAGGAAGATGGTGTTGATGCTGAAAGGAGGCAGTTCTGCTTTCACCCAAGCAACACCAACACCCAGCACAAGATACAGGAGGAGTTAGGGAGCTTATTGCAGCTACCTGATTTGAGGAAACACTGGGATGCTATAGAGAGTCATGACAGAAAAAAATCTGGGACCTGTAGATGAAGAGAGCATACTTCCTCCTGCTGCAGAGATGTAATTTCTATCATCATTTCTATCAGGCTCTGTATAGGATGGAGATGGTGAGCTTGATGGATGTAATTTCCAGAACAGGAACAGGATTATAAATGAACAACCTTAAATCATGGGCACCAGAACTGGCTCAAGCCCAGCTTCTTAGAAATCTGTCTGGTCCTGGATAAAAGTATTGACTGAAGCTTCCACTGAGGTTGGGTCTTCTGCAAGAATTGTGGCACCCAAAACAACAGAGCTCACTTTGCAGCTTCTCTGTGGCATTGTTTCAAATAGCTACCTACTTGGATATTTCCTTAAAATAGAGGACAAACCCTTTTAGTCACCTTATTTTGACACTTCTGGTTGAAAACAGCTAATGCATTCAAACAGTGAATGAGGCAAAATAAACAAGAATGGACACATCATAAAAACCGTTTCCTAAGTTTTCTTTTGTTAAGAGTCTAAAAGGAACAGTGCCAAAAATAAAACATATGGAAGGCTAGATATTGCACCAAATTGAGAGGCTGCTCAGAATTCCTAGCAAAAGAAGAGGATCATAACTCAACAGGCATTTCTGAAGGCAAAAATGTGGAGAAGTGACAAAAAGGGAAATCAATGGGATATTGTATTACCCGGCTATAAAGTATTCAAGTAGAATAGATTGGGGCCAAGTTTTCTTCTAGAAAAATTCCAATGACTTCAGTAGAGTTATGGCAATAAAGACATGAGCTCTCTGTGGCACAGACTATTAGAGGAGCAACAGACTCAGCTCCCACAGCATCCAGTGACTTGACATCTCCACAGGCTCAGAGCCTTAGTTTAGCATGTCTTGACAAAAATACCACACTGTAAACATATTTTCAAGTTACAATACCCCCTTTTTCTTCAAAAAAAGTTGTTTATTCCACAATGAAGGCAATCAAAGGGGAAAAGAAATCTAATGTAACAGCTACCTGATCAGCAAGATGGAAGTTAAACAATTTTACTTTAAGTGCTTCTTGAAACTGCCAGTTCTAAGGTACAAGGAGAATTGAAAAACATGTTTTCATTAATTCAGACAAGTTAAAATAAAAGCAATTATTGATGAACTAGTGTACACCAGTGACCAGAATATCACTCACTTCACGTTTTTAAAATGGCAATCAGAACAAAATCTAGGAGTCTTTTAGATGCACGAGGTACTATCACTTAATCAGAAATCAGCAAGACAGTAAACACCAAACATACCATTATGCCTAAAGTACAGCATGGTACGTGATAAATCGAGAGTATTTTTTCCTGTATGTGCTAACAATTTGTAAAAACAAGTATAAGGAGAAAAAAGTTTCACAAGTAGGAAGACTTATCTATTTTAAACTGTAGAATGAGACAACTCTTCTAAGGCCTGTGATCAAGCTGGGTACACCTACAGCATAATAGATCAGTTCTGTTAACAAATACAAGGTAACATAGAGCAGAAAACTCAGTTTGAACTGCCCCCACCTATATCTGCAGCCAGTATTAACTGCAACCCTTCAGGGAAGAGACCTGGAGACAACTCAATGACAGCCTGATCAATATGCACAGGCAGTAGGAAAGGGTGAGGGGAAGCAGAGCAAATGCGTGGTTGACGAATGTACCCGAGTACATTCTGGTGCTGCCATATAAACTAGGGGTATGCTCTCATTTACAATGCTGCATTCAGCTCCAGCCAACAATCCCCATCCCCCCCCTGTGGCACCATACAGCTAAACCATCAGGGATAGAAACAACAGACAAATATGATTACTGCCTGCATGAGGCCACAGATGCTTCCAAGGACAAAGTTAACTTTCATTCTAGTGGGGCAGATGCCTTTGCTATGGAAGATGACTTAGGGACTCCCTGAGGGCTTGTCTTCAAAGGCAAGCTAAATCCTGAGTCATAACGTCCCTAAAAAGTACTAAAGTTCCAACTCAGAGGTGACGAAATAAGGAAGCCAAGTGATCTTTGCATTCATTAAAAGGGCTTCAAACACAAGTGATCCACTGAGGCTACAAAATCTGCACTGACCCAGAAAACTGCTCTGGTGCAGCATGTGTCTCCACAGATCTTAATTCCTATTCAAGACACCAAGCATACCTTTATATGAACCAGCCACATGAGAGATGGCTTCTTCCTGCTTCAGATAAACAATTTGTGTGCCTCTGTCTTTGCCAAAGCAGATGACAGCAGTGTACCTTGGCCAGTGTGTGTGAAAAACACACTGGCACTTCCCACCCAGCCAACTGCCAGTGTTTGCCCCCATCCTTCACAATTTCATACACCAGAACCAGAGCATCACAAGCCTGCCCAAGGGCCACTACCCCCAAGCCTTGCTTACCAGCTCAACATTCAAATGAGCCTGAATACACCATGAAATAAAGTTCTTCCTGTTCTTCAGATGTACAAAGTTACTTTGCTTACCTCTTATAAGTTTGGAAAGAAGGGGATGAAAACATCTGCCTTGGGACTGAAAATGATCTTTTGGCCTCCTAAGTGTGACACTTGTTTTCAGCACTACCACATCATCTTTTTGTTTAGTGATATCCTCAGAATCCAGTCTTCCACCATTAAAGAAATTTCCACAGCTGTAAATAGTGATGAACATTGAATATTTCTTACAATTTCTGGAAATCTTGTGCCACACCCATGACTGCATTCTAATTATACAATTCAGAAGCAAGAAGGACTCATACCTTCTTGTGTTCAGCCAGATCTTTTGTATGTCACTCTAACCAAGTTGTTCACAAAGTAGTGAGACCAAAATTACTCACAGATTTTTTCTGAATAATCCCAAGTAGCCAATCAATTGAGAGAGTGCAAGAAATTATGATCGACTTACCAGCAATTCTGAAACATGAACAGAAATCTGAATTTGTTACACTTTTCTAGAAGTTGTTTCACCATAACAAGAGTGCGAATTGACTGAGCACTGCAGACTACCTTCGAAGTTGAGTGAATAACAACAGGCTCAAATATGGTCAAATTTAAATAAAGACAGAATGTTTTCAAAGCTGTCATGATTTTTTTTCTCTCTCCATTACCTATAAATTGTTTACCCAATACTCCACGCATGTTATCACTGCTGACAATGTAGTCAAATGCATGATACCAAAAAAGATAATGGCTTGTTCAAGACAGACTGTCATTGCACACAACTTGAAAATGTTGAGTTTCTCTTCTTCCTCTGACAAATCCACTGACCGGTGAATTTCCTCAACCATTTTTTTGTAAGCCTCTAAAGTTTTTGGCTTTCCATTTTTGTCTAACATTTTCAAGCCATTTTTAGAAATACAAGATTTTCCAGAGAGGATTCTGAATATGCATTGAAGCCTTCAGGGGTTTTTGGGGGGCTCTTATATTAGATGAACATCTAAAAGTTCTGGGAAACTTTCAACTTTGCGTACACTTTTCACCAGTTTATCAGGAATATGTTCACAGTATTTCTCCCCACCTCTTATTCACTTCTGAAAAGAAGAAAAAAAAGTTATTTCTGCAGGTACTACTTTTACTGGCAGGAGATCCAAGGGAAAACGTTAATAAAATGCTGTTCCTCTTTTTCTGGGGTATGAGACAGACAAACAGAAGTTCATGACAAAGCCCTGTGATGACTAATTCCTTTTGTTGCAATAAATGCTGACAGTTCTCCACCCCCACACAGACAGATACTTGATTTCATTAGATACTGCTCAGACATGTGTTCTAAGTGAGTATTTCAGAAGAGATGCATGTCCTGGTTGAAAGGCTGCATGGGAGAAGGCAGAGTATTTCAGCGGCCACACTCAGCGGAGACAGTGTACACAATACCATGACTGTTCCAAATACAATTTCATTACCACTAATTACTTGGTCAGCTCCTACTGACTACTAAAATACACATGGATACCACTTGTCAATGTCCCCTTCCTCTTCATGTACGTACTCAAACCCAGGCTATGTGAACCTATGCATTCCCCATTTTATCAGCAAGTGTCTCCCACAGAGGTACAAACCCATCCTGCCCCTCAAAACACACACCTCACAAATCACAGTGCATTCTAACCTAGTGATTAAAACACAGCCCACTATCCCTAAACAGGTATTCAAATTTTATAGATGACCAGGTCATTTGAGATTTGTCTCCTCTCTCCCCACTCTCATATTTTTCAAAGTCTGCTTTGAAACAAGTGAAAGGGATCTCATCTTTAAAGAATGAGTGCTCATCACCTTCTGACGATAAAGCTTCTTGAAGGGGTCTCAAGGTGGGCAAGCAGCCTCATGAAATGGCCCATAATCACTAGCCACTGCAAAAAACCTTGCCTATGTTATATGAAACATGAAATAGCTGGAGATACAAGGAATGCAACTAGGAATTCAACCCATAAAGCTGCCTTTGTGTGACTGAGAAGCCTCAGAAGTGCTTTGAAAGGCTTGAAGGAAGAAAAATTATTTTAACAAAAGAACAAAAAAAAAAAAAGAACTTGAAAGAGAACAGAAGTTCTGAAGTGTGTGGGGGTGGGAGAAGTCTTCAGTGTTAGGAACACCAAAGAGATCTCTAACTCAAAGCTACCAGAATAGCTTAAACAAGCTGAGGTGGCTGTAGCCTGATATTCTTACTTCGGCAGTGACTGTAGTTTGTTGCCCGAGGGACTACACTGTGGATCTAACTGGACTGTGGTTTAATTGGCAGAGGACCTAGAGGATGGCTACTCCCTGTATCCCAACATGAAGCAGTTCAGCTTCCAGGAGGCCACAGAGCTGTGCTTTCATGCTGTAGCTTGCTGACAAGGAAACCACATCCTACTGCTTGTGATTAGGCTGAGCAGCACAGGCAAAACAGTGCAGAGAGAAGGAAGAGGGCCCATGTTTGCTATGCATGAGCTGCCCTCCTCTGCCAGCAGAGCAGCTCCCAGATGACCACCGTGGGGCTGAGATGAGAAAGGGGCCAGCAGTCCCTCTGCCGTGACAGCACCACAGCTTGAAATTCCAATTTCCTCATGCACCCCTGGGGTAGTTTATGAGCCATTTTGGTTAGTGAACGTTGGCTCCTAAAATTAATGAGCGTGTCTGTTTTCAACATACGGTCAATTGCTGATTGTTCTGATGTGGTAAGTTAGACTGATGAATACATACCACCCACAGATAAAGAAAGAGCTGGGCTTTCCTGCTGCGTGTCGAGGAAAGGGAAGAGGAAAAAGAAATAACAGCAAAAAACCCCAAATAAGCCAAGTGCCAAAGGCACATCAGGCTAACCACACCCAAAAATGCACTTAGGGACCAGTGCTTATGAAAAGATGTATTCTGCTGTAGCTAGGGTTTTACTGAACACTTAAATCTGGATTTTTTTTTTTTCTTTTTTGTGTAGCCAACAACCAACCCGGGTTCCTATAGTCCCAGCCTTAACTCAATGTCAAATTACAGCCAAGAAAAGGCATCTCTCTCCTCCTCACTCCATTCACTCATTGGAATAGATAACACCACCAACTTCTCACACCTTGCTCAATTTGGCCTCTCCTACGGTAGCCCCCAGCATTTGCTTATGCCAATGAATTCCCCAAGGAGGTGCTCAGCACAGTTGGAGGCACACACACACGGCCATTTCACAGTGACCACATGCACTACCTGCACAATCACATCAGAAGGCAGGCACAGCTAGCCAACTCAAAATGTCAAGTAATAAAAGTTCTGATTTAGAATAAAATAAAAAGGCCAAATGCCCCTCGCCAGTCATAAGACATGCCACCCACCAGTAAATTAAAAATTTTATGCCATTGTATACATCACATGTACACGTGTTCACCTCATGAAAAATACATGAAGATCCAAGTGGCAGTAACAGTGTTTATGAGCCCATCACCTGGGCAGACCATTTCCTTTATGAAATAACACAGAAAGATAGACAAGCCCAGAGTCCGTAACCTTCTTAAATGAAAAAACCCTAACCTGTATTCCTAAACCTCCTAACCCAAATTCTTGATGTCCAAAAATGAAAAAAAAAAAAAAAATTCACCAGAACCCTTCACTAAAAAAAAAAAAGCAACAACAAAAAAACCAACATCTGCCATGTACAGATCAGACTGGGCTCACAGGAGTGAGAGGATGAACAGGAACTGGGAGCAGGAGGGGAGAGAAAGCAGACCGCACATGAGGGTGGTGGAGCAGAGGAGAAACAGAAGAGGTGGAAAAGCTGAGAGCAAGAGGGAAAGTTAAAGGGAGGTTAGGGATCGATTGCAGAGTCTGTATTAACTCAGTCCCAGGGCCCCGACGATCTCTAAATGGACTGAGCTCTGCTCTCATGGTTTATGATACCAGCAGAACCACTTGATTGAATCACAGTTCTTCAATTGATCGCTCCATATCAGTAATATGACTTCTCTACTCACCAGCCAGCTCCTCTTACAAAGGGAAGCTTTGATGGCAAGGAATGCTTCCCTGACATTTTTTATCAGAGCAAATCAGTGCAAGAGTTGAATTGCTTTCGTTGACATTTCACAGGGAGAACAACACGGCAGGTACCACTGCCACTCCTTGATAGCAATGAAAAGGCAGAAAAGAAGGGACAAACACACTTGGATAGACAATGTCCAACCCTTTGAACTAGACAGAGATGAAGGCTACTTCCAGATAAAACATGCCTGCATCCTCACACCACACATCCATTCTTTTCAAGCTGTCCTGCTCCTATCCACCTTTATTGAGCAAGCACTGATGTTGCCCAAAGCTGCTGCCTCTGTGCATTTGACTCAGGGGCAGAGACATGCTGGCCTTGTGATTTGGTGATGACAGAACAGACTGCATAATGGAAAAGCACAGGAAGGCATCACAGGCAGGACCTCATTGTAAAAATAAATGTAAAAGATGGACATAGGGGTGGTAAACTGCACAGAAAGAGAAAGAACATTTTGAGCAGTTTGAGACACACTGGCCTGGATGAAATGTCAATCTAAACCGATCTAAAAAAAAAAACTAATTAAACTTTACACTCATTCTCAAACAGGAATCAAATCTGAACTGTTACTTTGATGAGTTTTAAGATCAAAGATAAATATTTAACTTCCTTGCATTTCTGTCTAGCATACATGTTGCCTTACTTTTGAGTATTCAGGTTTTTGGCATTGCTTTTGAAAGCACCACGATAGGAAAAATTTCAGAAGAGATGTGAAGAAAAAAAAATACATCTGTCAGCTCTGCCCACACTTATATGGAACTCAACTTCTTTCCAGAGGAGAGGATCAAAGCACAAGGAAAGATATTAAGTAGTCAAATATCAACACTGCAAATGCAGAATCAAACGAAATAGAGACTGCTTTACCTGCAGCAAGGACTTCAGACTGTCTGAAGTTAGCATCTCTGAATTGACAGAGTAGGGGCTGTGGAGAAGGTGAGAAGTCTACTAACCATCAGCAACTCTTCACTTCACACAATGACCCTTGATGGTTACCAGGTTGAAGAAAATGGAACAATTCCACCATTTTTCTGATTTAATCTAAGCTAACCTTAGGCCTTTTTCAACTTCTTTTGGCCCATTACCTTCCTATCCTTCCAAGCCAAATAGACATGACTTGTTAATCAGGCTGGAACATTGACCTTGCTGTATCTGTCTCCATTCCTAATAGCTGAAAAGTGACCAGACAGAAAGATTACTTCAAAAAAACCATGATGCTTATAATGACAATTCACAAAACCAGGGTCAAATCTTGAGCAATGCCATGTATCAGAGGGCAGTTCAGGCACAGGGCACTTCTTTAGACTTGGATCTGTAGCAAAGCAACTGTACCCTGAGGCAAATACCTAAGTTTCACTAGAAGTCAGCAGCACCTTGAGAAAGCAACACACACACAGCTAATATATTTCTAACCTCAGTAACTATCTCTTTTTTGGAACTGCCAAGACAAGTGATGCATCGATTTTCCTACCGCTCACCCTGCACGATTGGTATCAAGGCTGTGTAGGCGTCTGGTGAAATGTTCACAAATTCCTCTGAAAAAGTAAAGACAAAGAAATCCACAACAATTCAAGATGCCGACACCAGTACAAAAACTTCTCCTTCAGACAGGCTCATGCTATGCAGCTAGAATTGAAACTGAGACATTACTGAAATCTCATCTAGAGACCTTTAAATAAAGCACCTGCAATATCATCTGCACGTACTTAGAAAGTAACCTTTGCAGAGGTAGCAACGGCAGGGCAAGCAAAATTTGCATTTTAGAACTAGACAGAGGAGCAGGCTGCAGAGACGTGAAAAGGGAAAAGACATCTATAGGTGGCCACTGAGATCCTTGCTGCAGCGTGGCACAGGTGTCATTTGAGAGGCTCATCAGTGACTGACACTTTCCATCAAAGCTTTAGGCTGCAACTGCATTGGTTTGGCTGAACAATTGCTATCAGTTCCCAACTTCTACACCACATCAGTGTTTTGCTCACTAGACTTAAAAACATACACATATCTGAGACACAGCACAGAGGATACAGGCAAGAGACACAGGTGTCCCACCATGGGCTGACATTTAGGTCTTCCTCCAATACCTACCCCTTTCTCCCCTCTCTTCCCCAGGGACACCTGCCTGTCTTTTACAGAGTGAGCTGCCCAAGGGAAAACTCACAAATTCAGAAGCTGCCATCCATATATATCAACTAATTAATCTCCCAGAGGTACAACTATTCCTTACAAGGCATTTGGCAAATGCCATTTTCACTGGAAAAAATCCAGGCCCCGGGGGAACGGCTTACAATCACCAATCTGTACATGTAGAACTCAAGTCCTCTGTCTTCTAAATCGGGAACTGTTTCTTCTACCTCACCAGCACAGCCTCCCAACATATTCCTCCTCCCCTCCAGTGCTAGGATGTAGCAGTTTTATAGCGGGTGCAGATGCAAGGGGTTTTTTTGCATATAAAGTTTATCATCTAATCACTCACAGAATAAAGTGCCGAGCAACATTTGAGTAATCAGACTGAATGCATAAATATCCTGTAGTTACACAGTTGTTACAGCATATCATTTCTTAGTTAGTTTTCTGCTTTTACAGCTATCATCAGTAGTGACTCCAATCCCCTCCTAAACATTAAATGATCTCTTCAGAAATGATCTCAGGTGGGGAAGGAAGAGGGAAACATTGTTCATCCCACTGCAGACACCAGCAGACACAAATGAAGGTGATGAGCAACCATTAGTTCCCTGGCCCCTTTGGGATGCAAATTTCCCACAACCTGCTCATTACCTCAGACACAGATCCCAAACTCTGACACTCCCACACATGGCCTTCTACCTTTTACACTGCGGAAGGTATCACACTTTAACAACAAGTCCCACAGCCAGCATGTGGACTCCTCTGCAGTGCAACAACCCTTTGCAGAAGTCCCCTTTCGAGGCCTTGCTCCTCTGGCATAGGTCACATTTACAAAATTCATGAGTCTTGCCACTGGTGGGGCAAAGTTGCTGCCTTCAGTGAGGTCTGGTGCTGTCCTCAGCTTCTGCACACAGCAGCTCAGGGTGTTACAGCACCACTGAGAATTATTCCCTTCCTCACACAAAACACAACTAGTCTAAGTCTATGCATGAATAAATAGCAAAGAATATTTCCCTATCAAATGCCACTATTTTAGTAGCTACTTCCCTTTCTAATTCTGATGGAAATCCAGAAGTTGGACTTGTATAAAAGGGAACATTTTGAGAACCCTGAGTCAGCAAAATAAATTATTTAACACTTTCAAGAATGAAAGTTAAATGCTTACACCTCCTTGAATCAAGCACTTTGTTTCCAGTTCTTGAACCCATTTCCTCTTCCTACCCTGATACAGCCATGCTCCAAGAAGGTACCGCGTTTTCTCACGTGGGAGTTAAGTTTATTTCACTTTCTCATAGTCTTCTATATGCAAGACTGACTGGCTCCAGATTGTGTCTCCTGATGTAACATTGTTATTTAAACATCAGTGCACCATCATTTCAACCAGAAGAAATCATGGCGTGTTTTGGGAAACAAAGTCCAGGAATCCTGCCTGCTTTGTAGGTGTGGGGGCAACAGGAACATTTGATGGCAACAGGAATCTTTTGATGGAAATTTTATAGCCAGTTCAATTAGTAATTCTAAATGAAGATAAAAACAAACATTTGTTATCAATAAACAATCCCTCGTACATGACAAGTATATCGATAAAAGCTCCTTGACCAGTAAATACAAATTCAGCAGAGCAAGCTAACAACTGGGACCCCAGGTACATTCTTGGGGTGGTGCTCATATTGAAGAGAACAGAGATGCTTTGAGCACTTCTATGCTTCAGAGGTATCTGTCTCATTTTTAGCAGGGCATGTACTTCCAATACTCTGATGGTTTAGAGATCATTCATACTTCAGTTGCCATCTAGGATATCAGCCTCATAAATGCATACTCTGAATCAAATTTTTGTTTGGTAAAGACCCTGTTAAGCTCATCCTGTTTTCCCTGGCATTCAAAATATCAATTAAGGGACAGATGAATGAGAAAATGGGGAAGAACAGTGCAGGAATGGCCTGAAACTGTGTTAGGGGAAGTTCAGGTTGGATATTAGAGAAAGATTCTTCACCCAAAGCATGTTTGGGCACTGAACAGGCTCCCCAGGGAAGTGGTACCAAACCTTGACAAAGTTCCAGAAGCATTTGGACAACATTCTTGTGCACATGGTGTGACTCTTTGGACATCTTCGGGTTTCCAATACTGAGAAACAAGGAAATCACAAGGAGCCATGGACCAGGAGGTGGCAGCTTCATAGCATCCAACATTAGAACCTCCCTTCTAGGAATCTCTCAGATGTAGGCACACCTGGCATATCTAGCAGCTCTAGCAAGATGCCCTGAAACAGCTATTAGCATCTGGCACCTACCACTGCAAGCACTTTCTCATGTGAAACAGAAGCAGCACAACCAGCCAATTCCCACTGGGACTAGATATCATGCTGTCCCCAGTGGGGAAAACACACACTGATAAATTGGCTAAAAACACTGAGATTTGCTGGTTCCATGGAAAACACTGAAATATGAGCCACCTGCAAAATTTAAATAGGCCACATAAATAGGTCCTCATATCTCAGGCACAGCAGACACAAATAACTTACAGACCAAGCAGCCAGGCAGGAATTCTTGCTGCTGCTGTCCTTTGCCTGTTGCCCAGCAGGAGCACAGACTCAATCATGCATATTATAACTCCCAGCATTTCTGCAAAGCTGGCAGCCAGGGAGAGGGCAGCACACCTGAAGTACTCTTCACTCTCATCAGGCCATGCTGAAGTAGCCTGGGAGGAGCTGATTGCAATCACAGTCTCCTGCTGAGCCAGACGGACACTACAGAAGGCAGTATCCATCTGGATTGGGCTAAGACATGGTAACAGTGGCCACAAAGAACGAAGGCTCAGAAAACAAGGATGAATTCTGGGACAGGAGAGTGATGGATAGAGCATACATCTGTGTTCAAATCCAGAATTAGACTACATCCCAGGGCACTATATTCATATGTAGGTAGGCATAAGCAAATGTGCCTGAAGAACAGCACTTTTATGAGTAAGGCACACCAATCAAGGGCTTCAGCTCAGGATTTCCAAAAACATTCTTCTCTATTATTCTTTAAAAATCAAAGCCCCTTCACCTCCCATTCAACTCATATCAGGAGAGAAACACAGTAATTCACCAACAATTTTAAATGTTAGCTCTTACTGGAAGCATCCCATTTCTGTGATGAATTAATGTCTGCTTAAGTGTTTCAGGGCTCAGACCTCCAATCGCTTTTAGCTGTAGGGAGAACTGCATTGACATTCCAAACTCAGATAAAGTCAAAATAAACCATGACATTTTTCAAAAGACCTCCTTACTGCTCCCTTGCTCCCATAAGACAAAAAAACACCAAACAAAACCAAAAACAAACAAACCAACCAACAAAAAAAACCCAAAAAAGAAACTCAACAAACAAACCAACCAATCCCAGTAACAAAATACTAACCATCTCCTTATGTCAGACCAGCTTTTAGGAACCAAGAATATTTCAGGAAAAAAAAAAAGTAGATATAGGTGGAAAATATACATAGTTCTAGCTTATTTCATATTCTGTGCAACTTTCATAAAGGGTTTCATATGCAGAAATGGCTTTAAAATTCCTTACAGATACCCTGTTACTGCTTAGTATCTCCAAGGTCTGCCTGGCACAGTGCATTTCTTTGATTCATAAACGACTTGTTGTTGCTTCAGAGAGTGTCTGCAAAAAGCTGTTCAGGGTTTTTGACATTCCAAGTTACCAGCCTGGCAAACAAATCGCTGTCTTTCACAAAGCCCCTTCTTCATTTGACAGAGCCCTTGAAGCCAGCGGGCAAAGGCCTGAGCTAAGACGCCTGCATCCATCGTCTCCTTTCTGTCTGTTCTCCTTGTGCCTCCCTGAGAAGTTGGATCAAAGCATTCCCCATGGGGACATCTCATTAAAAAGCAACTCCCTTCCTTGACCAGGTCACCGGCAGCATTACACAAGGTTGCAAGTTCTTGTCCATCAGACAATGCTTATAAATAGCACAGGGATAGTACTCTCCTTCCATTTTTAATAACAACTCCAGAAATCTCACAGAAGGACTCCAAAAGGATGGGGAGAAAGGTTGTTCCTCTAAAACATTTCCTCTTTAGACACACCTGACCACATTAGGAAAAAGCAGCTCAAAGACATGCAGTTTAACATTAAAGAAAAGAGAAGACACCAACAAAACCCCAAGGGAGTGCTTTGAGCAGAAGAACTAATGAAGCCTCATTTTCTACACATTTGCATCTCATGATTGATTGACTTCAGTGCATAAGGAAGGGAAAACCCCAGTTGAAACTTTGCCTGCCCTTTGGGCATTTATAACAAGTCACTTCTGTGGATTTCTGCATGTATTAAGGTTTGAGTTCATGCTGTGGAGTCTCCTGCATTGGGGAATTAAGAAGGCCCTAGGGGAAGCATTTTTACTCAGCCTAGCCCTCAGTGCAAAGGGAGGCCATGCCCGTACAGCAGCAGAGACAAAAAGGTGCTATTAATTTGCTGACATGTGGTAACTTGAGAGAGCCCATGTCTATAGACAACTTCATCTTGCCTGGGCTGGACTGAATTGGAGTCCAGAGAAAACTATAGTTTTGTTTGGTCATGAGACATGGAAACAGAAACATTTATGACCAAATAGGTGTCCAAGATGCCCACAGGCACCGTTTACATCTAAGTTCTTGCCCAAGCATTTGCTGTTGAAATAGTATTTTACACCTGAGACCAAGTTCTGACCCCCACACTTTGTCATGTGCTCAGAGCAGCCTGGGTGGTAGGAGAAGCATCAGCTGCTAAAGTCCCTCAAGCAGCATGGCTGCAAGAATGGAGACACCTCAAACTAGAGGCCAAATGCTGAGAATGGTGGCCCCATCAAGCTACCAAAAGCTCCCAGAAGGAGCCAGCAGCACAGGCTTAAGCAGAGTTGTAGCTGCTGCTTCTGACAAGCACACAAAAGACTGCCAGTGCTGATCATTCATAACCACTGCAAGCACAGCGCTGCTGGGACTGCACCGAGCACCGGCAGCTCCACAGAATGTCAGCGCTTCAGGCTGAGCCGCCACTTCCTTGGCACACAGGAGTCCCGGGCACTCTCTCTGCCTGAAGCAATTTTACATGAGACAGCGACAAAGTAATTAAACTTTGAATCCTCTAGAAATAGAAGGCTGCACTTGTCGTTGCCGAGTCCCTCCTGCTAACAGGGAGCATCTTGATGATGAGCGACATCACCTGGGCTCAAGGTGACAAACCAGACTTTTCTCACAAATTAGTATCCTGCTGCACCATCCAGAAAGGATATCCCTTTTATCTTTTAAGCACTATGCTTAGCTATTAGATAGTTTTCTTACTCTGAATCTTAGGCCAGCACTGCAGGTGGAGAGGAGATGAGGAACGAGCATTGTAGAATCCCCAAACAATGCCACCAAACACTTGCACACTATAAAAAGATCAGCTAGGTAATCAAAATACTGTCTGCAAAGAAGGTTTACAAGTCTGTCAAACACACCAAAATCCTGTCAGTCCTGCTTTTCAATTAAAACAATCCCATCTATTTAAAGCCATTCCTATCCCTTCCTTTCAGTATGACCATCTCAAACCATTTGTTGATCCATCAATCCCCCAAATTGTGAGGCTGCTCCACAGCACATTACAAAACCTATGACCGTTTGCTTTAGCCTAGCAGCAAGCTTGACTGAGATTAGTACCTGATTTTGTGCCCAGCTGCACAAATACTCATCAGACACTTCCTGGCCAGATCACATAACCATATAAATACACATGATAGGGAACGTGGTATTACGTGCCTTCAGAGAAGGTGAATGAGAAACATCCTATGAACTATCCACAATCACTCAGGTAGTCTGTGAGACTACTTAGAATGGCTTTCTTTAGTTCCAGCTCAGTGCCTTGAACTTTAATCCTTGCTTAACCAGCCCTCTCAGTTCACAAAAGAGTACCTCTACTACTAAGAGTATCTGTACTACTACAAAAGAGCATCTCTACTACCAAGCCAGCCAGTCAGCAATATCATCTCTCTTGTACATTTTATTTCCCAGACTCTCTTATATACGTGTGTAGCAACTTTTCATGAGAGACTTCCCTACTGCCAAATGTTATGTGCAATGTGGAGCTATATAAAACTAATACTGTTTGTCCTTATAAGAAAAGAGACTGATAGACAGGAATCCCTCAAAAGCTAAACAGATTAAAGTGGAGCCACTACATTCTGTAAGTGAAGAACAAGACCAGCACATATAATGCAGTCAGGAAAAAGATATTAAATAATTCAGATCTTATGTCACAATTACTTATGCAAAAACAAACAGTAAAAGAATATGTGATTCAATATAATGCATGTGAGAGAAGATGAATGTTAAATGCTTGATATACACACATATTCTTAAATCATAAATGTGAAATTAAACAAGTAGCTCTGAGAGCCATAGAGCTAATGAAAACCTTTTTCCTACAGCTGTGAGTCTCATAGCTGGGCAGCTTCAGTGGCTGAGAAGGTGCGAATGCTGTAAAGGAAGCTCTACTTGGCAGAGACAATTCAGAGGGCTTTCTTCTGGCTGAACTCTGAGGCTTAATAAAGAGCTGGCCTCACACTATAATTTCTCCCTCAGTCAGGTCAAACCAAAGTGATCCCATCTCCTATACCCATTTCCAGAAACCCCTTTTTTTTAAAGCCCTCAGTGTTTGAGATAGTTGGCAGGACCTAGAGCTGCAATGGGCGGGGCAAGAATTTAAAGGAGTGTGCACAAAGACCACAATTGGTTTCGTTCCTCTCCTTCCTTTATTTCAGTAGCAACAAGCACAACTGCTGCAGATGACACCCTAAGCCTTGCTTGCTCCAATTATGCAAACAGGAGCATAGCAATCTGCATTTAAGTGCAGCCTTCATGCTCTCGCAGTTCACCAAGAGGGAACAGCAGCAGCTGGTCAGTTCAGCAGTCAGAAAGTGGCACCAGAAGGACCTATGGCTATTAGCTAGGCAGAGAAGAGCAGGCTGGGTTTGCTTTCTCTTATTCCCCAATCTGCCAGATTGCACAACTGTGTGATTAACCTTTAGTCCAGCGATCATCGGGTCTTTCAACATCAGAAAGAACAGAAAAACCTGCTTCCAGATGTTATTGTGCTAAGTGCAACGTGCACATACTGGGATTAAAGTTGCAAGGAGTAGTTGCTATGTTTCCTTTATTGTCTGCTTTGTAAGACATAAAAAGCAAAAATAACAGATTCCATGGCCTTAAAACTTCCATAAAGCAACACACTTATGTCGCAGAGACTTGTCAGAAAGCCTTCAGCCCAGCAGGTTCCAGCAGAGGGGTTTGCTAGCCAGACCTTCTGCACAGGGGTGGGAGTATAACCCAGCAGATGCAGCCAGCACGGAGTGTTCACAGGGTGCTGCTCCCAATTCTTCTGTGAACACATTAGGCAAGTCATTTTACCTTTCCGTCTCAATTTCTTTATCTGTGAAATGGAAATGATGATACTTAAGCAGAGGAATTCAAATGAAGGAGTACATTCAGGCAGGCTCTAAAGTGCAACAGTGCTGATTGTCAGAGACCTGAGAAAGCCCAAAATAGCTGCAAGAACATGTCACCTATATCCTTATTAGACTCTAGTTATTGCCAGAGGTGAGAGACACTAACAACAGTCTCTTGCAGGTTTAGTCCTGTGTTAGAGAGGACTGAAATCAGACAGGGCTATGTTGTCACCATCAGTGACTTAAGTCTATTACACCTTGCATTTTAATATTCATTTTAAGAATTACTCAGAGCATTTACCCCAAACAATTTTAGCAGGCATGCTTCTTCAAACATCCACTACTCAGTTTAGTTAAAAGCTACTTCATCCCCTGCTCCTATTATGCCAACACTGTTCTTCAGCTTAAAATAGCCCTCTTCTCTTCCTGCTCTGTTTTGGACTCAGTGTATTCACCCAAGTCAACTCCATTCCTTCTATGTCTTGACTTCAGCAGCCAAAGAAATATAGCCTCTGCTGAATTCCTGTGCCTACCAAGGACTTTCTCTGAATCCTGAGAGACAAAGCTGTAGCAGAACTGACCCTGCATTTCTGCCATTATAATCCTGGTACTTATGAGGCTTTGGGTTTGTTTTTTTTTTTCCCCTCAGGAGCACATGGTGGGTGTCTCGATTGTCAGAAAGAGTAGAACAGCACATGAGACAGGTCACACAAACGCAGTGTCCTTTATCGAGTATGCTACTGTGCATTATTATTTCCATTGCAAAAGAGACAGCCAGAACACAGAGAATATTCCTCCTTGCATAAAAACACCACAGTAAAGGTCTTCAGTGCACAGGAGCTTCTGAACCCCAGCCAGGCCATGAGCTACATCCTATGGAAAGACAGGCAAGATTCACAGCTCTCATGCTTGAACATTAGATAAGAAGCCTAAATTATCTTCATAGTTACCACAAGACATATCTATTTTATAGGACAGATGGCCTTTAGACATTACAGTAGAGGAGGACAGGGTAGAAGAAATAGTAAAAACTGAGTTTAGGAATGATACCATGGAGAAAAAGAGGGAAGACCCATGAAGCACACATTTGCCTTCTGCACATTTCTGAAGGTGCTACCATGCTTACAGCAAGGTTCAACTCCAAAGCCCTCAGCTCTAGATTTGTCCTCTCCCTCGTGGTTACAACAGTCACATCCTGCAACATCTGCCACTGTGTTAATGATGACAGGCACACCACATAAGGAGCCCCTCCCACACCTGTGCAACTCTAGGAAGTAGCTGGCAAGTTCCTTCACCCACAATCTCTACTTCTGCATCCATCCTTTTCTCCATCAAGGGCTGGCCCCAGCTACAGTACCACCACCCCTCCTCATTTTCAGCTCCTTCCTTCCACTCTCTTTAGGTGGGATTCATGGTGAAGCACCCATTGCCTCCCTGCCCCCAGGAATTCAAGCTTCACTGCATCCCCTCTCTGGGACAACTACAGTACACAGGAACTGCAAGACACAAGCACTTTCTTCACACCAGTTTTGCCCTAGCAGCTGACTCTCTCAGGTGGCTGGCTTCACTAGGGTATCAGAAAAGGATGTGTGAGCATCTCAGGCAGGCAATTATAGGATGACTAGTCCATGTTAAAAAAGTTTCTTCCTAATCCTGTCAGATGCTTCTTGCCTTAAGCCCTGAAGCTCTAAGATATATTGATCACCATCTCCTTTTATCCTGCACAACAGAGCTGTATTTATTCTCAGATTCCTGGGCCATACCTAATCCTGCTCACTTGACAACCTGAGAGATCTCTTGTGGCACCAACTTCTGCTGCCCCAGTTAGGAGGAGTGTGCTTATGTATTTCTCCATTTCAGGCAACTACTAGCTTGCCAGGGAAAAAATGGACAGAACATTTAACCCAGCAGCATCTGCTTTGTGCCTGAGTTCATCTGATGCCTGTGTGTGCACAAGACAGCAAATCCTGCAAAAGGTAAGGCTTTTCTCAGAATTACTGGAAGAATCCCATCCAAGGTCCCTTAGGAATGCCAGATGCTTCTGAAGGAAGTGGCAGGGGCAGCAGAGAGCTGAGAGATATTAACAAGCTGAGACCAGATTACACTTCTTTCACCAGTGCTAAGGCCATTTTTCTTTAGGGTGTTCAGACAAGTCATGCAGGAGGACCTCAGCTCCTACCATCCACAAGGGAAGGTTAATTACCACCAGAAAACATTGCAAGCTACCACCTGATCCTCACGCTTTCCATCCCCAGCACAGCACCCAAGCAAAAATAACATTTCTGAGGAAGAAAACTCCACCCCAAGGGTCTTACCCTAACAATTTAAACACGCATGTTCAGGTTTCAATTTCCAACTCCTTTTCCATTAAACCAAACTAAGATAATTACTGTCTGTGGGATTGAGCAGGAGCATGGACTTCACACAAGATGACAGTATGCAAACACTTTGTGCAAAGACCTTTACTAGGCAATGTTCCTCGTGCAAAGACCTTTACTAGGCAATGTTCCTCGTGCAAAGACCTTTAGTGAGCAGTGAAAATTCCTTAAATATCATCACACAAACAGGATCTATTATCATATAAACAGGAAATGGTTCACCACAGTGTTCTCCAATCACCTGGGCAATTCTACAGTTTTTACCTATTATGGTAACAGGTAAGTAATGTCTTATAAGGTCACAAACAATAATCCTCACTCTCAATAGGTCTAAACAGTCTACAAATCCACAGTTCTCTCCTGGCTCATCCCTGGTGACCTTGATGTACTTTCCCATGGTCCCCTCCAGGCCTACGAAAGAGGCTCACTCTGGCCTTCAAGGACTGCTTCTCTATCACACAAAGAGTGTTACCCAACAGCTGTCCCCCCCATACACATAATTATTCATCCAGTACTATTCTAGAGCAGTCACCATTTCTCTTACCCTTCACATGTTCTTCCAATACAGCAGCACCTGGCGGGGATTGTCCTGATGGAAGTCTTTCCTTCAACTCCAGGGCTGCAGTTGGAGACTCTGACACTCTCAGCCCACTGCTGAATGCTCTTGCCTGACCCCCTGCATAACACAGGTGGTGGGATTTCACATAGTGCTCACTGAAGCAGCCCATGGCTTATCTGGGCATCTTTTAAAAAAGGCTGGTCTCAAAGTTTCAAATCCCACCTCAACCTGCTATAGCTTTCATAGGTTGCAGCAATCAGTATTATTCCAGTCAAGTGCATATTATTGATTTATACGGTGGTATGATAAGATTGTCAATGATTTCTATTCCAATCTTCATGCATCCTCACACTTTTTAATTTTTTGAGAGGGAGAAGAAAGGAAAAAAAGCAAAAATTGCTGCTAGGTATCGAGCAGAGGGTTTCAGTACAAAGTCCTCTTCCCCCGTACTGATTGCAGTTAATCAAGAAGCCAGCAGAGCGAGAGACCTGTCCAAACTGTTTCCTCTAAGCTGTAACCTCACAAAAGCCATGACACATATTCCCCCCTATCACAGGTGCATCACAGTTAAGTCTCCTCCATCATATGGATTCTTTGCTTGGCTCTCACAGGGCAGACCCAAGGCCCCAGGTAGTGCCTGGGGAACTCCTTCTTGTTCTTAGAGGCTGAAAACTGATGGTTTGACCCTAATCTTTGTGCTCTGACTTCAAGCCAGCTCCAGACCCGCAAGAGCACTGTGCTGCTCACCTGAAAGCTGCCCTGTTCCCCTCATGGGCTCCTGAATGGACTTCTGTCACTATGTTTTCTTCTTCTGGTAGAAAATCCTTGCAAAGCCTTCCCACACCGACTGTAGAAGAAGGAGCCAATTGTCAGCTGAGGCTTGGTAGTTGAATGCAGGCCTCACAGGATGCAGCACAGGCATACAGCAGGAACAGACAAAGAGGAGAAAGAAAAACAGGCCGTGGCTTTATACAGCTATACTTGGAGCACACCTGTTCCTTCCATTCCTTTGTTTTCCCCAAGTGCCTCCACCTGCCACCTCCTCTTAAGCACAGGGGGATCTCATCAGAGTATCAACACCGAGGTTCGGCCTCTGCATTGTCTGTATGGTGAACTGAGAGTCTGTCCTTTTGGCACAGGCTAACCTAACCCACCTGAGCACTCCTCCTCCAGCCCTAGTGGGGGCAATCAGGCCTTCAGCTGTGAGCTCCCCTCCACAGCTGAAGGCTGTCAAGGGGCAAATGTGGAGAGAGTTGCTTTGCTCTGCTCTGCTTTTATAACTGACAGAAAAGATGAGGGTCCTCTTCGAAGTCCCTGTTGAGCACTTTATAAAGTAGGTTGCCTTGCTCTGCCAAGCAGATTTTCAGTCTCCCTAACTGCCCACCTTCTGCACCTGGGGGGCAATCCCCCTTAGGCTGTGCTGCCTCGCTGCTGTCTGTTTAGAACAAAGGGTTGGGAAAAGTCACCACTTGGTGCAGGAGCACGCAGTGGATAAGATAAAGGAGCCTTGATCTCAGCATGGCTGTGACTGGCAGCCAGAGCAGGACACAGCCACAGCATCCTTGGTTGGATGTGTTTCACAGCTGAGGACTCCTGAGCACAATAGAGGACAATTTGAAAGAGGGATGATGTGTGTACCTGACTTATGATGTTCACCTCTTCAGAGTCAGCAGTGAGAAGTACCTCCAGAGAGCACCAGCCTCTCTGCATTGACTGTACAGTGAATTAAGACAGCCTGTCCTTTTGGCACAGGCTAATCTAACTTAGGTGCTTTGAATTAGGCAGTGTGAATGGAGCTTCTTCTGTCGCTCCCTCAGTAATTTCCCAGTGTCACTTAAATGCTACAAAAATCACATGGAAACTTGGGTAAAGAGAGTGCATTGGAGTCACTGCCATCTGCCTGAGTATACAGCTGGGGATATTAATAATAATTTCTTCTATTGGAGCTTGAGGGGAAAATAAAAAAATAAAAAGGAAAAAAAAGAAAAAAGCCCAAGTGTTTTGTAGCTTCCTGTTTGAATTAATCTCCTCTGACAACTGCTGATTTGGGTTTCTGATTCGATCCTCCATATGTCTAGCTCTATTGGTCAATTAAGTGCAGGGGGCAATTGGGAGAAGCAGTGATGCTCGGACTGATTATAAGAGGAAGCATCACACAGTAGTTAGGACATGCAAAGCTGGCTGGAGCACTTGGCTTTCGCACAGCCGAGCTGAGCACAGGGAGCTGCTGCTGCTTTTCAGGTCAAGGAGAATCTCCCTGGCCCCTAACAGAGACAAGACACAGCTGCCTGGCTGCTGACCATTTGTGAGCAAGGGGCACAGTTCCAGGGAAGGAGTGAGCAAATGAGCACAAGGAATTGTGGGGAGTAGAGGATCAAAAACTGAATAAAAGGCTACAGAAAAATGAATTGCTTCTTCCATTACTGCTGTAGAAAGACAAACACAACATAAGCCAAAATGTTATGAGTAGGGACCAGCAGAGAAAATGAGAATCAGCTTATAATAATCCAGGTTCGTACATATGAGGAAAAATAAATGGAAACCAGGATGTTAAAAGAGAAGTATATTTGAAAATTGGTAATGATCAAATAAGGGCTGTGGGATATAGTGGACAGCAAATTAAGTTACAGATCTGCAATGTCATATAGCAGCAGCAGCAGGGAAAAAAAGAAGTTAATATAATGCTGTGCTTCATCTGCAGAGAAATCATGTCAGAAAGTGAGGAGGTACTGGCCCTCTGTACAGATCTGGCAGGACAGCACCTGGAAGGCTGCCCTCAATTCTGGGCAATGCACATTTACAGAAGATGTTGATGAGCACAGGGAATTCAGAGATGAGCAGCAGGAAAAAAAATGATTAAGGGTCTAAAAGCACTGACATATGAGAAGAGATTAAAATAATTAAATATGTATTGCTTGGCAAGGGCTAAGATTAACCGTCTACAAGTGTGTAAATACAAAGGAAGTGGAGGAATTGTATTAAGGAGTATAAATATAAGTGTAATAGAGCAAAAGTAAACACAGGCTCAATATTAAGAAAAAAAAACCCAACAAACTTAGCCCTGAGTTTTTTTAAACTCTCCTTGAGAAGGTGAGGCTTATTGCTTGCAGCAGCTGTAGTGGCATGAAGAGAACAGGGTTTCAGTCATGCCTCGGTGGCAAGTCTCCACAGAAAGACCCAGAGAAGAAGGCAAAATCTCATGAGTCACCAGCAATAAGAAACAGCCCAAACTGGCCAGCAGACAGCTCAGCAGAAGCCAAGGCTGTGGCAGAACTATGGGCCAGCTGCTGTAGCAGAAGGCAGCATGGAAAAAGACTGGAGAACGATCTGTGTCTTCAAAGGTCACCCAAACCCCACTTTCCTTGGGTGCAGGAATCAGGCTTAGCTTCTCACCATCTTCTCTCTGTATCAGTACACCCACTTCTCCCATCTCCACCACCTTAGCCAGGAGTATCCTGTGATGCTGCTTCCCCGCCGGATTTGTGCTGGCTAGGGCGTGTCCTGCCTTGGCTGGCAGCGCTGGCACAGAGGTGTGTCCCCGTGTCACAGAGCCATCAGCAGGCGGTGCCTTCTGCGGCACCGGCAGAGGAGCTGCTGGCACCGCTGCAGCACGCGCGCAGAAATTGGCCTTGTCACTTTAAATACATTAGACAATAAATCATCCCTCTGAGACATCCCCAAAGGAAAAACAGGGGGAAAAAATAGCGCTTAAAAGCCCTTTTCTATTACAAAGCCTCTGGGGAGCTTTTAAACTTGGAGAGTTTTTTAAGTGAATTGTATGCTTTTTTTCCCCGCTTTGCCTGCCTTTATTATCAGTTGCTAACATTAGCCTTGCCTTCCCATGACCAAACTCTCGTTCAGACTTTTTTTTTTTTTTTGCTTTCCTCTCTTTAGTTTCCTCCCCATTTTTTTCTCTCTCAACCTTAGAAGCATACACATGAACACCCATAATGTCCATGTAATAGTCTCTTTCCCATTTGGCATCTCCATTTAAACTGAAATTACTCTTTGTCAGTATTCCTTTTCTCCATACCACTCTCCCCTTCCCTGCATTTCCCTTCACTTTTTCCATTTTCCTCTGTATTTCCCTCTTTCATCTGTCATTCTTCATGTCTGGTTGTACTAAAAAACTTGAACAAATTCAAAATGTTTTCCCTGCTTTTAGGAGGACTATGTAAATTTTGCACCTTGAACCTAATGTCATGAAGCATCCTGATAGGTTTCCTTTCTTAAAGAGCATATTCCTTCACCCATGCCTTAGAAGTCATTAGGCACTACTGACCTAGACAGGTGGTATTTCATTGCTCCATTACAGCTCTCCAGTACCAGGTTTTCCCAACTGGACTAAGGAATAATGTTTCCTCCATTTTTCAATGCTCAGGAAGTCAAGAGTGGCTATGCAACTAGATCCCCCATGCAATGCTTTAACTGTTCTCCTGCCTACTGCTTTTATTTAGCCTTAAATCTTTGTCATTAAAACCTTGAGGACTAAGTCCAGTCTGGTTGTACACCTTTGTAGAGCAGTGTGGGGAGAAGTGGGTAGTGTTTTCTAGCTAAGCACAAGGATTTTACATCTTCACGTAGTAGATGTGTGTTGGAGAAGAAAGAGGCAATGTGAGGTAAGGGAGGGCAAATTTCAGGAAGCTGCAACTCTGAAATAGCCTGATGACTTTCCACAGGCTGGGAATGAAAATGCACCTGTCAGCATCCAGCTATCGTAAAGCAACTCTTATGACACAACTGACCTAGCAGAGTCCTCCACAGGTGCTATGAGTTAATTTTGTTGTGTTGTACCCCAGTCCATTTCCCACCAAGCTGCCCCGTTACACCCTAACACAGGAGAGACCCTGTCACAGGTCAGTGCACACTGGCATGGGCAGCAGCAGCTCTTCCAGCTGACTGATCTTTGCTTCATTCTATTTTTGTTCCTATAGGTGCAAGCCCAAGGTGACCTTGCAATCTTCAGTTCCTCACTGCTGCCACCTGAGTGCCAACATTACCATGGGTCAAAGATGTGACTTTTAGGAAAGAACAACAGAATCTAGTAGAAGACACCAGGCTGACTAACAATGGAATTAACCTGCTTAGTCACTGGCAACCAATGTCTTGGTGAGCAAGTGGCTGCATGGTGCTGAGTTGCCAGCTGACATTGGACCATGACACCCAATGAGGCACCTCTCTAAACAGTAAAAATATGATATTTTTTTTGTCACTAGTGATAGTGAGACAGAGCAGCAAAAGCAAGCACACCTGATAGCTCAGCCTTTACATAGTATTGGATTTGCCCTTTTTGGGGATGAATTAAAAAAGGAGCAGAAATCTCAACTCTTAGTTGGCCCCACATGATAAACTAAACAGGCTGAAGCACAGAGAAGAGGCAAAGAAAAAGGAGGTGGAAAGAGAAGTAGAAACCATTATTCTGATACTCCTGCTCTCCCTCAGGGGTCGATGCTCGTGCTTATAAGCCAATGGGCAAACTGCTCATCTCTAGCCCATGCCTCCCCCTCCTCCACAGTCTCTTCACAGCCACAGACCGAGTGACCCAATATCGGCCCCAGAAAAGCCAGGGAAAGGGTGGAAGGAAATTTGGAAGGAAATGCTGCATCCTGGGTGATTGTCCAGGGAAGTAGGAGGTGGGGATAGAAACGAAAGGTCTATGTTCTCCCTAATAATTTCCGCCACAGAAAGGGAGAGAGTGCGACATACACCAGTGGATCGCAGCCATTAGAAACTAACCGCTGGTGGCTGGCAAATTGTAAATTAGAGAGCCACAGTGAGAAGAGAGAAAATCAAAGGGGGGACGAGGTCGTGTTTTATTTCACTTGTAGCGCTTTTCAAATTCAGCCCTAACCAAACCTGATTAAAGTAAATCCCTTTTTTACGGCCTGTGGAGTCTATAAGATTATGGTGTTAATGGAAGTGTGATTCGATCCATCAGTAATGGTGCATGTCGGGGCCCAGGCGCCTCAGACAAGTCCATTTTTTCAGATGTATTTATTGTTTTTTCCCCCCCCTCTCCTTTCTGTTCTCTGCATTGCAGTGTTTAATTGAACAGTTTAAAGTAATTCTTCTTCAAGGCCCATTAATTGATTTTATTTGTGTATTCTCCAGGGGTCAAGAGGAAAATATATAATAAAACATAAACTCCAGGTTTGAGTTTGTCACAGTTCCCACCTTTCACAAACATAAAGCACATTTCAGCTTCAGCATTTCAGATTTTTTTCTCTTCCCACTCTTATTTCCCTGCACTAGCACTCTCAGGTGTTAGTGTTTCTGTTTCATTTTTCCACTGTTTATCTCTAGAATTTGCCACTGTTATTGAGAGCACAAGGCAGCAAACTCCCTGTCTTTCTTTTCTTGTGCAACAAACACCACATTGGTTTAAAAGTGCCCCTTTGCTTTTATGTTCTCCAAATGATTTCCCCTGCCCCAAGCTGAGCAAAAGGGAGGGGAGTGGGTTACACATATTTGCAAACCAGTGGTTCTTGTAGCTCAGGTCATTTCGTCTGCAACTGGGGGGGATTTTTGTACGCTTCTTAGAAAATGCCTCCTGAGGAGTCTGCCTCTTTCAAACGGCACATGAGCCTCTGTGTGACAACCAAAAGCTGCTTCTTTCTGCCACTTGGCCTGCAAGGGGACTCTGTTTCCTTTCCAGCTTCCCCAACACTCAGCATAAGGCAACTGGCTGCTCCAAATAAATATATATTGGGCTGGCTTTGTTTACTTCAGATACTGCAAAGCCATTTGTTTCCTTCAGCTCCCAGCTCCACTCCCTAAAGCTGGCCCCAAATACAATTTTTTTTCAGATTCTCCTTGCTGAAGCCCTTACTCTCTGCTTTCATGCTGTTCTTCTGCAGCAAGTACATTTCCTTTAATAGAGTTTTCAGAACACAAGGGGTTTCTTTTTATTATTATTTTTAAATCACAAAATGTGCCAGAGAAGTTTTCATCCTCCCACTCACCTCACTCAGATCCGTTCCACAAACTGCCTCTAGATTAATGCAAGGCAAAAGATGCTTTTCCTTTTCTTTCCACCCTCTGATTGATGTTGTCTGGGTGAAACATCATTGTCAAAGTTAGGGCAGTTTCCTGGGTGTGAAGCCTTACCAATAGGTTTCATGCAGTCCTGAGTCTGTTTTAAAATTTGGTATCGCGTAAAATACCAGATGGGACCAAATCCAAGATAAACCTCTTACCTGTAGACCTCTTGTTCTGTCTCCTACTGGCTGCAGAAAAAAAAAAAATCTGTTCTATACTACAGCTGATGGAGAAGTTACAGAGACAGTATGTAATTACCCAAGAGTGGAACTTTGCCTTACTCCCTTTACTCTTACAACAAGTACTCTTGCCAGAACAAAATGTATATACCTGGAGGAACACTCAGACCTAGGGCATTGCTCCCCATTGTCACTGGAGTGTAGTTTCCTGGCCTGACAGCTTGTGGATTAGCAGGTACTTGCTCTTTTGAGAAGACATAGGACATTACTGAGAGGTGCATATGGTCACATGGTTACTTCTAGGCAATATTTACCACCGTATCATGCTCTTCTCCACTTATCCTCATCTTCTGGCTCAAGTTTTATGCGTGCATTTGGAACCACCACCTTGCCTTTTCACACTTATTTCACTACCTGCTTTCCTTCTCTGCTCAGATGTGCTCTGCTGAGGTATCTCTAATGTCTCTGCTGAGATATGCTCCATAACACCTCTGCCCAGTGATTAGCCTCTTCTACAGCAAACGGGGCCATCTCTCTAAAAGGAAGGCAGCATTCTTAGCAAGACAGTATTCTTGTAACAGAGGCTTCATCTATTTGGAAGTATGATGATATTTTGAATAAGGAAAAGAAGTTCTCTTGAGAAGTCTCATCTTTTGTGATTTAAACGTAAATCATTATCTATCATTTTGCTGTCTGCAGAGACCTGTGTCCACGGTACAGAGCTCCATACTGTAGCTCTTGACCCTGTACAGTAATCTTCTTAACTTTCAGTTACAGCCAGACTCTGTCAAACAGGATTAAAATAAAATTTCCTCTGTGAATACACATGGAAATATATAACACCATCCTCCCCACAGTCTCATGTCAAGACTGAACACCTCTACAAGTCCATTATCATCTGAATTCAAAGGATCCATCTCCTCCTCAAGAGCTTTCATCCTGATCCATCTTGGTGTCTTTTAGCAATGGTTTTACTCTTTGTATTTCAGCTATAATTTCATTTCAGCATAACCTTGACCTGCCTATGCTACCAGAGCAGATCTCCTTTGTCTAATTGTTCTCCCTCCCCCATATACATATGAAACTCAGTGTCCTCCCTTAGCTAATATAATACAAAGGAATCAATCTGTCAGGCACACATACCCGCACAGCCTCAGCAAATTAACCTTGCAGAGTAATTAGGGCAAGCACCATGGTGTTGGTATCATGGCCTCATTTTGCTGCTCGAAGCATTAAAAAACTACCACAGCACAGCTACCAGTTAAAATCAATAGCCCACTGCATCACTGAGAATAAAGCCATCCAAGTGCTTCCTTGCTCCCATGGTGGGCCATAAGGGTGCACAGAGCAGCCCTGGAGGTTCTGGAGGTCCCTCCTGTCACAGCTCTGATGAAGGCCAGACTTGAGGAATGGGTGCTCTTCAGTGGAGGTTCTCAGAGGCTGGAGCAGAGAATAGATTTACTGGAGAAGATCGTAAGAAGTTGCCAGTCTTACCAGGCCTGTCATGGCCTAGGAGCCACAAAAGTCAGACAGTTCCTATTTTCATTGCATAATTGGCGGAGCCTGTCACAACACTGCGAAAGCCAGCTGCTGCTTTCTGCTCAGAGCTAATTCCACCTGATTTATTTAATATTGTAATGAATATAATCCTTTCTTGCCAGCCCCCTCCCCACACACTCAGCCAGCAGCTAGAGACAGCAGACACTGCAGACAAACCTGCACAAGCAGGTGGTGGGGAATGCCTTGGCTCTTCCAGGGACTGAGCAGCTCAGTGCTGTGGCTCCAGAGAAAGCAGTGGGATGTGTGCTGAGGAAATGCAGCCATGCACGCTGTTTTCTCACACCTAAGAGAGGCTTTCAGATCTGCAGAGATGGCAAATGTGTGGACAGCTAGGTGTGACCACAAGTGAAGGACAGAGCACTATAGGAACCCAGATTTCAGACAGACCAGGAGAGATTAAAAGAGATGTTGTGAGGAATTAGAGAGGTTCAAGGGGGTGAAAAGGGAAGATAGTCAAGAAGTAGGGTAAAATAAAGCCGACTTGCACAAGCAAAGATGCCAGCAGAAATGGTGGGTTAGAGGAAGACCTGCTGGCAGGTCTTTAACAACTTCTTCCCACTGAAAAAGATGGAAAAGCCAAGGCCACTGTAATCTGACAGTGACCAAGACAGGGGTATCAATATCTAAAAATCAAAAAGCTCTAGAAGGACAGTAACTTCTGATGAAATTTGGCAATCATTTGGCTTCTAATCTGCCCTGCCAAAGTGCAAGGAGGTAAAGCCAGTAAGAGAATGAGTTCTGCAGGACAATGGCAGCTTCAAGAGCTGGACTAAAGTTTGAGCTTCTGAGAGAATAAATCAGACTGTGGCTATGATCAACATCAACAATCGCAGCTATGGAAAGAAGCAAAAGAGTAAGGAATGGGAAATACTGCTCCCCTCCACACAGCATCTAGGGATTGCACCTAGAGGAAGAAAGGAAGCCTGATACTCCTAGACTCTCTTTGCCAGGGCAAAACCAAAAGACATGCAGCCTAGCCTTTCATTCAAAAGCAGAGTCAATACCGGTTTCCAATTGGGTTTTATAATGTTCAGCAGGAGCTCTGACAGGATGCTCAGAGAATGAGGCAGCATTCAGGAGGGCTGCTTTGGTGTCACAGCTGTAGGGAACAGCTACAAAAGATGAGAAAGGAGTCTGGAAACTGCTGAGAGACAGACATGTTTAACTAACAGAGGATGAGCCAGACAGCAAGAACCAAGAAGTCCTAGGATGTGGAAGAAGAATACTGGTCCACAGAAAACAAGTGTCACAAGTATTTGCTGGCTCTGGAAACATTTTATTTCCTGTTCCTGCCATGGAAATGGCTGGTTACCCCCAGACAATTTGAGCCCTTATGTTTTATGCCAAATTCTGCTAACTGACCTGATTTCAGAGACCATGACAACCAAGAAGTTGCAGAAGGTGGCTACAGTTGGGCAGATTGTCTGTTCCATTTAATACACAACCATAATTTTCAGCTTGTAAATTTTTTAGGGAGATGCTTTCATGAAATGAATCTTTGTGCAAATGGGGAGAAAAGAAGTTCTCTTTTGAGTGTCACATACTGTTAGAGTTGTTAAGTAGTTGGTTAAATCCAAACATTTTTTTTCCTGCCCATCTTAACTGTGTGTTTTCCAGAATTCAGAATAATTAATCTGCAACACATCCAGCAGAAGCTGTGCATAGGAGCTATCACCGATGCACGAGCCATGATACTGAAGGTACACTCTCATCCAGATGAGCTGCCACCTGGAGTGGACAGATGGAGATGAAGGGGAGGAGGGATAAAAGCCAGTTGAGTGAATGGTTTCATTAAGCTGCAAGGAGGAAGGAAAGTGTGTAGAAATGAGAATCAAGAGTTTTTAGACACTAGCAACATGGCAGTGAGTTTGTATCACTCAGTGGAAACAAGGACCTTTGCCCCGTCCTGAGGAGAAGTTTAGCTGGTTTCCTGCCAAGAAAGAAATAGCAGTACAGTAACATTCTGACTTTACCTTTCTCCCTAATCCTTTGGAAGGGCCTAGGGAAAGTCATGCTCCCCCTCCCCATCCCTCCCTTACGACAGACACACAGCACTCTGGGGCAGGTCTTCAGAGAATTAGATATTTTAGAATCCCAGCCAGGGTGGAGTGGCTCAATAAAACTGCCAGTCTCTCGTATTAATACCAGGTCTTTGAGTAATAATCCGAGGCTCTCAGTGACCTGGAACACCAGCTATACTAGCAACAAACTTAAAGTCACAAAGACGACTGAGTGTGAAACCAGATTTAAAGATTTAGTAGCTATTCTCAGCAGCCTCCTGTTTAGGCAAAATGCATCAAAGGCATTTGGAAACTCTGAGAGGTGCCCTGAAATGGTAGCTGATTTCATGACTGACAATGACAAGCAAAGCAAGGGGCTTATCTCTGAGACGGAAGTGAGCAGAAGGAAAATTGCCACCAGCTACAGGAAAGAGCCAATCAGACTAACCAGTGAAAACACTGCTCCCTCTGCCAGTGGAACCTGCCCCATCCTCCTCCAGAAAATGCATTTCAGAGGAAGAAGGGAAGGAATTTGAAGGGATGAAAAAAGCCGCAGTGGAGGACTGTCATTGGGAATTTCGATGTTTGCAGGATCTCTGGCCACACACCCTCTTCCCCTCCCCATTACAGCTCACAGACACTCCAATCTACTCAGGTAATGACCGGAGAAACAGATTTCCTATCCTCGGATCTGCTGCCATTCCTGAGTTTGCAGCAGACATTTTGTAATCAGAGAGCCTGTCAAGAGAGACAAGAGCCTTTAGCAGAAAAGAAAAGTTAATTGCAGAACAAGGGATTTAAAATCTGTGCAAAGGGGGACAATAAAAGAAACAATTATGGAGTTTAACCACTGCTGCTGGCATGGTGTTGAATGTCATTTGTCCTTAGCTACACTGATACAGTTAAACTGCACACTCAAGGCTGATGTTTCGCTTTGCTGCTGATTTTGGAACATCAGCAGAAGTTTTGTTTCAAACTAAACCAAATAATTTTTTCTATTTCAGGCATTTAATTAAAAATGATTAGCAGTTTTATTTTAAAGAGAAGTTGCTTCCAATTGACACAAACCCAAGAATTAATTTTTTTTTTTTTGAAAATGGGAAAATGGAACATTTTAATTTTGGAGGAATTTGGGGATACTACTTTAAGAGCTGTCGAAATAGACACAAAAAGGGCCATGTAGTCAGCATTTATTACCCTGCTTTATTCTGTATGCATTCAGATACAAACCCAGCTGAGACCGTAACAGTCCATTTTCACAAAGCAGATTTCGGGCCAGTGTTTATTTGCCTTTTATGCACATTTCTAAAGGCATATTTGCTAAGCAGAAGTGTGAGAAACTACTACTTGACCTGAAGCATCTACAGCCAGCTGGAGGAAGCAGAATTTCTCCTTCTCTTGCTCCAAGCAATTACTAGTGGTTTGGCATAGCCAGGATTAAACCGCAGCATTTCTGCTATAACCTGCTACAGAGATCAACTCAGGGCCACTCTGCCTCCCCAGGTGGCATTAGGGAAACACAGCCTGAGTACTGTGCCTTTCACAGAGGGAACTGGCAATCTATTTTATGTATTGATGTATGGCAGAAACCATCTCAAGCAGTTTGGGACTCCATCTACACACAGAGCTGTAATAGCTTTGTCCCTTGGCAAAGGTCTGCAGAGGAAGGGCGGCAGAGATTTACTCAACTCCAAAATGACACATACACATCCAACTGTAACTTTCTTGCAGTTGTATTTTACACCCCCAAAAGAGAAATTCAAGGAGAAATGACCTGAATTCCATTTGGTCAGATGGGGCTCTTCCTTGAGAGGCCTTGCAATCACTGTTCTCCAAGCTAAGTCTAAACAAAAAGGGCAGTCATGTGGAAAGGGTTCATCTGAAATTAAGCACATAGTGCAGAGAGATGAATTTTGGAGGTGTTGAGTTCTCACAGCTACTGCCCCTTATAGTATCATTCAGGTGTAAATGCAATAGGAATAATAAGGCAGGTGGAGAGATGTTGGACCCAGGAGGGCAGTTACCCCAGACTTTAACATTAGCACTTCCAAGAACAATAGAGATGCCTTAGTAAGTAAGAAAATATGGAATGAGTTTTGAATCAGTCGTGGCTCCTAGGAAATCCAGAATAACAAAAATCTTAATTATAATTTAGTTGGTTTTCATAAAACCAAACAACATGCCTATTTTTATAGCTTAAAACCACCTCAGGTAAAGCAGATTTTTTTTTGTCATGCTGGTTTTTACAGGAACTACTAAAGAAAGGCAGAAAAAGCAATTTGGTTAAAGCTTCACCAGCAGTTTTACAGAGAACATTGGAAATTAAAGATGCTGTTTGGAGCCATCAGAGTAGGATGGTCTGGGTGGGTCAGATCTGCCCTGTGGCTCAGCCCCTGCTGGAGAAAGGGTGAAGGATGGTGATCACTGACAGCAGGCTCCTTCCAAAGAGCTGAGTGCTCTTGGGCACAGCCAAGCTCCTGCCACCATAAATCCCTCTTGTTCACAGCTCCCTGCAATCTGCAAAGCAGGACCCAAAACTGCCGTCATACTCTGCACTCATCAGAAGCAGACACAGCCAGCAATGCAGACTATCAACCAAGCTATGCCCACTCAGGGACAGAAAAACTTAACTGTGGAGTTAAGAGCTCATTTCTCACTGTGTAGTTTGGGGGCTGGTCTGCCAAAAGAAGGATATTAGACTAGACAGCTTCTGACTCAGACACATTCAGCAAAACCTGTCTTTGTCAGGAAAAAGTATCCTTTTGATACATTTGCTTTTGCCCCATTCTTCTCAGTTTGAAGAGGAACTGTCTGTAAATAATTGAAGTGCATCCCTTGCTGGCTGTTACTGTCCCAAGGTCTCCCTTCCATCAGTATTCTCCAAAAGGAAGCATGCTTCTTTCTCTCATAATGCACTAACTTTTTCATTGCTTCTTTATGCTCACTTTTCACCAATCTAAATAATGGATCAATTGAGGTTTTATTCTTTGCTTTAATTAGGTCTTGAATTTTGAGAGTATTTTACTGTAATTACTTCATTAAACGTGAACTGAAAAGCTAAAACCTTCCAAAACAAAGTAAGCTGTGTTTGTGATTTTCTTTTTTTTTTTTTATGACACATAAAGGCAAACTCAAAATTCTAATAGGGTATGGAGCTTTTCTCTCAGCTCTGTGTCTGGGTAAATACTGACAGCCTGTGCTCACTGTTTTAAACCAGCAGAGAGAAAGAGAGGGGCAGTCAGTCTTTGACTTACAGTGGCCTCAGCATACTAAAACTGCTTTTATTACACATTCACCTGAGTCCTATAGGATCACCTATGCCCTTGGTGCTTTATTTCAGGCCAAAATAATGGGCTATGGAGGTACCTAAGTTACACCTTCCTTTTATTTGAGTGTGAACAAGATGGCAGAAAACCAGCATCACAACATCCTACCATCTCCCCATCACACCAGTGTAATTCCTCTCTCATTGACTCCACAGATTTTTTGATCCCTTCTCCACCAGCTGGCAACTGTCTGACACCCAAGGCAAAACACAAATCTTGTGTTCACAGAGAGGCAAGTGGGAAAGAGAGGGTGCAGGGAGGCAGGCAGTAGGCTGAAACAGGAGCAACAGCTTCTTCCAGTTTGGGAAGTCCACGGTCAAATGCTGATTAAGTCAGGAGAAGTTTCAATATCAAATGGAGAGGTCCCCAAATGGAAAAAGTCTGGTTCCTCACACTTCGTTAAATACTTCTGGATTATTTTTTCACTTGGGGGAGGGAGGGAAGGAGGAGGGGAAAGAGGACATGATGGAGGGGGAAGATTGAATCTGCTTTTCCCTCACTAAAATTTGACTCAGATTCTGAAATGGAACACTTTAGAATCTTAGTATTTCTAATGGTAAAAAATGAAGCAGGAATGTGTATTTTCAGGATACTGTCATAATAAATTTTGTATAAAACAAGTCCAGAGCATGAGAAGGAAGAGGACTGCTATGCAGTGCATTTTGAAATCATAAAAATCCCCTTTCTCAATCATTCCTTCTCCCTGTTCCCCCGAGACTTCTAACTCAGATAACAAACTGAGATGCAGCCAGGACAACATACATCTAATGCATCCAGATTGCTTCAGTTCTGGATTTGTACAGCCCTTAGCACAAGAAGATTAATTCCCTTGAAGATTAATTGTTTTAAGCACTTATGCCAACCCAGCAAGAAGCAAGAATAATTGCAGTCTGAAAAATCAAGAGGATCTGTGGAGAAGTCCAGGAAGACTCTACAATGCTATAAATCTCAGGGTGCAGATCTTAAAGTTATATTGTGTAATAATCGTAACAACAGAACAAGGTGTTTTATGTATAATTTGATAAAGCATGCCATCCCAAACTTATTAACACAAACCCCGTGCTGTCAGGTCAAAAGGTCCTGCTAGCTCCCAGGCCATATCTGGCACTGGCCACAAGCAAATGCCCTATGCAAGGGCTATAAAAAGCCTGACAAAAATACAGCAATGTTTCTCCTCAGTATATTCTCCCAGCATAGAGCAATGTAAAGCCTAGGGACTTCTCGAGCCAATGTTTACCTATATATTTGAGTTTAATAGGCCTTGATGGACTATTCCATGCACTCCCTAATCCTTTTTTGAACCCATTCTTACTTCTGGCCTCACAGACAACCCGTGGTGAAAATTTCCCTACTTAATTGTATAGAGAATGTATAATACAATGTGAATATTGCAACTAAATGAAGGCTAAAGGGGAAAATGATAAGTCTGTGAGCAGGATGAGAGAGAGAAGGGGAGGAAATATTTTGCATGATTAAAGGGGATATGATAAGGAGTGACAGGCTGAAATTATATTCAGCTCAAAGAACAGAAGAGATCTCAGTCTGCTGGGTAGTTATGTATGCTCCCAGTGGATGTGTTGATAACTCCACCTTAAACTGGACAGGATAATTCACTCATCTGGCAGCAATACCTGGGGCTATCCTGTTCTGGAAGGAACAGCAAACAGCCTGGATATAAAAGCAATTTTTCAAGCTTAGAAAAAATTTTTGCAAAGTCAAACACAAATTCTGAAAGCAGGAAAGTTTTCTAAAAACAAGTCTTGAATAGTACTCCTGTCTGCTGCAACAGAGAAGGAAGAAAGACATTACATTTAATGTTGTGCAGGGGCTGCAGGCTGGGAAAGGCTGTCTCTGGCCTTACAGAGAGGAGGCGTGTGGTACAGATTGTTGTGGGATGACTGATGCCAATGGCTCTTTGCAAAGCTGCGTTCGACGCTGTTTTTCTTAATGTGCTTGCTCCGCTCTGCTGCTTGGTTGGTAAATTTTTGTTAGTCAAACTGGCCAAGAGGGAGCTGGATTGGTACAAAGGGAGGATTGATATGGCTACCATGGCTGAGACCAGAAAAATGCATATGCATATGTGTGCACTCACACAAATTTGAAGTGCAGGAATCCCTTAGGCATCAGGCTATTAAGTAAGGAGAAGTAGAGAATAAGAAATTTTATATTACCACTTATAGAAGGGTTCTTCATCTGTCTCTGGAAAATGCCAAGATATTTAGGAGGAAAAAAAGAAGAGGAGCAGATCTCAATTTTTTCTGAAATCTCAGTATTAGAGCCAATGGACTCCTGAAATTTTTCCCAACTTCCATATATTCTGAAAAGCATGTCTATCCCAGAGATAGTGCTGGGGGAAGATGTTCCCAAAGTTTTTACAATCCTTATGAAGGTTTAACCTTGTGATCAGTTTGTCTGGCTCTTCTGGAGGTACTGTAGCCTAGAGACCACAGGTTAAGTTACTCTTAGTGTCCTGCTCAGCCCATGGCTCTTCTATAGAGTCTGACAGCAAAAGGGGGTCGCTTTGAAATGATGGGTTTTCTGATGTGAATTGCTGACCCACCAGAACTCGATGGAAATGACCAACTCATGTTGTATCCCATAGGTTGCTGCATGGTAGCAGCTTCTAAATTTGCTGAGCTGGGCAGGATTCAAACTGGCAAGCTTTACTGCTACACAATGGCTTTCCATTTCACCTTCGAAGGAAAAATTATCTAAAGTGGTTCTGCCTAAATCAGAGCTCACTTCCACCCCCCTTCCTTCTCCACCATATTTCAGGACTGAGCGTGACATCTGGCATGACACATGGGAAACTTGCAATCTAGATAACACATCCATCTTTATAAGTGAAAGACATACATATATTTCAACATAGAGTAGGAAAGGCTTGCAGCAAGAGAATCCAGCAGCCTGGCCAAGCACTCTGCATATTTTATGAATGTCAGCATTTACACTACCTCAGCCAGTGGAAAGACCAACATCAAAGTGGTCTTGAGGGCACTGATTTGGGCAGCAGAGACAAATATTTTTGGGAGAGGAGACTATAACTGTGTTTCATTCTTCTGCTTTCCCCCGTGCTTCCTGGCACCTCCACAACTGTAGTGACTCACAGTTCTGCCTTCATGGAAGAAGGCAAATGTTCATACACTGGGCAAGGCAAGTCCCCAGCTACTGTGCTCCTCACGCCACCTTCTTGCAGTTCTGCACACGCTGGATGCACAGGGCTCAGTGAAGCATGCCTTGAAGCCCTGCCCGCTGCAGCTCCTGGTGCATATCTGTCTCATTCCCCATCTCCCTTTGTGATCCATGTTCCACATCCACCTGCAAAGTCAAGTCCTTGCTCTTCTGACCTACTTTGGACCTCATCACACTTGCTGTTGTTACAGACTGTTCCAGGCTGCTGTTTCAAAGCCATCGCTTCCTCTTGTGGTTACATACAGCAGCTCTGGGGAGGACAAGGAGTGCTTAAAGCCCAGGAAAGCTGAAAATATTACCATTGGTATGTTTTGCTGATGAACAAATAAGACACATGGGCAAATATCACTATGTTCTTTGAAACATTTAGAAGTCCAGCTGAGCATAAGAGCAAGACATGCCAGCCTATTTCCAGCTGAATATCAAAACGCACAGCTCATGGTTCCAGAGAGCAGCTGTGGTGAATTCAGCCAAGGGAATTCTACTGCCTCCTTCTCCTTATATGCAAAACCAGAAAAATTGAGGGTCCATTCTCCAAATTCCCTCTGGCCAACACCTGAGGAAGACAGGGTGAATTAATATCCCACTGGTCATTAAATTTGGAGGTGGTTTCTCTGCAAGGGGACACGATTTGAAGTTCCTCTGAAGCTCTTAAGATTCTGTGGATGTGGGAGCCATTTGGACAGGAGAGCAAACTATTTATGTAACACACACTCCAGGCTTGCTTCCAAAATGTTGGCCTTTGATCAGGAAAAGACATTATCCAAAGCCAACCCTACAAACACCAGCGAGAGTGCCAGAGTGGCCAGATGGTGCTCGGGTACCACTGCAGCCCCCTGGACCGATTCCCTTGCAAACACTGGCAACTGTGATGGGCAAGGACGCACCCTCCCTCCCCATCACTCCCTTCATCAATCCAGCAAGGTGTGCCAACTTACCCTGGCAGCATTAGGCACTCCTGCAGCTCCCTACTGCTCCTCTCGTAAGCACATTGCCAGTGGGCCCTCACAGTGCCAGATATTGCTGCATCTTCCAAACTGCTTCCCTGTCAAGCACTGGCAGAGGTGCTATGACAGCATCGCTACTGATGCACTCCTCCTTACCCTTTCAATTGCAGGTACTGGCAGTGATGCCAAGGCACTCAAATTGCGCCAGACATAGATAAAGATGCTTTGTGATAAAACCTTCTTGCAAGAAATGGCAAAAAGACCCAGGTATCCATATGGTGCTCTAATAACCTTCCCTTGCCCTTTATGGCTCACAAACACTGGCAAGGATACCAAGCTGCCCAGAGTAACCTTACAAATCTTTGAGGGACTCCCTAATCAGAGGAAAAAGAATCCTTCAGTGCTGCTGGCAGGTTGTTTCACTTACTCATATGTAATTCACAACCATCTACAAGTTTATAAACAACTGCTCTTACAATAACTACCATCTCTTCTGTCTTCACCAGCAGGAGAGCTGCCCTGAGGAAACCCCCAGATGTACACAGGCAATATCCCTACATGCTATGACACAAACCAGTGCTGCCAAATTGAAATTCTTCACCTGCCTGTTTAGTGTGATGGGTTTGGTGGCACAGTGTTTTTACATGGCTCACTGGTAGACCATTAGTGGCAAATGCCTAAGAGTTTGGTGCATGTATAAAGAAGGAAAAAGAAAATATGGCCCGAGTGATGTCTTAGAGAGCTTATGCTAATTAAAAACTTAGGCAGTTCCAATCTCTTCCTACTACCCACAAACCAAAATCAAGCTTTGGCAAGCTAAGAGGAGAGCAGCAGATTTTTTTCTAATACTGTCACCTGAAATCATTGTCCCTGCTTCCCTCCACTGATACCACTTGGCCTCTTCGGCCAGCTACAAACCCATGCTGCTTCCGCTTGTAAAGGAAAAAACTGACAGAAGATGAAAGGCTGCTTCTGTACTCCAAATGCCTCATACTTTGATTAAAAATGTTTTTGTCAATTAGAGATTGATTTTTGCTGTTCATTAAAGTGATAGATGTCAGTGCTGATGGAGGTGATATTTTACCCTGCGGTGGCCTGCTGTATAGATGGGTAGGAGAAACCGGAGGCTCCAGTGTGCTGGAGTGGAGTTGATGACCAGGACTGGGACAAAATAGGCCAGTCAGAGGATGGAGAAATGAGTGTCACAGTGCTCAGGGAGGAGCAGGGGAAAGCTCTCATTGCAGAGTTTTGTAGTCAGTCCTTACCACTTTATCTTCCTGAAGGCATAGTGGAAACTGAAGATAGAGAAGTAGATGCAGAGATGTGGGGTGTTTTGGAGGGTTGCACAGTGGGGATGAAGATATGGATTGTACAGCTGTCACTATCTAGCTGGTTCTATATGCAGGCCATGCAAAATTTCCCCAACTCAAGCTCAGCTTCTCCTCTAGGAACTCACATCCTGACACTGCCATCAAAAGGGCATTCCCTGAGAGGAGGAAAGGGCTGTCCTTAAACTGCATGGGACAGGTTCAAGCTAAGATGTGGGAAAAGTTGAGAGCTTCAAATACATAACCAATGACTGTACTGCAGTTTTCCCAAAACTAATCTACTTTCACCGCTCACTTTCTGCAGGGCAGGGCCATACCTTACTTGTGTGGCTACCAGAGAGGGTAAGACAGCAAGTTACCAGAAGCTGCAGTATTTTCCAATGCTGTACCCATTGTGCTTTTGGCATTATTAGCCCAGGCCATGTGAAGGAGAAAAATGAGGAGTCATACATATGAAATAATAGAGTCAGACCATCTACTAGAAGTGGTAAAGCACACACAAATTATGAAATCTTCCTGGGGTTGGGTCTCCCCAAAACTACCAATATGTGTAGAAGAGAGTTTGGGCATCCATACAGCTTCAGAACTATGATAGAGCCCCCTGACAGCCCTGCTGGATTTTACAGGTTTTTTCAACTTACTATACACCCATCCATGCTTTTGCAGGCATGGAGAGAGAAATAAATGTGACCCTGCCCCAGAGGAGAGTCCTGATGCAGCAGAAATTCAAAGGTACAATTCAGTGGCCCAACAACAGTCCCCATATAAAATGTCCCAGTCCCTGAGAAAGTCATTTGGGAATAGCAGCTACATCAGATGTTACAGCAGCTTCACTCTTTTCTGGGGCAAGAGCAGGAGGATTCAGGTGTGCACAATGTTATGATTACATTAAATGGGCTGAATAATGCCCTTCATGCCATGCTATCCTTCTGCCTTCAGCAGGGATGTAGAGCAGCCACAAGGCAGTCACTAACGCACAACGAGGGGCTGAAACACAGCCCTGCAAAAATTCACCTGCTCCCTTTCACCGTGTGAGTCTGTTATCTGTACGTCCCCCCTCTCCTCCAAGTTCCAGTTTTAGACACAAACTGTGTGTGCATATAAGAACACACACGCACACAGACACGCATATTTGTATGCTGATGAGATCGTTAAATTTATCAGCTCTCCAATTCATTTGAGGTTCATTATGGAGCTGCAGCGCTGCTCCTTTCATCTGGAAATGGAAAGGGAACGGCCTTTACCCCTTTATCGAAATTAAAGCGGAATGGGCACCATTTTATTTTAAGTGCCCATTAACTAAAGCGTAACTGAAACCAAGTTACAATGGGTGCCTCGGGGGAATGAACATAGGAGAGAACACACACACACAGACACACACACACACACAGGCACGCACCAACAGCAAATGGCGACAGGCACAGAAATCGGGGAATAAACATCAAAGCACTTCATAGTGCAGTGATAGTTAAAAGCCTATTTTACACCCAGAAATGGGGAGAGATGCGGGCCCAAGAGCTCTTCAGTGCCTTTGAAAGACCCATTTAAGTCTTATTAAAATATTACCTGCTTTTTTTGTGTGTGTGTGTGCCTTTTACTGGATTTAAACTCTTAATTCATCTTCTGTAATTTTTTCTGCACTGGGCTATTGTAAGGGGTAAAAGACTCAATACTGTTAGTAAAAGGATCTAATTGGTAACTTCTTTTCATCTCAGAAGCCCCCCCCTCCTCCTCCTCCTCTCATTCCTTACAGGTTGGGTCATAGCAGCTTTCTTAATCTTTGGAGATTATTCTTTTGTGGTTTGATGAGACTTCACTAGACTCTTAAATCTTTTCATTTCACCTCATTTAAATATTTTGGCCAATTGCTGAAGTTAATGATGATGAATAGGATTAAGATTAAAGGCTTAAAAGGGTTAGGAGGAGGAAAAAATATATTTCATCTCCAACAATGCATACAGAAGTCTCTTCCTCAGTGTTGCATTACCTGTCTGTTAGGCTTGTAGCTTGTAGTTCTTGGCAGGTCTCTGACACGGCTGCATCTGTCTGTCTCTCTGCAACATCTCTTTTTGGCACCAAGTCCAGTAGAAAAGATCAGGACCTTTGCACTGTCTTTGCATATACTCTCTTCCTCTTTGTGCTGTCTGCCTCTGCTTGTGCTCTGTCTGAGCTTCCCTGACTTATTCTAAACCCACGTATCTGAGTATAACCTTTCAAAGATGTCATTTAAAATAAAAAGACCCTGCACATTTATATAGACAAAATTATCCTTATCATTTTGCACGGCAATTTAGAAGACAACCAGCCTGAAACTCTTGTCTGTGCGCAGTACAACCTTTTCCCAAAGAAAAAAATCTTCTCCTTTATTATTCTTTAACTCCTTTCCATACACTGATTTCCTCTAGTACAAAGTTGAAAATTTATCCTCATAGTATATGAAGCCACAGAAATTGGACTAAACTGGAAATCTAGCTGCAACTAAATAAGCTGTATTTCCCTATCAGTCTTTTGCTTAAAAACATAAATATCATCTCAGAGAAACTGCAACTCTAGGAAGTCTTAGATCAGTTTGGACAGGCTTGAGTCCCTCTGGCTGTTGTTTCAAAATCAGTGGAGAGGAGAGCTCATGAAGAGGCTTGGGTGGGTAATACAAGTTGCCAAATGAAACCAGCCAATTCTCGTGTCAAACCCAGCTTTGATAGCTAAATTGTGAGCTGGTGGTACTATACCTCAACAAAAATCTCTCCTCTGCTATGGCTGAAGCAGCAAGGAGAAGGTGGGTGGAGGGCAGCAGTCAGTTCCTGGAGCAGCACCAGGAACTTGTCGATGTCGTACAAGATCCCAGCTCTGACAGGGCATTCTCCACGTTTACCTAAACACATCTTCCATCCTCAGTGTTGTAGATCTAGATCTTCTCCAACACTAAGTTTTTTAATAGGTGGCCTGAGACTGAATACCTTTTCCAGGCTTCAACGAGAAAGCTGCATGAGAGGGAACATGATTTATAATGTTAAGGATTAAAAATGGCTTACTGTGGGGAATAAAGTGAGCTATGGGTCTGCTGAAGATTTCTGGCATATTGAACAAACTGTACTGAAGCTCTAACCTAAAATATTTATATCTATATTTACCAGAGTTCATGTCAGACTCGGTTGGGGCAGAGCAGGTCCTTTAACAAAGGAGCAATGTGCACAGTGCTGAAGCCTGTCTGGGCTCAATAAAAGATGAGCAAGGAGGGGAATGAGAGCTGAATGGAGGGAGCTGGAAGATCATTTGGTGTTGCCTTAGGCAAAGCACCAAGTCCACAAGAGAAGCAGTTCTGCTAACATGAATCTAGGGATCAAGTATGACTGATACCAAATCTGACAGGGAAAAGCTAGCGGGATGTACAAGGAGGGACAGGTACAAGGATTTGCCACCCCAGACTGAGGGAAGTATATGTACACTGAGCAGGCCTATTTGAGATCATCCTTGTACAACACCCTCACCAACTCTGTGCTTTGGCCAGAGTAGAGGACCTGGAGAGAAAGCCCCAAGTGTGTTCACAGCACAGGACAATGCAACACTAGCAATAGAAGGACACATCTTGTTCCTACATGACAACTCAAGTAGCTGAGCCATTTCCTAAGTAAGAGGTGATATTTCCTCACTGCTGAAATGAGAGACTTTTTGGAAAACCCTAGACATTGCAGGCAGTGCATAATCATTGTCCTGGCACAACAGAAACGTGACTCTCCCAGTGGAGGTTGCTTACATTAAACGTGTCCAGAAGCGTGTTTGGTTCTTTACACTTCTTAAAGTCTCAGCAGCACCTTCTCTGACTGCAGGGTAGAAAAATCCTGGTGTGCTCAACAAATTCAAAATCAAATGTTTTGACTGGCACAGTAGGCTTGAACCAGAGGCTTCCAGAGATAAAAGCAGAAGGTAGGGAATCAAGTGGCTGCTCATCAGCAGACTGCAGAGCAGTCTGATAGCTGTGCAGGATTTTATGGATGCAGAGGCAAATTTTGAGTGGCATATGGACTAAGAGGATTTTTACTCCTTAAAACTACTCCTTAAAAGTCCTCTCCACTGCCAAGCAGAGAGGCTGCTGGAAGAACAGCTGTGATGGGTATGGGGAGTGTGCAATGGCCCATCACAGTCACATCCATTCCCAGTGCACATTTTCCATCTTCATTTGCTGCCCTAAGCATTTGTGCAGATCTGTAAATAGTACACAGATATCATATTCTGTGGCAAAGTAAACAATCTCATTCCAAAATGCACTCAGTTTTTAAATGCTTCATCTGGAGTAATGCAAGAAAGAAAAGAAAAAGAAAAATAAAAAGAAAACATGGTTTCCATTTTGTTCTTTTTCAAGATTGAAATTTTAAAAATTTTTAACTGCATCCAATATCAGCATTTGGAAACTGTCAACAGGATCCATGTATTATTATTTAAAAAAATAAAATTAAAGACCGTTTTAAAAGATAAGAAAAGCAAGGTTTAAGAAAGATCTAATAGATTTTTTTTCACTCCTTGTTTCTGGAAACCAAGCCTTGAAGACTTTCAATTCAGTATAAAGGAAAAAGGACCTCAGGATATTACTCGAGGATTGAGGACCTTCAAAAGAGAACTGTGAGGAAACATCAAAGGCAGGTGTGTGCATGCATGGGTGTGCTGGCTGTGTGTCTGTGCATGCCTCTCCTCTTTCTCAGGGGCACAGGCACAGCTTGGCTCCTTGCCTCGACTCCATAATGAGTTACTGTTCCCTCGGAGCTCTCTTTCCTTCAGCCTTGGAAAAACAATTGTGTCACTGAGGTTGGGGCTTCAGTCGCCCACAGCTGTAAACCTGTCCAGTTTTCTGAGAGCTCTTGGGTTACTCTTGACCTGGGCTGCTGTGCTACCTTCCTTTAATTATCACATATCAATTCAGCCTTTTAGCAAATAAATGTTCATAAAGAAATGTTAAAGTCAGTGAAAAAAAACCCAAAACACACCAACGTTCCTTTACACATGAAAAAACCCCCTAAAATTCAAAACTATTTTTTATTTCGACAAACACATGAAACTCCAAAGAAAACTGAAAAGAGAGGCCAGTTCCAGGACAAAGAGGTCGTTCTCATGCCTTGTGGGATGGGAAAGACAAATTTGCATCCCAGATATGAGTGTGACAAGACAGGATCTGAGCTGTATTTCCCACACCTCCAGTTGCAGAAACTAGAAATCTAAGCCAAAATCTAGTACCACATGCAGGTTCTAGCTGCTTGATATGCAATATTCTCAGATTCTAAAATGAAAAATTTTCTAGCTGATAGTATGCTTACATAAATACAGCCTCAATGTTAATTCATTAACATATCACAGCTAAACTAAACTGAACTAAACTAAAGTAAACTAAGCTAGAGTCACCAGCTAATCCATGCACTCCCAGCCAGCTCTTCCAACAAAAAAATCTGTTATTGCCCAGGCACTGTTACTTACTCACTGTAACAGTGACGTAAACCCTCTTTTTAGCAACAACTGAAAAAGCCTATCTGGGCAGAAGGTGCTGGTGGATCTGTGTCTGCCCATGGCCTTATCACTGAATTATGCCTGCTCATGACCTTTACTTCTTTTGGTTGTGGTTAATGAATAGCCATTCACCAGGCAAACCTCACTTCAGCTGAGATTCTGACAGCCATTAAATCCTATGTATTTTTTTTTTATTTTCCCCTCATTTGTTACAGAGCTGTGCACACAGAATGGAGTGGCAGCTATGGATTCAGCAATCACCAAGGCTTGGCATTGATCAAGGTGAGTATTTTCATTCAAGCATTCTTAAGACTCTAGTCAGTACCCAGCTGCTTCCTCACAGGTTCCCAATAATCTCAGCGCTATTCCTTTTGAATGAGATAAAAATAGCCCTTATTGATAAAGACTACTGAAAACAAAACAGTAGTTTTTGCCTAGAGAACTGGGTCAATCCAGTAGTGGGGTTTACAACACCAACATGGAGACTACTCCATGCCAGCCTGATGGAACCATTACATATCAGAGAACACGAATGGACTGAGCAGAGAGGAAGAGAATCAAAGGCAGAAGTGGACAGATAAAGCAGAAAAGCAGCCCAGCTTTAAACCCTAGGCATAGAGATTTACAGGAGAACAATCCAAAAAAAAAAAAAAGTTCAAATGATCTCCATTAGCTGAGACAGTCTCCCAGCCCCAATATATCTATCCTATCACAGCAGCAAGGACACTGTAAGTAGACAAGTGGCAAGAATGAAGATGATGTTGAGCTCTGCATAAAGATGTGGGTGGGGGCCCACAATTAGAAATTCAGAGCTGTGCCACGTGCTACCATTTAGATCTGAAGTTCCAGTTGGATCATGTTCGAAGAAAAGGTCAACCCCAAAGACACATCTGGCTTTAGAGCCAAAGAAACCCCAAGAGCTGATATGCTGAGTCCCAAAACTAAAGTCAATGTTAGGAATGCAAATAAGAAGAGTGCTCCTAAAAGGCATATTTGGAGAACGGCCAAAACAAAAGAGCCTGATTCCCTCCATCCCACCATGTTATAAATCAGTCATGCTGCTGAAAAACGGCAGGACCAGTGGGATATGGGCCCCGGTTGCGTGACAGTGGGAACGTGCAGGATACTCTCAGCTATGCTCACATCCCTCCTCGCAGACCCAGAGTTTGCAGGTTAAAGGACAAAAATGATCACTAGCAGAAGTAGACAGAATTTCACAGAAGTCAGTGTGGTAATGCTCTCTGTGCCTGCTCTGAATTCTCCTCGAGAACAAGAACATGGAGACTAATTTCACTGTAGCTCGTGGGATGAATGTTGTCTCTTTTTTTCTGTGTAGAAATTATCTGGAAATGGTGGGTTGCTAGTTTAGTTTTATGAGCTCCTAAAACTATTCTTTGAATAATAATTGGCCTGAAGTTCATCTGTTGAAAGAGTTCAATATTCAGCATTCAGCTCAGGGCAACAGCACATTGGCTCTGGAAGGGGAGGGCTTGGGGGGAACGACTCCCTCCAGAGTCACGGCCACACCACATGTGGCAAACCAAGTTTAAAATAGCTGCAGACAGAGAGGAGATCTGTCATTTGGAAATTACTTGTGCACTGTTTGAAGCAGCCGTTAGCTGTGCAGCAAACAGACTCTGCAAATAGAATTGCTGTGTGCAACACAACCTGGGACTAATGTAACCTCCTGTTTCCGATTACTGGGACAAGCTCTGAAGCCTGCAATCCACAGAAACTAATACCAAGGACTAGGGAATGGGGAAAGTTTTATGGAACACAGGGCAACAGAAGCCAGTTTGCATGATTAAAATTAAATCTCCAAAAGGAATTGATTGTCTCTCCTTGATACAGAGAGCTAACTCTAATAAGATCTTTCATCATAAGGAGGCCTCCGCAAGGCTGGCATTGGAGGAGAAAGTAATGCTGTGAATTTCTAACCATGAGAGTGTGAATTTAAATAAAAGTGGATATGCATTTGCCTGGCTCTTAGGCAGCGACCAAAAAGAAGGGAAAATGAAATCTTCGCTGATAATACAGCTTATTGAAATGGTTCCACACGGTAAGATAAACCAGACAAAAACAATGCTGAAGTGCAGTGAGTCTGTTTTGCTTTGATTTCTTTCTAAATTAGCCATTCAGTTCTATCAGAAGAGGAAATTTCAGCCTCCGCTGGACAAATTCTCTCCTTGAAAACTGAGGCTGGATCTCAGTTCAGCCAAGTATATATTCCTTCAAAGCAGATATTCTTTCAAAATGGCAGGACTGGCTAAAGGACTCAGCTATGGCACACTCCCTTTCCTGCTCCATGGGGAAGTCACTCTATCTCTCTTCCCCACAGACATAACAATATTTCCTTGCACTTTAATTCTTATAACTCTCCCAAGGCTTGCAGCACTGGACTCGGGCTCTCTGGGTAGGCAGGATATTGGCAGCTCAGTCCACTGACAGCGAGGTGAATACCCTTAGGAGGTGGTGTATTGCTGCTGGTACTGCCTTTTACATTTGCAGCAATAAGAGCAACTCTGCAAAGCTGGCTTTCCCTGGCCTTTTCTCACAAGTTGCTGCTCTGAAAGGTTTTCCTTTGGGCCAAGTGAAATAATTTGTGTCAAGTGAAATGATGTTTTCCATCTTTCCCTTTTTCCCCTCCTGTATGAAACAGAAGAGCAACTGAATAAGAGGCAAACCAACCAACACAAAGAAGATTCGGTTCAACACATGCCAATTTTTCTATCTTCAAATGTTTTGATTCAGAAGCCAAAGAGAACAATATTTGCACATCTTTAACCCTAACCAGAAGAGTTCATTATGGAACTGGTGGCATTCTGCACACTGTATAGGCGTTAACTTAAACTACACACATTTTAATTTGAGCAATTATGTTCCCTGGGCCTAATTCCCACTAGTTTAATTTGGATATTTTCTGTCATCACTTGTTGTACCCAACAGTTGTAAAATGTAACCATGCACTATTAAACAGCTGCTGCCTTCCACAGGTGGCTGCCTTTCAGAATGAGGTGAGGATGTCTCCTGTATTGCACAGAGGAGTTGTGAGGTTTAATTCATTCATGTTTGTGAACAGCTCTGAAAGCTTCATTTAAAACCTGCTGTATTCTTCGCAGGCTACATTTCCCAAAGGAAAAGAGTGCAAAGTAAAATAGCAGCTTTCACATACAGACACTGGACACATCTGCATCTAGACTGATCCTAAAGGAATATTCCCCTGTATTGCACTGGAAAGCCCCTCTATGCTGTGCATATGCATGTTTCAATATATACTATGCATCCTGTACATGTATTTCAATAGAAAGATACATCATGTTTCAAAAAATTCAGTATGAGGTCCAATAGCTTTGAACCATGTGCATTCTCAGCTTCAGTACTCTTATTAGCACAAGAAAAAATGCAGTATTGGACACCCAAGAAGATTTTATGTACAGTTAATATGAAATAAAAGCTCTGTGGGGAATTCTTTCAGGTCTTGGGAATGTCTCCTGCTTCTGCATTGTTCAATACCACTACAACCATGAACAATTTCTAGGCATAAAGTGACACTTATTTGATACAACTGTGGTATTGAATCAACAGCCTATATCCAGATTGGGATTTACTGCTGTGTTGGAAGCTGAGCGGACATGAGTACCTTTTCTCCTGGGTCAAACCATTCAACCATGCCAATTGGATCAAACATTTTGCCCCCTTGCTTAAAAGTGTACAGCAGGGAAGATCTGGTTCCATTGGAACTTTGCTCACAAACCAGAGCTATTGGGTACCAAGTCACTTCAGCACTTATGTCCATCTTCATGCACAAGCCATGTAAGACAAAAAATACTCTTCCTCTGTGATGTGACTGGAAGATGATAAGGACAAGCTTTGGGATCTTGGGATGGAGGGAAGCAGGGAGGGAGGGAGAGGAAGGCAGAGAGGGAGAAAGGGAGGCATGGAGAGGCAGACAGGTCTCCATTACTTATTTCTGGACCTTGATAACAGATCTTTTGCAAAAAGGGTACCTTGTATCTCCACAAAATAGTAACTGATCTCAACGTTTCTTACAAGGTCCTCTCAGAAAGCCTCAAAGAGTATGAGCTGTTTACAGGAGAGCTCGTTTCCAGGGAGCTATAATAAATGTTGATCCATTTACCACTGTCCAGGGTAGTTCCCTTTTAGTCTGAATAGCATTTTCCAGCTACAAAGGTACATTAAAGCCCAACTGTGCATCACAGTCTGTCTGCTTGTGCCCCCCAGGCACACAGGGCTGAACCTGTGCCCCAGCTATCAATTCCAGCTGTGCTTGCCAGGCTGTTTTCAACCACTTGCATTAACACTTCATGTTACATTCTTGCTCTTTTGCCCTTGTTCACATGCAGAAAATTCTAGATATTCTATCCAGGAATTGTAATTCAGGCCCCAGACGACACTTGCACTTGCCTGCTTTTCCTGTCCCAGGAAAAAAAAATGCAGCTATTTCACAGTCAGATTGGGCAAAACAAAAATTAATTAGTTGTGGACTTTTTATAAAACCAGCAGAGAAGTATGTCGTACTCTCCACAGAGGGCAAACATGAGTCACAGGCTCAGCAAGGCAAGAGAAATGAAGAAGGAGGAAGAAAACTTTGGGGAAGGGCAATAGAAAGAGCAAAATACCATTTATAGCCCATAAAGAGTTCCACTGTGATTAGAGACTTGATAAAGACAAGGCTTTAGGAAAGGATGCCAGTGAGAAAGGGGTGATACGAGGAAAAAAATATTTCTGGTTAAGTAACAGGTGATAGAAGTGAACCTCACAGTACAACAGAGCACACCTCTGCACTTCATCCTCTTAATGCTGGTACAGACCCAGCCCTCCATGAGCACAAGTATACACACCCTACTGCACCCAAACAGCAGAAGGACATCATCCCAATGTGCCTAAGATGAGTAGGAGGTTGGCCTAGATAACCCCCTGTGGTCCCCTCCAATTCAAATTAACCTATGAGCTTGCTCAATCGGATGAGGACATGCCTCTGGAGGTGAGCCATGTGGGCCCTTCAACAGCAGTAGGCCTGGTAGGTGCCACATGTGATGTTTTCACCTAAGCTGACTTTCATTTACACAGACAGACAGACATGTACTGATGAAAGGCACTGTGAAATTTTAATCTCCAAAAATGGAGTCTCCTCAAGCTCCTTCTCTAAACTCCCGCACCTCATCTCCAGTGCTCATTCTGCCTTTGGTGACTTGGTATTTCTTGCACAGCTCAGCATCAGGAGTTGCTGCTTTGCAATTTTTTTTTAGGAGGCCTATGTGCTGCATAGGAAGGAGACACACTGAGAAGAACAAGAGAAAAGTGGGAAGGGAGGCCAGGAGGGAGAAATGGAGAGCAGCTCGTTTAGGTGTACCCTGGAGATGAAGTGGCAGGCAAATGAAAAAGCAGAGGGGAGAGCGAGAGAGATGGTGAGAGGAATTAAAAGGGCCACTGAGAAATCAAGAGTGACACAGACAGTAGACGGGGACAGAAAGAGATCAGAACTGGGAGCAGGATGGAAAGAGCTGAAGACCACAAAGGGTGTTTCCATTTGTATTTTCATCTGATCCAAAAATGTGCTCACATAAAAAAAAAAATTGCCAGCTTAGAGAAAGAACAGCTCAGACAGCAAGGAAAGTGGTTTTGACAGAACAGGCAACTTAGGAAAGAGCTGTCTGCATAAGTGATCAGCTCAAACCACACTGACAACTCGCACGGTCCAACCTTCCCTCTGATCCAGACTCTCTGGTCCTGGCTTCACTGACTGAGGTAACTGGGTCACCACCACCCCACGAGGGTGGTTATTCTGATTTCTGACACTCATACATGGTTATGGGGATACACCAGCCCTCTCAATGCAAACACAGGGCTTTCTAACCTGTCTGGCATGGCAGTTTCCTTGACGGACATGGTCCAGATTTGTTTCAAGTTTTGTTTAACAGCTTTACCCTTGAAAGATCAGAGGTGAAGAGGTGGTCTTAAATTGACAGAAGGGAGTCAATAAGCCTCTTTTCATTAGATAATGACTCTGCCAGCACTGTACTCAGATTTAACTGTAAGCCCCTTCCACAAAGTAAAATAGTTTGGTTTGGCTCTGTGTGTGTATATGTTAAGGGAAGAAATAGATCAAATTCAAGAAAGTGCTGAACACTCCTGCCCTTTGCTTTGTTGGTTATTTTTCCTCCCTGGCAACTGGCCTCCCTCCGAGAATGCTGGCTTGCGGATGAAATGAAATACAATACAACTGTATTTTGTATAGCATCTCTCAAGTAAACAGGATCACAATTGCTCTGCGGGCTAAGTGATAAAAAACAGCACAGAGAGAAGGAAATTAAGAGACAGCAATGATGGAAGAAAAACAGCTGCTTCCAGAGGAAGGAAGCACAGGTCCGTGGCTAAGGCTCTGGGTTGGGAAGTGGCAGGCGCAGGCTTAGCTCTTAGAGCTGTCACAGACTTCATGCTTTGACCTTGAACAACCTGCCTGACCTTACCAGGGCTCATTTTCCAGTGCAAGACTTCTGCTTGTTAACTCTTCCCTGCCTTGGGAAGTCGGAGATTACTGCATTCAAGTCCGTGGGGTGCTCTGACACTACCCAGGCAAGGACTTACATGGCCAGGTGGGTAGAAGTGTGCTAGAAGGTAGTGGAACACAGAGTGATTTGAATCTTTCAGGATGCCAGTACCTTAAAAGAATCACAGTGACTCACTGAGCGTGATGATGCCACTGAAACAATTTAACAAGTGGTGCTGAAACAAAGGGGTGAGAAGCAAATTTCACTGCAGGAGGACAGCCTTGCCTCGTACCTAGTCCAACAGGAGGAGGTGGCAGCCATTCCATCCCTTAAAAGCAGCTTCACTCTAGGGACAGATATTAAGGAATGGAGTAGCTGCCAGAGACAGAACTGCCTGAGCATGTTAAATTTGGGCAGCATGTGGTACAGTGGTCATTTATAACCATGATGCTAACAGTACAAAACATATTGCTTATCACTATCAGAGGGTTGGGAAGGATGGCTAGAAAAATGCCTTGCAATCTGCTGCTGAGCAGCTCAAATACGGAAAAGCACGAGAAGTGATGACCCAAATGGCTAATGAACGTGTTTCATTGCATGTTGACTGTGAACAGCAGGCTGACATAATACTTTTCAAAATAAGACATGATTCTGAAAGCGCTTTTTTTTTTTTTTTTTGAGCAACCTAGTTGTCTGTTTCAGTGAAGAAGGGGCTGGTGTGCTCTTCAGCCTGGCTGTGGAGAGGAGAAGCTGAGGCATACCTCGGAAATACTGATGTCTAGAGATCGATCCATTTCCCTCTGTATTCAATACCCTTCTTAAGTTTACTCTCCTGTTCTGCTTTAATATGCAAAAATAGCAATGTATGGACAGAAAAATGGAAGGCATGAGCAGGTGTTGGCTGGGACACATCCTTTTTAAAGGACAGATGAGGGAAAAACCTGGATAAAAGAAGTTAGCTCCTTTCTTCTCTGTATGGGACTTGAGTAGCTCTTCTCCTTAATTTTCCTTCCATTTCCATGTCCATTATCCTTCTCCCATACAGCTAGTTTGGAAAAGAGCCATGAATTAGAGGGGTTAGATGCTGAGGGAGAGCGTTGCAGAGAACCAAGGGGAAGCTGCTGGTCCAGGTTGCTGCTGCCCCTGGCAGCAATGGGCCAGGGGTTGAGCCACCCAGAGCCTCCAGCTGCAGGGGTGCTGGCTGCTGCATCCCTGCTTTCCTGCCACGTCCTTCCCTGCCCATCAGCCACAGGATTCATATAACATACGCAATACTGAATGGAACCTCACCCCAAATAGCACAGAGGGGGCTCCAAGGCAAGGGGCTGCTGACAGTGCACACCTCAAAGGACCTTGCTGTGCACTCCTGCCTATCTGCACAATGGCAAGGCCCTGGAAAAGTCATGGCACCAGGCTCATCTGCATCCCACTGCTAGAGGGACTTGTGTAAACTCAGTGTCCCCACTCAAGTGGCCTTTGCAAGGAAGCATGACTCTGTGTGTGAGTATCAGTAGGGCCTTTAAATCTCCTAGAGATGTTTTCTATCCTGAGAGAGTTTCCCAGAGATGGGTAACTCAGACTGACAGCTCAGCAGGTATTGCACCAATCTCACAGTAGCTTTTGTACCAGCTGTGAGAAGCACAGCCTCATCTCCTACACTTCTCTCTCCTTACATAGGATGCCTTTCTTCCTCTCCTCCCCATGGCCCAAAGTCAGACCCAACCTATGGAGCATGAGCACTGTTTTCCTCAGCTTCCAGAAGTAGCATGCATGAAGTCAGACACATTGCATGTGCATCTCCATAGCAACGAGATCAGGCCCAGCACGGAAACTGAGGGACAATGGGGAAAAAATATGGGAGAGGGCTCTGCAGATAAGGGATAGTCCTTTTGCCTTGGCTAGTACCAGGCAGCATAAACCAAGAGGAATGGGTGGGAGTGACATCCACCTGTGCCACTCTGGGGTGGAGAAAGGCCTTCTGCCTGCCAGACTTTAGAGTCTTTATTATTCAATTGCAAAACCACATTGGTCCAAGAGCCCAAATCACAGCTGCACTGAGGTCTTAATCTTTACACTGGTATTTAAACCTTTGTCCCTGGCTGCAGCAGATCCTGAGATCTGGGACCCTCCTCTACCCCCATTCCCATTGTTCAGAATGTGGCAAGAAATTCAGAGCTCCTGCTGTGCCTGAGAAGTAGCTTCCATTGTCTTCTCCTCAAGTGTCCCCAAAGTGGATAGGTAGCAAAAATCATGAGAAAGCCAAACTATTGACACTTTGAGGAAAGCCTTCTTTCAGGGTTGTGAGTACTACTGGGACCAGATCACATATCGTGATCTAGTAGTACACATGGTCCTCGACTTCATTTCCATGCTGACTTCTCCTGATCAAGGCTCTACAGAAATGATTAAGAAACTGCTACCAGTTGTCACTAAAGAGAAGGAGGTTCTTTATATTACACCAGAAAGTTTTGGCATTGAGGGTAACTCAAGTCTGACCTAGCCCCTCCAGATGAGTGTAAATTATATTTTTATGCATGTTTCATTACCTTATTTAGTAAAGGCAAATTAAACCACAATCAAATGCTGCGGCCATCCTGCCTTCTCTCCTGCCACCCTCACAGATAGGACCATCTGTATAGTTTGCACCCTGGAAAAACCATGTCTTAGCAGATGATGTCTTTCTCCATGCTCTGGCTTTGAAATTCAGCATTTCAGCCTCTGTCAGCAGCATCTGGACTTCATCCTTCCTTGACTGTGCTCATGCCACTGCTTCCTGCAGTAAGGCAATCAGAGTATAAGCTTTATTCCAGATTCCCCACTTAACCTCAGGCAGACCTGTGTAGCTTTAAGTAGCATATTACAGTAATGAGGGGCCATGATTATTTCTGAGAATATGCCCTCCTTCCCATTAGTAACCCCCCATGATAAGCAGCTCTATCACTGCTGCCACCAGTCACTAGCAGGCCACTGGGGCTGCAAAGGAGGACAGAGCAGCCTGTCATAAAGAAAAAGTGAGAGGAGCTCGTAAACTGGGAGAGAGGGTGGGGGAAGGAATAAGCATTGACAGTCAAAATGCAAAAAAGATGAAATGCAATTTTTCTTCAAATGCCTAGAGACAAGACAGATCTCCCGGCTTCCTTCCCCTCCCTTGCCCTCCTGCATGAAAAGAGAAGAGGTAGTTAACATAGGAAAGCCCCTCAAATAAGCCCTGACAGCCACATATTCAGAAACTGATGGCATTTCCCTAAACACTGTTTGTAAAATGGTAATTATCCAGCAGGCAGTGACAGCTGGCACTTAGCACTGAGAGAGAACATGAGCGGACAAGAAGAAAGGGATCCTGCCGTAATTGAACAAAGGGTAAAGAAATATATAAAACATAATCAGAAAAATACAAAGATTGCTGTCTGTGCTAATAGGTCACTTCCGCTTCTTGGTTCATCTTGAAATGATTGAGTTTGAATGCAGATTCAGACTGACATCCTTCAAATCATTCCACTGACAACAGCACCTCTGAGGGGAGCAGCAGCAGCAGCAGCAAACCCAAGGGGTTGAACAGCTGGAAGTGAGCACAGGGGTGCAAAACTGGTGGCCAGCTTTATCACCAAGTGTCTGGAGCACCTGTTTTCCAACTTGTGTCACAAGATCAGCTGTTGGGAATGAAAACTTCTGGGTAGACATTTTCTCCCTACTTCGGACCAACTCAGCTATGCCACAACATGGCAAAATGGAGTCCTTCACTGGAAGCACTTAGACAGGACAAAGCACCAGGCAAAATGCCTGAGTTGGACAGGGACATGTCTAGGCTGATCTTCCACTCCTTTGCTATTAAACCAAAAATCCACTTCTGGGATTCTTTTTAGGGCAATGGAGGAGCCTGTCAGTTCAGATATCAGGTCTGACAAATCTCCTGTATGGCCTTGGGTAGGGCTCTCCTTTCTTTGCCTTGATTCTTTGCCTACAAAATAGGTTGTGTGTTGTTGTTGCTGTGCCATATGTTCATATCAAGGCCTTTTTCCCATTACATCCTACCCAAAATCTAGGAGGGCAGGGTCCTGGACTGGACTTGAGTCCTTCAACATGATCAGTAATACACATGAAGATATCTTCCCTCATATGAGAGTCACACTCTCACGACAGTCACAGAGAATAACTGAAGAAGTATATAAATAAACTCATTAATGAGCAAGGTGGTATCTTTGAGCTTGGGGGTTTCCAAACTCACATTCCGAGGCCATTTTATTTGCTTTCTCATTACTTTAATTAGGATGTTATCTCCCTCCAGCCTGCAGTTGAGAATGCTCTGACCCCTCCAGAATGCTTCTTGACTTGCTTTTGTCCAGATCCTTCCTGGAAAGGTTACTGTCGGGGTCCAGCAGCATGTACCTTTGATCACAACCCATGATATGCCCCTGAATCAGAGTGAGCAAAGGGCCAGCAGTTCCTAACAGATGATGCTCAGGTGAGTGTGGTCAGACAAGGCACTGGAATACAGGAAGGAGCTCTGCCTCTCTTCTTTGTACCAGGAATCAGCCTGGCACATGGATCATCCATGCCTGAGATAACACAGAAATGGCACCCAAATTTCGTGTCATCCCTTGCCATTCTTCTTTTCCATTGCTTCTCCTTTATCAAAAGACACCACCCCTGAGAAAGATATAATTGTCCTAATTGACCGATACAATTTTAGGAACTGAAGGCAAAAGCTTCTGAATTTCTGCTACGCGCACCTTTCTCCTCTGCCCTGTCCCAATTCTGTTTTACTAGGTGTTGCTATTACTTGGTCCATCACAGCAAATGACCTCTAAGCTTCTTTTTCTGCCATATTCTCCTTGGTGCCAGGTTTGTATGGTAATTATTTTCTCGGCACACATGCACATTTAAAATAAGATAGATTTTTCTCTGCTGCAGACAGATACACCTCTTCACAGTAATTCATTATGCTACTATCTCCAAAGCTGTTTCTTTGAGAAATATGTGTAGAGACTTGTATTAACAGTGTAGAGTTTTCATGATGATAACTGATGATTTGTTTGACTAGGTCTCTTACGTATCAATCTAACTATTTTGTAGTTTGCCTGTGATTTATTTTTGACTGTCTTAATAAAGTTCCAATATTACTTTCAGTAATCAATCTGCTTTCTCTAAACTACTGTTAAATTCTTTTTTGAATTGAGTGAGAGCTTGAATAAAGAATTTATCCCATAAAACTACTGATCTGAAAGTTATCAATATATTTCTAAATGTCCAAGTACAAGTAAATTGAAAAGTGAGATTTTTACCATCAGTTGACATTTAAATATATGCATGTTTTCAAGTACAAAGTAATTACTTTAAGCAGTAATAGAGCATTTCTCATAAGATATATTAAAGAAACACCAACAATGAAATTGCTAATGTTGCAATTTAATTATAAACCCTTCTATATGCCAGCACATCTTCACTATTACTTTTGTTGCCAGTCTTGATCTGTAGCATGCTGTCTAACGCAATTTACTAGGCTTTTTTTGGGTACAAATTACTTTCATAGCTTCTGTTTATCTGCCATATATGGCAAAGCACGGACACACAAAAGATGATACATAACAGTGATTAAGGCTGAAGAGAAAAATATGAGAGCAACACTGCGTTCTGTGAAAACCTCTGTGTAGCCACACTCTGAAAGGGGGGAACACATACCTGCAGGAGACCAGCAGCAAGCACAATAGATCAGCTGTAATTTTGGAAAGCAATTTTAGTGTAGCCATTATAAGGCAGGTCCAAATGATTTTGGAGTAAACATGAATATTCATTATCATTATTAACGCATTTACCACAGACTCCTTTGTTTCCATGCAAGGTTCCTCATACCAACTGTACAACACTATCTAGCTTGGCTATCCCCTGACTTAAGCACAGTTAAATTTAACAGTTTCTTAATACAACATTTAGCTTCACTGTTATTAAAGATGAGAAAGGAAGAGCTTATATCACCTAGGACTTCTCCTTTAGGGAAGCAGTGAGACATTTCACCCATAAATTCCCTATTTCTGACTCAAAAACTTATGACTAAAGCAAAGAAAATCTTTTAGAAAGACATCTGATGATGATTTGAAAACTGCAAGTGATGTAGAGCTGAACACATCCTTGGGTAATCTAATTTATTTTATGAAATGAATACAGGCAATAAACAGATTTCTGTACACACATGTACACACACTCATACACCCAAAATAAAAGCACCTTAATGATCCTCTCTGTCACAGTAACAGATAGTACCAGTCACTGGGCTTTGGTGACTGTCCAAGCATATTTACTGCTGATGGAGGAAACCTTTCCTGGTTTTGCCCTCTAAAACATGCCTGGCACTCAGCACAAGTACTTAACTCATATTAATTTCATAAAGCACTCCTAATGCTGCTGCAAGTCCAGAAGATGCAGCACATCACCATCAGCAAGGTTGCTGTCAGTGTCTGTGAGTAATTTCTGTTGTTGCTGTCAGATGGCCATGACAGCTTGTTCAGCTTTTATGTGGGGCTGGCAGAGAAGTGGGTGCAAGGTAGAGTCACAAGGAGGGGTGCAGGCCAACCAAGCTTGTCCTGTGCACAGCCCTAGACTATCAGATGTGAAGCAGATCTGGCAACCACACAGCAGAATTAATGGTCCCCCTCTTGTCAGGCATCATATTCCCATGGGACCAGTGTATTTCCAAAAGCATGGACCTGTTTCAAACCCAAACTGGGTGATTCCCAGCAGTTCTGTTACAGAAAGGAAACTCCTCCTTCCTGCCTGCCATTCTCCACCCACAGCTCTCACTGGAGGATAGGCAGGAGGAGAAAAGTGCAGTGAGCATGAAGAGGAGCACGCGCTCAGGCACAGGTGCAACAGCATGAAAGCACACACAAGTGTATGTGAAATGAAGACAAAAAGAGGCAAGAGGGCATACTGAAACAAAGGATCAGCAATCAGGAAGTAAATATGGAAATGTAAGAGAAATGGATCAAGAGGGATCCAAACTGGCAAGAAAGAAAGAGAGAGAAAGCATTTGGGGGACTGACAGTACGGACCAGGAGACATCCAAGCTCCAGGTGCACATGGGAACACTAGGAATAGACCACAAACACACACACACAGAGCACCACACACTGAATTAAGCACAAATGACAAATCACAGACTCATTTGGGTGAGAAAAGACCTCTGGAGCATCATCCAGGCCATTGCTGCACATTGTGGCAGATGTGATTACACCTAAACCATCCCTGACAGATGGGTGACTCATCCCTGCCCTGAATATCTCCAGTGCTGGTGGCTCTATAGCGTGCCTTGGCAGCCTGCTCTGTCACCAAACTGTTCCTAGAGTTATAAAGTTTTCCCTGATATTTTTTTACTAACTGTTCCCTGTTGTACCTCAGGACCATTATGTCTTAGGCCTGTTTGTACCAACCACAGAGAAAAATGGATCCCCATTCTCTCAGTAGCGTTTCTTTATGGATTTGCAGGCAGTGATTACATCTCCCTTCACACATCTTTCCTCCTCAATGAATATATACCAGCCTCCTTAATCTTCTCATTTACGCTACACTTTCCAAACCTATCATTTTTGTCACTCTTCCTGGAACTTCCTTCAACCCATTGTGGCTTTGGGACTGAGTGGAGACAGCATTNATATATTATATAGAGTGATATAAGTTCCATGCCTAGTAGAGGTTCTAATATGAAAAACTGGCTTAGAAGATAATCTGGGTCAGGTGTGATGAAGAGTGCCTGAAGCAAAGAATGAGGAAGATGGTGATTCAACACTAGACACTGGAAGAAGCCCCATCTGATGGTACCCTGATGGTGGACTGAACACTGAGTATTATTCAAATCTGTGAAGACCATATCCATTTCACAGTGCTCATTTGTCTTCTGGACCCCTGAACACTGCATCCATCATCCTTCCCTTCTCCTTTAAAGCCTTCACTTAAACGACTGGTTAGCCTAGTACTCAACAGGTCTGCCCCCCATTGTTAAAGTGATGTGCATGAATGGTTTCTACACAATGCAAAAATGCCTTTAGCACTATGATTTTAGTTGCAAATGGATAATCTACATGAGGAAAAAATCAAGGAAGGAAGGACTGAGTAGGTCATTTGAGATATTATGCAGCTGCCTCCAATTGCTCACTTCAGTTTCTGAAAAGCCTCTTGGGGATTGAATTAGAAGATGGACCTTTAAAAACATCGGGAGAGAATATCCACTTGAGCACCCAAGAATGCCATAGCATTTCCTTTATGGATTTCACAGAGAGAGCAGGAAGTCCCAAGTAAAATGCATAACAAACACAACACACCAGGTCTTGGTGAAAAGACATTATGACAATAAAGTGACAACCATTTCAGAGAGTCCCTGATTTCCATCTACGATCCAGTACTCACAAAAGTATGCCATTTATAACGGCCTGACCTGAAAGCTGGCACTGTGACACACTCCACCAAGGCACCACTGGCCACTTTTTTTGCCCTGTCACACTTCAGAACTAAAGGGTGGGATGAACAGATAAGATTTTGGCTCTGGCGATTGTGAGACAGAGGCCAGGCTCCAAGAAAGTAATCTGTAATCAGTTATAGCTACTGCCTTATTGCCAACGACAGCAACTTATAGATGTGTCTGTGTGGCAGACTAATGGTCAATAATATTTCTTTTCAATACCCTACAGTAACATCAAACCAAGCATGGTGTTTATTAAGTCTCATGGAATTTCCTGTCCGTTCTAGAATCTGTAAGGTTTTGCCCAATTGCACCAGTCTTAAAAGAAAATCTGAAAAATCAGTTAAGAAATGGAGAAGCATCTCATTCCTCACAATGAAAAGAATATGAGATGTAAAATGTCACCACTTTGATGTGCTGGCAAACTTCCTAGAATCAGTCAACCAAAGATAACTATGTTTATAAATATTTGGGATATGAAGATACCGTATATAGATTGCATTTTTATTATTATTATAAAAGTGTTTGGTCTTTTTTTTTTTAAAGATATTGCTCTGCAGTATATGCTAAATACATATATTAGAGTTTTTGTGCTGTGCATAGCATGTTTTAATAAGGAAGAACCTGAATTCTACTTTCTCTCTACCCCTTGATCAGAGCAAAGTGGCAATTCCCTTCTCAGCTCCTCCCAGCAAGAGGTGCTAGGAGGCTGGTGGAGCAGCACGGGAGTTGCCAGCAGCTCTGGCAGCACAGGTGAGCAGCACTGTGAAGATCCCTTTATCTTAAGGCTTTGTGCTGCCGACCCATAACCCCGGTATCTAAGAATCTCCCATGTAAAATCAATAGCAATAACAAAATCCCTTGGAGAATTCATGGAGTCCCTCAGATGATATAGCCAGGACTGAGCAGAAGAAATAGTTGGGGATGACTATAGCTTGTTTCTGTTGCTCCTGGCAGATTTTATTCAGGGTGAGGCTCAGGACTTGCTGCCCCTGCAACTCCACAATCCAGATAATTGCTTTTCTATTCTTTTTACAACTGACATTTCATTCTTAAGACAGGAAAATTGCTGAAATGCAATAGAAGTGGCTCTCACACTCANACAGCATTAATTCAGCTTCCTGCCTCTTACCTGTGCCATGTCCAGTCATGAAAGGTTGAGGACTGGCTTTATTTTCTTTCCAGAATACCATTTGCTGCCTGAATACCTTCTGCTTTATCCTCCTGAAAGATTCTGTTATGTGCAGAGACAGATAAACACACATATGTGTGAGTGCAGACCTGCACACCTATTTTATATGTTTTATACTTATATTTATATTTTTTTATTTTAT
>VZTZ01049862.1:859104-1093235 GCA_013400955.1 Drymodes brunneopygia
CCCTGATTTCCATCTACGATCCAGTACTCACAAAAGTATGCCATTTATAACGGCCTGACCTGAAAGCTGGCACTGTGACACACTCCACCAAGGCACCACTGGCCACTTTTTTTGCCCTGTCACACTTCAGAACTAAAGGGTGGGATGAACAGATAAGATTTTGGCTCTGGCGATTGTGAGACAGAGGCCAGGCTCCAAGAAAGTAATCTGTAATCAGTTATAGCTACTGCCTTATTGCCAACGACAGCAACTTATAGATGTGTCTGTGTGGCAGACTAATGGTCAATAATATTTCTTTTCAATACCCTACAGTAACATCAAACCAAGCATGGTGTTTATTAAGTCTCATGGAATTTCCTGTCCGTTCTAGAATCTGTAAGGTTTTGCCCAATTGCACCAGTCTTAAAAGAAAATCTGAAAAATCAGTTAAGAAATGGAGAAGCATCTCATTCCTCACAATGAAAAGAATATGAGATGTAAAATGTCACCACTTTGATGTGCTGGCAAACTTCCTAGAATCAGTCAACCAAAGATAACTATGTTTATAAATATTTGGGATATGAAGATACCGTATATAGATTGCATTTTTATTATTATTATAAAAGTGTTTGGTCTTTTTTTTTTTAAAGATATTGCTCTGCAGTATATGCTAAATACATATATTAGAGTTTTTGTGCTGTGCATAGCATGTTTTAATAAGGAAGAACCTGAATTCTACTTTCTCTCTACCCCTTGATCAGAGCAAAGTGGCAATTCCCTTCTCAGCTCCTCCCAGCAAGAGGTGCTAGGAGGCTGGTGGAGCAGCATGGGAGTTGCCAGCAGCTCTGGCAGCACAGGTGAGCAGCACTGTGAAGATCCCTTTATCTTAAGGCTTTGTGCTGCCGACCCATAACCCCGGTATCTAAGAATCTCCCATGTAAAATCAATAGCAATAACAAAATCCCTTGGAGAATTCATGGAGTCCCTCAGATGATATAGCCAGGACTGAGCAGAAGAAATAGCTGGGGATGACTGTAGCTTGTTTCTGTTGCTCCTGGCAGATTTTATTCAGGGTGAGGCTCAGGACTTGCTGCCCCTGTAACTCCACAATCCAGATAATTGCTTTTCTATTCTTTTTACAACTGACATTTCATTCTTAAGACAGGAAAATTGCTGAAATGCAATAGAAGTGGCTCTCACACTCATGTGAATTCTGTTCCTGCCCAGCTGGCCTCCACGCTGTGCCTGTCCAGGCCTTTTCACGCCCAGCTCTGCCAACCCCTCTGCAGCAGTCCCTGCTTTTCCTGGCTTCACACAAGCTCATCTGCACAGGACTGCCTGGGGATGAACCCCAGCTGCACCCTACAACCACACTCCATCCAAAGCCTGGCCCTTCTGCAGTCCCACTAATGCACCCTGATCCTGAGCAAAAGCCCCTCCTGCTATTCCCATTCCTGTGTAAATCCATTCCTATTTAATTGCTGGCTCTCCCATCTTGTGGCTTTATTGACATCTACATTTTCATTTGTCATCTTTTCTTGATTCCCAGCCTTTTTCCCATTATTCCCTGTAACAACAGACAGTATGCCACAGCCAATTTCACTTCCACTCAGCTTTCTAAACCTCATCTGAAAAACAAGTATTACCCCACTAGAAAACCTACCTGAAATCTATTGAGCTGGCTGTCAACTGGCTCCATGAAGCAGAGGTAAACAATTAAGGCACAGTGTTTGCAATAATCACCCTACAGAGCATTAACTCCCTGCCATTTGAGTCCTGGATTAATTGTGCCAATTGGTGTCAGCCCTGGCTGGCACGTCAGCCCATTCCCACCCACCAGAAGGGTCTCTCCAAGCACAGGGAGGCTCTCCCTTGCCTCTCTTATCATGGCTTTTCACCTTCTGCTTTCTTGACAAATAACCCACAGCCCAGGACTGCAGGGCTTGACTTTCACCCCAGTCAGTTACCAGCTTGTGGCAAACACCAGCGAATGCCACCATTTAACACCATTCAGTGCAGATGTAAGACTCACTGGATATTTCACTAGATACTCAAACCCCCTCCCAAAGCAAGGGCAGAGAGTCTACACAGAAACAGCTGGAGGGAGACCTTGCATCATTTCTCTGTTATTAAATATGACTTGTGTTGCATTCTTTAAGAGGATGAAGGGAAATTGTGCTCACACCCATACACATGCTTATTTGTGTTTGGGGGAATCAGGATTGCCAGCATTCAAGATCAGTCAGCCCTCAACAGGGTTCAAGGTTTGGAGAATCATGCCTCGTTTGTTTTCCCATTGTAAATGTTAACTAAACATAGCCCTGAGGAGAGGTGCCAGTTCAATAGCTCTGGAGATTACCCTGCCAAATTCTTTTTTCAGTCTCAGCACTGTAAACTCAGAGCAATTCCAACTACCATCAGCAGAGCTATGCCAGAATTGCAGTCAGGGTGGATTTTGGTACTGCAACTCTCTGATCTCACCCCCAGCAAGAAGATGACCTAGTTTAACCCCACAGCAGTGCTCCCAACAAGCTCAGCGAGACCCACTTTTGATCCCACAACAGATACAGCCCTGGCAGCAACAATGTTTGGTTTATCAAAGTGGAAACCACAACATGTTCCCTGCTCCACCAACGTGCCTCACATTTTACCACAATCCCTGCTGGAAAGACCAACCCTGCTTCATAGCTTGCATAAAATAAAGTAAGAATTAGCACCAAGGAGGTGAACTTATGCCTAGTCATGCCCATTCAAACCAATAGATTTCAATGGAAGGATAATTGCAGCAAAATCAAGCGCTCTGAATTAAAATAAGAACAGCAGAAAGAGCTGGAGTACATGGATGTGGCCATGGGTGACCCAATGCAGTTGTCAACAATATGAGCCTGCTATACACTGTGCTGGAAAGGACTACAACATTCCCCATGTCTCCCACTTCACTTCAGAGTTGCCTGAACCTATGCTGGAAGTTCCTAAACTGCAGCTCTCACTTGGTTTTGAGTGTCTCTGCTCAAGGTATCAAGATACCTGAAGAGCTTAAGGGTAGATCAGGTTTTTTCTAGACTTCTCTGTGTCACAGCAAAGAGTCCAGAAGCCCAAAGGAACATATTGCCCTCATTTCCCAATTTTCCTTTCCATTGGAAATGCTGATATTTACTAGATCAGAGTCATCTACAGAGAGAAAATCTGACTTTCGGAATCTGTTTTGAGATGAAGGAGTGAACTAGTTCACTGAACAATTCATTCTCTTTATGATGATTTATGATGTTGACATCATCATGAAGCTCTCTCACTATTTCACAAAAAGCCATAAAAAGAGAGTGTTTTGGCTCAGAAGTGTTGGATAAGATTCAGTATTAAGGCAGCATGTGTTTGGAGGGGCTGCAGTCCATAAAAACCTCCAAACACTTGGGGATGCAGCCATCATTTAGGATAAAGGATGGCTGTGTTTTGCCACCTGTGGTGTGGAGAGCAGATATTTCTGGATCCTGGTGGCCTAAAACCTCACCACAGAAGTGGGACTTGAAAATTTCTGCAAGGGGCAGGTGACCATCACAACTCTCTCTGCTCTCCTATCTTGTGCCCTTTAGTATCGAAACACAGACTTTAAACACCATGGAACCTTTCCTCAGCCCCTTTTTTGTGTACGTAGAGCTGCCTGGAGGAGGGAGGGAATCAGTTTTCTCTGTGTGGAGCTATCATGTGAGCACATGGAGGACATTATCTTCACTCCTGAGCACCTCATTATGCAAAATATATTGACAAAAATGAACAAGAGCAGAGCAGAGCAAGAAAACAGTCAGATAATTAGAGCAGTCAAAGATAATAATAAACAGTCAGAAAAAAAAAAAAAGAAATATGCTGGTTGTGGCTGTGAATAGGAGACAGGATATCAATATGAATACAACAAAGGGAAAAAAGCAAACACAGACCAAACCTGAGACAAACTTCCTGATGGCAAGGTATCACAGTAGGTTTTGGAATGCCTCCTAAAGAATGCAACGGGGTCCTTGCTGCTAGAAAATATATCAGAGAACATTAATCTCAGTGCCCAAAAGGCAGGCCTGCTCTGCAGCAGGGGCCAGCTACAGTCACCACTCCTTGCACTTTCAAAGGGATGTTTCCATCCGTGTTGCATGTCCTGAGCTCACAGGCAGCCTGCCACTGTGCAGATGTTAAGCAGATGTCATCTCCCTCCCTCCGGTGGTTAAAGTGATTTCAGGATGAGATGGTAATTAGTCCCTGAAAGGCTGTGTGCAGAATGCAGGAGGGTGCAGTATGTTGCACTCCGGTGATACTGAGAGCTGGGGCTCATCCAGGTAAAATGTTAAGCCACAGTGATGGTGCAGGCTTATTTCTCAATGCATTTGTGCACACTCACTCCTTGCGTCACTGCTGAGGAAGCTCGAGGAGAGGCTCCACTGAGCAGCACTGTCTGTGCCAGTATTGGCCATGGTATTCATCCAGTCCCTTATCCTGTCTGGGACAGCAGTCAGCACCAGCTGCCTCAGGGAAGGTCCAAGTGCACCAAGTAGACAGATGTGGAACAGCTTGTCCCTCTATGCCAGGCTTAGTCCTGGGTTTTGAGACCTAGAGAAGCCTTAAACCTTACTGACTGCATGTGGCTGGCTCTCCTTCCCCGAATGTATTCTGCTTGATTAGGACAACTCTGAATACTCTCAATGGATACAGGATTTTTTTTATTTCTGAGTCCTGATGAAAGCTGGCTATTGATGATGTTACAACACAATGATTTCTCTAGCCAACCTGCCTGTTACAGGGAAAAAAAACACTCCCACTTTTTCTTCCTGTAGTGTCATCAAACATCTCCTTGTTCTTTCGTCTGAAAACTGAAGCACTCTCTTATGAACATACAGACTTTTACATATCCCTTCTTCTTAGCAACACACAAGCTTTGTGGGTCCCAGACTTTCAAAGAACTTTCTCTTTGCATGAGAATTCTCCCAGGCACATCATTATTCCTATTGCTCTACTCTCAGACATCTCTCTTCTGAGACAACGTGGCCAGTCCTGCATGCATTTTTGCAAGTGAGGTGCCAGCACTGGAAGTTTGGGATCAATCCATCCACCACCATATTAACATGCTGCAAAGCTGTCCCCACAGTCCCTGCTTCTCTTTGCTTTGAGAAGTAAGACAGCAGTGCTCTGGAAGTCTGTGTCTTTCCTGTTGCCTTCTTAACCTGTGAGGTTTTAATGTAGGCCTTCCCTTCATATGCCCCACACTTGGTGCTCATGTGGTGTGCATTCAAGAGCTGCATAAACAAAGGATGTAATTACTGTGCCTCTGTTTTGGGAATGGATATATAAGTGAGTGGCCTTTTCAGGGCATTCCTGTAGAAAAAAAAATGTGTTGTGTCTTCACTAAAACCATCTATTAGTCTTTTCCATTATAATCAATAAATCAGTTCCCTTTTTATATGGTGATGTTGGCTCAGCTGTGATTTTCTGATGACAAAATTCATTACTCAATTGTCTCATTGCTTCCTTTCTAAGTTCAAAAACATCCATTAGCACCACTATGTGAAGCCCCATTAATCTGCTTTCATTATAATAATGTTCTTATTCTTTCCTAGCATCTTTATTGCATCCCACTCATCCTTGTTGTCTCATAGGAGCTTTTAATTAATGCACTAAGAACTGATAGAAAGAACCAGGGCTTTTTTTTTTTTTTTCCCTTAGATCTAGCATTTTTGGTTACTGGACAGAAATCAACCATATTTACTCAGGTGACCCTATTATAGAATGGAGAGAGCTGGCACGTGATGTAGTCTGGATGCATCAGAGCTGACTGGATTTTGCAGGGAGAAGTACAGTTAAAATAACTTTCTACTGGCTCCAAGTACTCACTTGCTCTTGTTCTACTACAGTCTCCTGAAAAACCTTTTTGAAAACGGGAAGGATCTATCACATCTATGCAATGCTGTGTCTGGACTTTGATTTGTTTCATAATGCAAATCAACAAATGTAACCTGCAGCAAAAGAAACTGCTGGAAGATTTCAAACTAAGGCGAGAATGACTTCTCAATTACTGAAGGCATCAAAAGTGATGCCCTACTCCTCTTCTTTGCTCACAAACCTGAACCCTTCCTTGTCACTTATTCCTGGACCATGAGAAAAGAAAATATGGTGCAGAGTCACAGAGATTTAGTGCCCCTATTCTATTTACCACCCTCTTAATTTTTTCTCACCTGCAAGAGTTAAGAAAAGAAAACAAACAAACACTTGCTGTCTCTACAGCAGACATGTACAGTGACTCAGAGACAGGCTATGGTAGTTGTAAGGCCCCTGGGCCTTGAGTCAAAATCTGTATTTTTTAGTCCCACATCAAACAGCACCTCTGGGGAAGGCCTTTCACTGGCCCCATTCTGTCTTCTGTTTGGGTCACCAATGCCAGTGACGAGGGCTGTGCCACATTCCTGTCCCCTGCAGTGCCAGCTGTGACGGGTCCCTGGTCACCACCAGGGTCTTTGAGTGTTAGGGCAGCTCAGCTGAACTCAAAGGCTTTTGAAAGCAGACTGCTGCTGCTGATGTCCTAAAGATTTTCCCTACAGGCAGAGGAGGCTTTGCTGCTTCATACAGAGCATGCCGTGGTCTCCTCCAGTGCTCCAAAGAGCACTTGCATCAGTCCTAACAGGGCTCAGCCCAGACTCCCTTATTCCAAAGTGCTAAGCCCTCATATGCTGCTCAAGCAGCTGGGAAGGAATCTCCACACACATTTCCAAAGAGGCAAAAACCAGTTGCTTGGGAACACAGGCTTAGAACTGGTTGCTGGCAATTTGGCTGAGTATATCCTACTTGAGAATTCTTTTCTGTTAAGGAAGATGGCATGCATTTGGGTGAGGGATTAAAACTAGATGAAAACTATTTGCCCTGTCCTTCCAGCATGTGTTAGCGTAGGAGACAAGAAACAACAAATGAGGAATATTAAATTCCCTTCCTTTGCTCCTCACAAAGGGACAAACAAAACTGGTGAACAATGGTTTTCTGGACCCCTCTAATGAAATCACCCCTGCATCTTAAACATTGTTAGTCAATGGAAAATTGGCATGTTTACTTCCTTCTAGGAGTCCAAATGTAGAACTGCCTAGAAAAACAGGCAAACAAAGGGATATGCTGTGAGCTGATATCTCTGACAAGTCAGAGGGAAGAAAAAAAATTGTACACATATTATAAAATTTATCATTAAAAAATAGAAAACCCAAACCCAAGAACTTTGCATGATACTTCAAAAGAAAAGAAGGAAAGGGGAGGTGGAAAGGGAGAACAAAAAGAAAAGAAAATCTGTCAAGAATTTTCTCACTGCATCCAAAATGCCTCAGTGAGCTGAGATACAGAAACAAGCTAATTACTGTCTTTCTTTTACTCTCCCAGTTCTGAAATCCAACACAACATTTTTCGTGATTATTAATAAAGGAACACTTTCATCTCTGTCTTATTAAGAGTTCTGGGGGTAGGAGAAGAGTATCTGGCAGATACCATATGGGATAGGGTGGAAACAGGAGGGAACGAAGAAAAGGGAAATAGAAGCAAGGAGGTGACTTGGAAATCCCTCTATAATTCCTAGGATGCATGTCCAAACTACTGCAGCTTTCTATATAATTGGAGCAATTTCTGCTGTTCTATACTCTTAGATATTTATTTCCAAAGTCCTGAAGCTTAGGGTGGCAAGGAACAGGACGCATCCTCTGCACAAGTAAAGGGTCTATGTATCCATGAAAGGGCAAGTCCAACCCTTGAGAAGTTAGGGAAGCTGTGGAACAGGCATGAAAAGCATGGGCAGAATTCTGCATCAAGGCCAGGAATGCAGTCAGAGTTGCCACACGGGCAGAGATGGTACTGGGAGCATGAGCTGGGAGCAGGAGGGGGCATTGGCAGACCTGGTGTGGAGAGACCTGGTCTGGATGCCAATCAAAACAGAGATCCATTGGTTTGAAGGGGCTTCATATGGCTCCTAACCACAGATGATCCAACTCCAGCCTTTGCTTTCAGGTCCTCGCTTCCACAAACATGGACTTGGAAAAACAACTGAAATTCTTACAGCACAGCCCCCATCCCCTTTAGGGACTGGATATTTTCTCAGTTGGGAAGAGCAGCTTAGGAGAGCTGCTTATTTGAGTAAGCCAATGCAGATGCCAGGAGCCTCAGAGGAAGAGCACCAGCTCACTGCCTGAATTCTGCCTGCACTGCACACGAGCAGTTTAAGCACCTGCCTAATTCTTCACAAACGTAAAATCACTGTCTCTCTTTTCACATTGCCATTGTCTGTCTTGCATACAGCCTTTGCATCCTGTCTTACGAGCACTGCAGACCAAGCTAAGCAGGAAGTACCAGACCCTTGGGTGCAGACCCCTAAACCTGGCTGACAGCTACTTTCTCATAGCAAAACAAACTCTTTTCCTCATCATCCATGAGACATTGGCCAAAGATTATGGTGGGGAGAGACACAGAATCTGACAAGCATTTTTACCTGTGATCCCAATGTCAATATTCAAACTCCCTCCAGGCTATAAATCCTCTTGAGTAAATGGAGATACACAAAATATTGTATCATCTATTTCCCCAGACAACAGGGAATTTTTGCATGCACCACTCAGCAGACCAGAGCTCTGTACCTAAAAGTCACTATTTGTTCAAGTCAAACCCTCATCTGCTGGGGTTTCATCATTACACTTACCCAGAGGCAACAGCAGGTAATGCTCTGCCATTTAATACAACATCTTCCAAGAAATTCTTCATTACAGAGCAGAGCTTAATAACCACTGTTTTGCATAGAATGAAAAAAAAACAAAACCCTCACATCTAAATAAAATCTGTCCTTCCTATGGAGCACTGTGGGTTTTTAAGACATGTTTTGCAGTGTGCATAAGGATCTTTGGATAATTTGTTCACATCTTTTTTGTCCACAGAAATGATAGACATTGCATGACTTAAAGAGACCAGCCTTGACGATGCAGCTGGTCCCATCAAATCCGTTGCAACCAGTGTGATTCAGCTCTGCTTCTGGCATTTTGCTTTGCAGCTGCAGGAGAGCCACAAGGAGAACCTCTCCCAGGGCAGATCCCTGGCAGAGATGCTTACTATGGCACCGTATGTCCTCTCTTCCTTGTCTTGCCAGAAGGATGTTGGCTGGATTTGGAAAAGGGCTAGTAAGTGCAAGAAGAGATTGTCAGAGCATTTCATTGCCATGCCAATGTTGTGCTGCAGGATAGTTCATAAGAAGCCAGCCAGGAGGTTGCCATAATTTAAACATCCCTGGTCATCCTGAGAGAGGACGCTCAGAGGACTCCTTAGAAGCACTACTGCAAAAATCTGGGTTGGTTTAAAGCACCTTCTTCCTCCAACAGTTTGTAGCTTATGTCCCAAAACCAACAGCAAAGACAGACAGGAATCAACAAGTCCTGAAGCAGTTTTCCTTTGTAGTGAGCTGTGTAAGCAGATAAAATAAAAACCTCACACTCCAAGTGTCAGTTGGAATTACCCCTCTACCTGTCCATACTCATGAACCTCCTTGCATTGAGTCTTCAGTATTGAAGGTGAACACTAGAGTTTTTCAAAAGAGTAGAAAAAAATCTGGGCTCCTCTGCTGCCACTGACACTGGCACAGCAAATACTCAGAGGATTCTGTGTAAAAGAAAGCCTCCTGAAAAGCTTCCTGAAAAATGACTGTTTATATTCTCTTTGGGTTAGGAGGGGCTAATAGGTGGCAGAACACCCCTTTCCAGAGTACAGAGCAATCGCTGCTCTTACATAAAACAAGAGTTAATGATTCTGCTGATTTACAACCTATTTTCCACTAATACATCCAGCAGTGAATTCTCAAGAGTGTTTCACTGTATGAAAACCTGGAATACAGGACAGTGATAAAGCTATGTTTAGCTAGAAGATGAGAAAACAAATGATAGGTAGGAGCCAAAATTCCAAATCTAGGTTAATTTGTTAATACCTTGTAATGTAAAAGAAAAAAAAAAAAAGAAAAAAAAAAAAGAAAAAAAAGAAAAAAAAGCCACTTTGACTAATTTTCTTCAAGCTGTATGGAAAAAAAAATCCCTCTTGCTTTCAAAGTAAACCCAATAGGGATCAAGGCACATCAATTTTGCTAATGGAACCTGGTTGCAGCCTTAATTATTATTATCTCTTTGTGATAGATTAGCCATTTACTCAGATTATATAGACATAGTGAGATTAGATTAGATAGCCCAGGCTCCATATGCTTTTTCTATCTCCCTGTGCAATATAGCAGTCGACTAACTGAATCCCTGCTTGTGCCCCTGGTAATGAGATAGCTTACTGCATTTACTTCTAACTCTATTTTCAATAAAAATTGATCAAGTTTCAGGAAGAGGAGGTAGTATTTAGATTTGAGGGTTACCCTAATTTCAAAGGCCTAACAGTGATGGGATGCAGCACTCTTCAAGGCCAGCTGTTATTTTCACAGCAAGTGAGCAGAGGTGAAAGACCCACAAATGCAAAAGACATTGAAGGTCTCTTACAAAGGTGCATCTGTTGACAAGCAGATTGACAGATCTACAAGATTCCTTGTAGATTTCCTTCTACAAGGAAATGGGGACACTTTGGTTAGCAAGCTGTATGGGATACCATTTCTTTGTAAGAACAAACCCTGGGATTAAATGAACAAGCTTGGATAAACCTTGTGGGATTCTGAATGTATTTAACAGGGTGCAGCTAAGTTTTCCTAACTGAAAGGGTAAGGGAGGAAATCTCTGTGTCCTTGTTGGGCTTGCAAGGTTACCTCAACTCCCCAGCAGGCTTTACCATCATGGGAAAAGATAAGAAAAGAAGAAGAGTTTTCTTCCTTTGTAACAATCTGAAGCTTGGAAAGCAAGGACGGAAATATTGCACAGATTGGAATGGATACCCCTATGCAACGATCTGTCAGACTGTCCAGCACATTTTTTTTTTGACAAATAAATGTTTAATCTGCTGTCCGAAAATATTAGAGCTTTCAAGACAATTTTAAAAGACAGCCCTTTTCCTCCAGAGCTTTTATCCCACAGTATCCCTTCCTACTCCATTCCGTATCAAACTGCAAACATGGATTTAGCCTTGCACAGAGAAACCTGCATTCTGAATGCTCTCTGTTGGGAAAGGTTGTAAGGCAATTCAGCATCAAAGGCTGAGAAGAAATAGAAATCCCTTCATGGCATTTGTGATTCTGCTCTGAGACTTCTTCAACAAAAAAATCAGGAGTAGTAAACAGCAAGGACAGCACATCACCTCCTCATTCTGAAAACACATGACTTAACACTGAGAGCAACTTTGCTCCAAATTCTTTTGTTCATTTTGCTTATGAAAGCCACAAGAGTCTGGCCATGTAGAGCAGCTTTTATAGATGCAAATGCCATCACATACTTTATCCAGGAATTTTTCAAGGTTTTCTATTGAAAGTTCTGTTTAACAAGTTTCTTCAAATGCATTCTGCTAGCTCTCATAGATTCTCCTGTTTGCCCCATTATGCATCCATATTTTGCTTAAAGAAACCAAATTCTATTCCCCAGCTACTGCTCAGATAGAAATAAACTTCAGCAGGTTATTCTCTCAGGAAAATTTGTCAAAAATTCAGAGAAACACTTAGAAATGGCATTTATTCAGTACGGGCATCAGAATGCTCTGAAAAACCTAAGTACTAAGGACAGCTGGAGAAAGGTTAGAAAAGCAAGCTACATTGATATTGCTCTCTGGCTCTTTCTTCCAGAAGTCCCACTTTTGATGTTACACTGCACTCTGTATTTGAGTTGGCTTGTTCCCTTCCTCTGTCCTGCCTCATTTCACCACTTGCACGTACACCTGTCAGCTTAATTCCTTCAAAGATGGAAAAGACCAACATTGTTCCTTCTCCCTGCCTTGTAATAATGAAAAATTGCATAGGAAGACAGAGCAATGCATAGAGGGAACTCTCTTGCTCCCCTTTCCAAATGGCTCTGGAGAGTGGAGCTGGGGGCTGCCTCTCACTTGATTAAAGTGCTTCCTGCTTTTGAGATTGCCTTTTTCTTTTTGCCTTATTTTTTTTATTTCCCAAGAGGTTGGGTGGAGCTCTGCTTTATTTTTTTCCTTCTTCGGGGCTTGATTGTTTATATTTTTCTCTTCTGAAAGCTGTGAGTCACACTTTGATTTACAGTCTGTCCCAGGAGAGCCAGGAGACCCTAATGAAAGAGCAGGCTGCAAGGGTAATTAATACCTACCAGACACTCAACTGCACCATCAGTGAGCAATGTGTGCCTCTGTGTGTGCGTGAGCACTGGCAGCTGGAGATGCACAGGCAGGGATGATGATATCCACTGTACAGCCCTGAGCACCCTGTTAGCCTTGGCCGCAGCTACAGACAGCCGAGGGAAGGAGACACACCCAAAAGAAATTTCCATCACAGAGAGCAAAGCTGGAAGGGGGCCGGGGTCACGGTGAGATGAGGTAACTGCAGGAAGCCACGGAATGGGCTGCCACTGAGGGATACAGGAGGGAGGCTGGTGCAGAGCATTGATTGGGGATGCTGCGATGGAGAGAAGTCGGGAGGGTGATGGATCACTCTTGCTTAAAACAAACAAAAACCAGGCAGCTTGCCAGGAGCGGCTTAGGCCAGTTTCATTAAAACTCTTCATTCATCATGCAGAAACGAGGTGGTATTTGTTATTGCAGCCGTGGTGTGCTGGTGCAGGAGCTATTACGAGAGTGGGTGGCAATACAAGGAGGGGGCAGTGGGAGGAGATGGGAGGGTAATGAAGGATGGAGGCGACTGGGAGGCGACAGGGCTCAAGTATCACTTACCATCCATTGAAGGGACTAAAAATCACCCTCTATCTCCTGCATGGATCTGGGCTGATAAGGCTTCACATCCATCTCGACAAATTTTCAGGATGGGAGAGGATTCCCTGCTTCCAGGTGTATTTATTCCCATCATTAGACCAAATAATGGCACCAAACCATGCTGAGGCTTGCTATGGTGTCAGGCTGAGCTGTGGTCATGAATCCACTTAATGCCACCTCAGGAAGTCCTAACAGCATGATGCTCAAATAAAAGCACTACACCTGCCTGGAGAGGGACTGGATGGATCTCTTACACCTTTTCCATCTCTGCAATCCGCATTAGATTCTGCTCTCACTGCCCATGCATCCAGGGATAGCAGAAACCTCCAGGGGTGGAAACTGCCTCACTACATGGCTGAGACTCCCTCTCCCTTGCTTTACTCTCACTTTTTACTTTATTGCATCTCACAGGCAGCTCTGGACACAGCACCATCAACACAAAGCACACCACCAAGCCTCAGCATGAGCTAGGGAGGGCATGGTGCTACCTGCAAGTGGCTTTGTGAGTGACCTTAATGCCAGCACCAAATCCCCTCCAAAGATGTAATCTTCCTGTCCACCCACATCCAAACAAACCCCTCTCTGAACTTTTTCATCAGGCTCTCAGGCAGTGACCCACATGCCCTGCAGTTGCATGGCTGGCATTAAGGCCAGCCTTTGATTTTAGAGCCTGGTGACTACAATTCCTCCAGAGAAATCAGGCTCCACATAAGTGTACCTATTAAGTGACATCCATGCTGGCTCGCGCACAGGGACTGCACCTGTGTAATGTCTATGTGCTGGTGTGTGTGGTGGGGGGGGAAGAAGAGGTGAGAGCTTGGTTTGTTGCGATGTGTTTTATGGAGCAGCAAGAATCCCTGCTTGTACACTGATAACAGAAATCTAGGAACACAACCATCGAAGGATTGAGATGAAGGAACAAAAGGAAAAAACGTGTGTGTGAAAGGGAACATTCACACTTATTTGCTTATTATTTACTTATTTTCATGCACACCCAACAAAAGAGGCCTTGGGGCATGCATATCCATGTGTCTAAGCTGTGTCACCAGCCTGGCTTGAAATCACAGGCCTTGAATTCCTCAGTCTGAGTTCCTCCTTGGAGTAAAAGCTGGTAATCATTTCTATAGCATGCTACCCTTCCAAGAGAAATGGTTTATATGTCTGAGTGAGCTCACAACAAACCTCAAAAGTAAGAAAGCTGTCTGGGGAGACATTTGAAACACTGAAATAGGTGCCCACAGGGCCCTGAGAGGAAACCTTAGCATCCCTCTCTGCCATGGTGCTGGAGACAGGCTGGCAATGTTGCCTGTGCATTGTGGTGCTCACCCTGCTCACACTCCAGCTACAGAAATAGGTGTGGTCTCACTGTGAGAGCAACAGACAAGGCCACACCAGTTACACCTGCAACATCCCCAGTCCATCCCAGTCACAGCTAAGGGGGGGTTTTGCTGTGTTCTTTGGTGCCACAAAGTACAGGCTACAAACCAGCGTTGCTCACTGGCTGTGTTTGAAAGGATCTGCTCCAGGAACAGCAGCTGCATGATGGTAATCAGAACTGGCCCAAGATTTTTGAAAGGAACATTTTCTGGGAGAAAATTCAAGTTGAACTGAAACGGTATGTTTTGCAGGAAAATATCAACAGCGCTGAAATCTTCAAGGAAAAATTTCATGACAGCATCTCATTTGGATAAGGCTGAAAAAAAGATATTGCATTATATGAATATAACACGAAGAGGAAGCTAAATGCCTTGGTAAGTTTGAAGTGAAACATTTTTATGGATCTTTATGAATGTTACCAATATTATAACTTTCCCCTCCATTTTTCCTCAGGTCATGTGACAAAAATTTCGAACTTAGATTTTCCAAAGATGAAAAACTGGTTTTCAATCACTTAGAATTCTCCCAGGGATATATTTTTTGGCATTTTTACCCATTTCCATCTAGTGAACAGAGAAATTAATGTCTTCTCCCCCTAGAAACACAGCACAAGTAATCTCTCTCAGTGGAGTCAACCCCAAATCTGGGCACAACTGTATCTGATCCAGCAGCTTTGCAAGCCAGTGGCCGAGTGGCTCCCAACATTCATATTGCCCATGTCTTGACACATACATGTCTGTTCTTTGGTAGCATTTTTAGGCTGTGGATGGCTTAGACTTGCCTGCAGGGACTAAAAATGGTATACCTCCACAGAACTGTTCTAAGTGTCAGAGGCAGAGAAAGGATTTAGCCTAACACAACACCATGCCACTTCCCTGTTCTTCCACACATACAACACTCATTTGTTTCCCAAAGTGCACAACTGGTTTTCCAAGGTACGTCTTGCCTTGGCTGATTAATAACTCACCCACTAGAAACTTTCTCCTTATGCTTGACCTAAATATTCTCTGCACTTCCCCTGTTTGCTAGTGAGAATAATTGGTCTCTCCTCTTTGCAACATATTCCTACATATATCAGCAGACAGGCCTCATGTCTCCCTTCTGTCTTCCCTTCCCCAGACTTCAACAGCATTACACCAGGGGTGAGGGTGTAATTTGGCCCATCCATACACAGCTCTTTCAGCCTTCCCCTCAGAGGGCTCCTAGCATGAAGAATTAGTCTGGTTTTCTCTGCTTTGATGGTACATGGGTGTGTTCTCCCTGTTTCTCCAATGTGTGCATGACACAGCTGTGCCTCAGGAAACTGGATTTAAAGAGAATCATATTTGCCCATTTGCATCGATTGTGGGACTGAAAGGTTCTAACAAACCCTATTCTAAAATCAATTTTTTCTGACTTAAAAGGGCCCTTCTGCATTCCAGTAATGAGAATAAAATACTGCATTTCACCAAAATCCTATTACGCTGTCATGAATATCCCATCACACTGTCAAGAACCAGGTGGTGGTGGTCCATGATGTCTTCCTTATTGATGGGCAATCATCCTGCTTAAAGGTTCAGTTTGAACAAGGTCTCAGGAAGCTTGGATTTTTTTCCTGTGGTGCATCGAAGCCCTGTGGTTCCTCATGAGCTGCAGCCATCCTGGTGATCCCTGTCAGTGCAGGTCCCCCTCCACACTGCACCTAGCAGGCAACTGAAGACCCTCATTATCTTTCAAGAGATGCCCATCAACTTACAAGATGAGGCTCAGAAGAGAGAGGTGACATCCATGGCTGCTTTCCTGCAGATGACACTGTGAGTGTTCAGGAACCAGGGCTGCAGCATTTCCTCTCAAGCACCAGATCTTTGGGTCATCTTGGTCCAATGTGTCATTTTGATCCATGTCCTCCCTATGGTAATTTTTACCAGCAGCCCCAGGAAGCTGAGGAATTCTCATTTAATGGACACACAGGGATATGCCAGTCCTATCAGTTATGCATATTCTTCCCTCCTTCCCATATTTCTGAAAGATCCCAAATCAAGGCTCAGACATTCCAGCTTGGCTGAAGAGGAAAGGGGGAAAAGCAGAAATAAAATCTGAATCAAAACTTCTGAAAAGTTGAGGAGGATGAAAACTCTTGGGTCCAGATCCAGGAATAAATTTTACAGCTGGCACCTGTTTGCCTTCATTACAAACGAAATGCAAAGCTCTGATTACACTACAAGCCTCAAGGCACTTAAAAGCTAACTGCGGATCAAACTTTTTCCGATGAAGCCATGTTCCTCTCAGTCAAATTAGTTCCTGCTTTCTCCAGATGGTATCTCCCTTCACTTTTCTAAACTAAAATAAGTGTGTAAAGGAATCCTTCTGGGTTGTCTTCCCACCTTTCATTTCAAGGACACTGCTATTTCTTCCTCTCCTCTCAGAAGAAATCAGGAAGGTAGGGCCCTGCAGCAGTACCTCCTTCATTTAAAAACACCAACTAACGCCCCAGAAAATCCACCTGAACCAAGGAAAACACCTTTTTACTAGGAGAGTGATCAAACACTGGAACAGGTTGCCTGGACAAGCTGTGGAGTCTCCAGCTGTGGAAATGGTCAAAAGCCAACTGGACATGGTCCTGGGCAATCTGGTCCAGCTGGCCCTGCTTGTGCAATGGGGTCAGACTAAATGGTCTCAAGAGGTCCCTTCCAAACCCAACCCTTCTGTAATTCATTCAACATCTCAGGGCTCTGCTTTGCTGTAATTGGGGGTTATGCAGCAGTTTTCACAAAAAGTTATGGAATACAGAAAATCTTTACTAAGAAAGGACCTACCCTTCAAAATTCATTTAAAAAGAAAAAGTAGGAAAAAAACCCCACTACTAAATGGATACACTGAAAGTGTGATAGCTGCACAAGTATGCTAATGCAGGGAAATGGTAGAACTACATGGCACATATTCCTATTCCTTAAATAACAAGATATATTGTGTCACTCACTTCTCTTCATCATAACTTATGCAGCATACAGATGAGTGAGGCAAGATTTCTCAGCTCCACAACTTATCTGTGCCTTATCAAACCTTAATATTCTGCTAGTGTAGCTTGCTCTTTCTTTCCTTCTTCCTTTTTTCTCTTTCTCACTTTCTTTCTTGCTCCAATAATTTCCTTCTTTCTTTTCTTTCTCCTCCTTTCTTCCTTTCTCTTACTTCATTTTTCTTTAAAAAAACCAATAAAAACCCAACTAAAATGCTGATAAAAAGATTAAATTGACGTTTTTGGAGCCTATAGTTGAGATTTACAAGGCTGTCTGAGGGGTTTACATGTACAGCTCCCATTTATTTACTTCGTAATTCCAACAAAAAGCCTTTTGCCTCTATGGGCAGAACTAAGATGGATTTCCTTCTCCCTACCCACATAAAAAACTTCTGGTCTTCTTTGGCAGAGTGATACCCCAACCTGCCTTTACTGATATTTTCTTGTGTGTTGCAAGTATAATCTTTTCCGTGGTGAGAGATGACTGTGCTGAGACCACACCTGAAGGAGACTGGCCACTTCTCCACTTGCAAAGGTACTACTCCACACAGTAGCAACCTGAATAGTTTGCAAAATGGGGAGGTGGATGTTATTCACTGAGCCCTTTTGATATCTAAATAATAATCAGCAATTATCCCAGAAGGTAGTGCCAACTGCTCCCACACCGATAAATACCTCCCCTCCCTTGCTACTCACAAGCACAGATTTCCAAGTTTCCCCTGACAAAAAGGCTGTGCTTTCTGCTGGGGTGTGCCACCCTGACACACCAACCATCCTGGGCCACACTCACAGACCTTCTGCAGGGCTTCCACAAATCTTTCAGCAGTTCCCAACACAGGAAGAGAAGAACAACCCACAGCTGCCATTTCTGACAGGTAACCAGAAACCTGAGAGCTGCTCCATAGGAAACTGGACTTTTTTGGGGACTGACAGACACTCCAGATCCCACTCTTATCAGGCAGGCGTGGTTGATCTGTTCTGCTCACTGCCATCGCATGGGATTCCCCCTGCTCCATGGCCAGACCCTGCAGGCTCAGAGGGGTCAGTGGACTTATTGCCAAGTTCATATGTGGTGGGTTTTATCTGGAATTGGCTGGAACCAGGTGGGAAGAGATGAGGGATGCAGCAAGCAGCGTGCTGGTAACAGATAACCTGGGCCTGACAGCCTGGCTGCCACTGCCTGCCCTCAGAGAGGAGATGAGAGTGTTATCTTCCAGCTGCACATGCCCAGCAGCTGCTCCCAGCGTTCCGAGTGGAGATTTAGGCACACACATGCACACACAAAGTAACTCCCATCTTCTCAATATTTTAAAACAAGTGAATTTTTCTGCTCCCAGTAAGAGAAATAAAATGGGAGCTCACTATGCTGCCACACGTTCCTCTCAAAGATGTCCCACCCATGGTCAGGGTGCCTCACAGTGCTGTTCTTCAGCTGGGAGAGCAAATGCAATTTTTCAGGGGTCTTTCCCAAAAATCCAATGGAAGAAAAGAGAGAGGGGATTCTTCTTGTGAGACGTCTTCTTGTAAGACCTATCCTGGGTGCAAATATATGCTTGTATCTGTTGCAATTTTTCACAGTTTTCAAATACCTGATAGGACAATATTGGCTTCTTTGAGCATGAAGGATCACCACAAAATTCATAGACTCTTCTTTCACCTCCATCACAGATTTGCCACCCGCTAGAGACCAGCCCATCTGACACCTTCACTGACCCATGCTGTGTAGATCCAACATAGAGCACTAAAACCTTTATTTCTTCCCCTCCTTCCTTCCCTTCCTCCCTTTGTCCCTCCCTTTCACATATCATCCTCAGCCAGCCAGACACACAGCCTCAAAAGGCACAAAAGCACAGGACATTTTGCTCAAATGAGCCCTCACTCTACACTCCTCCCTTCCCCAAATCCTCACCTAAAATAAAGCAGGAGATATCTCAGCTCCTCACTTCTCACTTCCTGCCCTCATTACTTCACGGCCTGCAAGGATGTGGTTTCTAATATTGTGTACAACATCTGCTTTAAACTAAAAAAGCAGCAAGAAACATCACGCATTGCTGGCTTTTAGACAGAACTTATCTGCAAATAAAACAGACAATGTGCCTGTGTGCCCAACTGGGGTCTTTTGTTTCACTGCTGATTATTTAATTTCAAGTGCCCTGAGTGTCTCAGGCATTTACCACAAATGAATGAAGATGCAGCTCCTGTGTGTCAGGAATATACAAGCTCAATTCAACAGAATACAATGAGTGAAGGTCATGAACAAGCAGGGGGATAAGCATAGGCACGAGTGGGTGGTTAAAGGCAGATCATTATTACTCAGCAAGGCCTGGACATAAAATAATGGCTTCTGTTCAGTCTGTTTTGGAGGAGCTTTATTAGCTTTTTCTCTCCCCATAGGCAAAAGAGTGAGGATGAGTTCACCTGGCTGATCTGACTGAGATTTGGCAAGTGGTTTCCTGAGCAAGCTCGGGAATAGTGCAGCAGGCAGTGAAGAGGGGACCCACAGACGATGAAAAGGTTAAGGAGAACATCCATGCTGTCACACAGTTCCTTGAGGCATCCAAGGACCAAACTCAATTGCCCTTGACCCTACATAGCACTCAGGGACAGAGAGAGGAAAAGTCAAAGCAGACAGTCTAAGCCCAGACCCCAGTGTCTGCCGCAATCAGGGTGCTGCAGAGAGAAGCAGGCGGGGCAAAGGTTGTGGGACTTGCAAACTCAGGGTGATAGGCTGGAGCTGGGGCTGCTGAATTTGATTTGGTCTGGTCGCCAAAATCCATTCATGGCAATGGAAACACTTCGACCCTTTCCACAGGCATTGAGGGAGCCCTCCATCAGTCCTGAAGCGCAGTCTGGATTTCCTTTATGACCTGATCTTGCACAAGGCTCCAGCTGAGTCAGGTGTGTCCAGCTCATCTCTTGTGGAGTGGCACAGCCCCTGCTTTCTGAATAACCCATGGTCTGCAACCACAGGCACTTGCTATGCAAACAGGTTTCCTACTTAACCATGTTTACTTTTTCTGAATCTCTGAGGCTATTTTGCCATGAATGTTACAGCTTCCAACAGTACATTTTGGTCCTTATCATATAAAAAAAGAAAAGAGAAAAAAGAAATAATTTTCAAACCATTTTTGTCTATATTTGACTGCCAGTCACAATTCTCAACTCAAAAAGCTCTCTGGCACAGCACTAGAAAAGCTATAAGCTGCAGAGCTTCATTATTTAGTTTTCTCAGTCTCTGGATGTATTATTTAACTTCTTGGCAATAATGTCAGGGACATAATCCAATAGAAATGCACAGAAACAAAAGAACCCAAAATTTCAGAACCGCTCAAAATGGTTCTCAATGCTTTCTTTATAGAAAGTGGAGAGGAAAAAAAAAAGAAAAAAAAGGAAAGAAGGCATAAAATTATCAGTGTAGAGATGACACAGCAGGCACACACTTAGGGAGGCAAATCTAGAACTCCCTTCCAGCGGGAAGCCTTTATCTACTGGAGCCAATGGAGAACTCCCCCAACTGCTGTTTGTCCCCTCCATGATTCAACAACACTCACCCACTCACCTCCTTGCCAGGTTAAAAGCTACATTTCTCAAAGAGAAATTTATAGAGTGACCAATCTCATTTACATGCCCCACTGCTCAGCTTCCCCAGGGCAGGATAAATTTCTCTTCACAGGTGTCCATGAGGCTGACTTACCCAGAATGCACGGCCCCATGGGTGAGATACCCTGAACATAAACCACCCATTCACAGCACATTCCCTGGTTGTGTTTGCCATCTGAATCCTGCTTGTATTTCGCCTCAGTTCTCTCTAGTATTCATTTGTTCTTGCTGCAAGATCATCAGGGTAGGAATGTTGCTCTATTTTATAGAGGTAAAATGCCCACAAGGAATAACAAGAAGAAGGAGAATCAATGTTTATAGTTTACAAGGTGCCTTGAAATTCTGAGATTAAAGGTCCTTTTTGCTCTTGTTCTAAAGTATGCTCTTAAACAAATAACCTGCTATTCTCAGCTACCAGGATGCATCTCTTTTCCTACATTATTATTATTACTCTAAAAATGTTAAATGGCCCTTCATTTTCTTCAAGGATCAAAAGAGTTTATGACAAATACCAATTTGTTCCTGACTCTGAGGAGCAAGCTGAAGAAACCAAGTACACACAAGTCCACAGCTGAGACACGAAAATAGATGCCCCTGATCCCATCCATCTGCACTGCTTTCACTCTGAAATGCACTTTATCACTGCACTCACTGCACAAGGAGCATGCATTAAAGGTGGGGTGGCACAGACTTTGAAAGTGCAAAGAACAAGACTGATTGGAGAAGGGGTGAGAGGATTTGCTGCAAGGGTGAAACATTGCAGAGCAGATGATGCCAACAAGCAAAGATTTTTCTGACAAGGCAGTGTGTCTGCATTCTCCTAGTCATGCTGAAGGGGAGGGGGGACATTTCCTCAGCTGATGCTCAGCAGCTCAGAGGTTATATATTTACAGCATTTTTTTAATACTCTCAGACCTTTAAGTTCATAAAATATGCTCTGTATGGTACAGCATTACAGTTAGATGTCTTGGGTTTTAGAGAGAGGTGTTCAGGAATAAAAACCCCTCCCCACACACTGAGTAAGTCCAAAGCAACCTGTCTACTCAACAAGAAAAGCGCTGCAAGATGCAGCACAGTCATTTGGTATCAGAAGGTTCAAAGAGGTGCCAGAAGACCACATATAACTTTAATACAACAATATCAACAGTTAGCAGCTTTTTATGAGGATTTTAACAACTACAGGCTACAGGGCCATGCCTGTCCCGGCACAATCAGTGAGTCTTATGCAGATTTTTGCCAGCTCAGGACTCCTCACATATTTGGTCCCCATACTATACATTAGTGTGGCATGGAGACCATTGCAAAGATGAAATTGTATTATAAATCTCAAACTGTCTAAAACCTTCCTGGAATTACTTTTGGATACCAAATGGAGTCTGGATTCACAGGGTTATCATTTGAATGCAAAAGCAGAGAGCTTCAGATGACATCTTTCTCACTGGTGCTGGTGGCATGGTGGAAGAGGATTATTTGAACACTAGGCAAAAATTCTTAGCAAAATCTGAGACAGCTAAGAAACACGTTCATCAGGATCTGAAAGTTTTAGCAGTCTGGTCTACTAGATTGCTCTCCAGACACCAGACCAGTCCAGCTCAAGCCCTGTGAACAAAAAGTAGAAACAAATCCCAAGCCCTAAAATGCGAACACCAGTCTACAGAGCTTTCCAGAGCATCCATGGAGGTCAAGGCCAGTACTCCAGTTCAAGCCTTCTGCCTGCAAGATGCCATAAAAGCAGGAGAGGAAAAGGGAAGTGATGGGGCTGCTCATTAGTTCACAGCCTGCAGGCACAGAACATACCTGGGGAGCCAGGTACTGCAGGATGGCCCAGGCACTCCTGCAGAGTGCTGCCCCACAACATAGGGGATCAGCCATAGGGGGCAAAGACCAGGAGGTCATGGAACTGCAGGAAACTGTGGGAAATGGCATACATGGAGCAGTCCTTTCTCCCTGGCAGCACAATCACCCACGCTTATTAACTAATTCATGGCTGAATGGGAGAGGTGGCAGCTGAAGCAAAATTGTTCCCTGATGATGCCCAGAAAGGTATGGATTCAGGCCTTAGACCTGCTAGGGGTGCATATTGTGCCAGGTTTGTGGTGCACCAGCCCCTAAAACTCAGGGAGGATTGCAGCAGGGAGCAGGAGCCTTAAATGGCAAGCTGCCTTGGCCCCAAGCCTATGAGCAAACTCCCTGAAGGGTAGTGTGGCAGAGAAAGCTGCAGGTGGAGAGGGTGCTTAGAAACCTCCACATACCAACCTTACCCTCCAGGGACTCGCACAAGCCTCTGAATGAGGACGGGGGACTGTGGCAGTGCCAGGTCCCGGGGCACAGCTCCCAGGGCCGGTGCAGGCCAGCCAGGCAGGCAGCTGCAGGTTCCCTCTGCCTGGACCAGGGGAGGTGACAGGTGCAGCTCCCGGCCCTCGCTCCGGCGACGCAAATGCCACGGGAAGCGGTGCCGCGCATCCCCATTTGTCACCGGGGCCGGCATTAACAGAATGTTTAAAAGTCATGATGTCATCGCTATTAATCAGGGCCCCGCTGGGCCACGCTCCAGTGCTGCATATTAATCACCAGCGGCCCCGGGACTCGCTTATCTGGAGAGGCTAAGTTTAGATCCATAAAACATGATTTATTTTTAAAAGTAGCATTATTAAAGATGAGCTACAGCCTTGCTCACACTCCCGCTGGAGTCTCCCTTAGGAAAAGGTTGGTATTTTGGAGTTGGTACGGAAACAGTCCTTATTATTTTGAGTTTGAGAAAGCTGTCGCGTGTGATACTGGCCTTTGAATGTCTTGGACTTCTCCCCTACAAAGAGGAACCATCCCAGTGTCCCCAGCAGAGTCACTCACATGGAGTCAACTTGCAGAAAAAAATCCCATTAGAGTCACTTTGGACTACATATGGGACAGGGCTAATGCCTCAGCAAGGAGAGCTGCTGATGCCAAAAGGCTGGTTAGATGCAGACCTGAGTGTCCACAGAGCAGTAACAAATGGCATTGTCCCACACCACATCCCTGGTTTTGGACTTTACCAAAGGGTGACCTCATTGAGTACTTGCCCATAAACAACATCTAGCATATTAAATTATTTTCTGTGTTCTTCAAAGTGCTCCTGTTGGATCAACACTATGATTGATCCACACGAATGAATTCATAAAAGCCTGCCTGCACTCAAATTTATATGAGTTTAACTCTAGTGACTTTAACAATCACTTCATCTCTGGTTCAATGCACACACAGGAGCTGTATGGGTTGAATAAAATCATTTTCTAAAATGGTCTGCTAAATTTGATTTGACTCCTTGCTCAACTGCTCGTAATTTGGATTAAAGAGGTTCTGTTGCCAGTTTGGTGTGCGCAGGTGACATCGACATGAAGTTCCCCAACCCACATAAGGAGACTCCACCAACCTGTTCCAGCAGTTAAGTAATTGTTCCTAAGCCAACCCAGTTAAAATCAGTGCAAATCCTAAGTGCGAGAGATCTGGCAGATAGAGCAGGAGAGATGAAAGCATCACTGGGACAAAGCAAGGGACATCCATTCCACCAGCAAGGGAAGGCTTCCTGCTTTATTACCCACAAGAACCATCATAAATGATCACACGGCTGTCTCACAGGAAACACAGGGTAAATACCATATGGCTGCAGAAGCTGACTTGGAGCTGTGTCATTGCCACACTGCCTGGTTCCAGTGTGCTAGCTGGGCTAGTCATCGAGGGAGAGGACTAGCCCTACTCTTCTCTGGTGACAACTGCCTAGACCCTGATGTCCCACAGGCACTGTTCTGCTGCTCTCACCACCATGGCAAGTGAGTGCTGAGTCATTTGACAGCTTCACTGCTCCCAAGCAAGCAATAGCTTCTCGACCTGGCTCCTCAGCCACACCATCACCTGGGCAGGGCTGTGCAGTGAAGCTCATCCAAATGAGCACAGGGCCTCTTACTCATATGCAGAGAGAGAGACGTAACACGGCGATCAGTCATGCTGACAAGCCTTGGGATCCCATCTGACAGCAGCAGGGGATGCAGCAGAACACAATGGTCATCAAAGTGCTTAAATATTAAACTGCTTGCCTATTCAGTGTCATCTCAAAGAGGCCAAAGTTTGGCCTGCCAGTCTATAGTCAGTGGAAAAAGAACCTCTCACGGCTAAGCTGCCCTTTCTACCCCTCCCTTTGGGTCAGGCTTTTGAAGAACATGGACGCACACACAGCTCTTTCCCATTCCCTGCCTCTGAATTCCCCAAGTCTGGAGACTTTGACTGCCCACACTGCATTTCAGAACGGGCCCTCTGAAACCCAAGAGCCAGAGGCTCACACAATGCTGTTGCAGAGTGCTCCTGCAGCCATGAGTGCTGATAGCAGGGCCAGGGAAAGGGATGAAGACTCATGAAGCATCCTAAATGACAAGGTTAAGTTGCAGTTGCCTGTTACCCGTATCTAATGTAATGAATCTAGACACTGCAGATAACAAACACAATTTCCATGGCATTTACCAGCACATCCCTCTGGGAGGCAGGACCATAACACATCACAATTTCCGGAGCTGAGCACACCTTGGAGGGCTTGCCCTGACTGACACATCAGTGATTCTCTGTAGAGTCTTTACAAAGATCAAACTAGGGAAGAGGGGACATTAAATTTAAATTGGTGGGATGGGCTTTTTGGGTTTGGCCTTTTTTCTTTTGGGTTCATTATCTTCTGTGATACAAAGCAAAGAATGGAAAACAAGGGGGAAAAATCTGCAAGGAAACAAAGTCCAAACCTTCCAAAACTTTGATTTTCCTTCTAGTGGAAGTAGGATTGAATGTCCACCCGAGACAGGCTGGCCCTGGCAGAGTGACACAAATAGAATAGCAGCTCCAAAGATGTTTCTCAGGCAAAAGAAATAGGACCAGCATTTTCCTCACCAGGTTTGATTAGAGAGCTCTCAAATGGGGCAAACATAGGGCTTTAATTCAGCTTTTCCACCAGAAACTATCAAATGAACATCAATGCTTATATCCCTTTCCAAATGTTACTGGCACTGATGCCCTCTCTGGGGAGGGAGTTATCCCAAAAGAAGGCAGTCTTTCCCCATCCACTCCTGCACATCTCCTCTTTCCCATTCAAATTCCCTGGGAACCATGCTATTTAAATCCCTATTTTACTGTAGTTGGCTCGTCATGTTCCTCTGCTCATTAGGCTGGCAGCGCAAGCTCAGCAGCATTTGCACTTCAGCATGAGAATTTCTGCTGTGAGGTATGACAGTCATCCTCTTGCCTGGACATGTTGTTCCTAAAAATAGCCTTATCCTTGTTTTCTCTCTCTCCAAAATAACAGGCACTCTCTCTACTTTGTGAACCTTGATCACCAAATTCCCTTCTTATATCCTCACAACCACTCCTTCAGTCTCCTCTTCTCTACAGAAATAATTACTCCTAAAACTCTTCCTTGCCAAGCCAGCAGCCCACCTAGAACTTTCCAATGAGTTGCTTCTTCCCCAGGTCCCTGCAGGCCAGAGGGTGAGCATCACTTACCCCACACCCATATTGGGTTTCCTGTGATGAACAGCTTAACCACAAATTGTCACTGACACTGAATAGTCACAGCTGGCTGGGGAACCAGACCAGGACATGTAAGCTGGGTGTCATGACCCTCTAGCACTATTCCCTACTCATGACTAGAATGGGCTTACTAAGGAAAATCCCAACTCTGACAGAGCCAAATAACTTACTTTGTCTGGAGCAGACTCATCCTGCAACTCAGAGGGAGAGGAAACAATTATAACAGCTGTACCCCCTCCTCATTTTCAGGGATCTCAGCATAAGACATAGGAAACCTATGGGGCTGTTTGTGTGCCTGTACCAACAGAGAAGCCGTGATAAACAATGCAGAACTGCAGCAGCATGGATGTCACCTTCCTGCCCTCCTCATCTCATCCTTGTAGGATCTCATCCTCCACTGTGTCCCACACCCACAGTGCCTCAGACACATCTACCACACAGAAAAAGGTAGAAGCAGATGAGAGGCTCAGCATGGAGGAGAAGCTTTCTGAGTTAAGGATGCTGCCTGCGGCTGTGCCCTACTGCCAGTTCCCTCCATGTCTTGGACAATTCAAGCAAAGCAGAGAGATTGCATGAACTCACACTGCCATAAGGGGGAATTGGGACTTCATTATCTTGTGGAATTGGTGATGAAACACAGTATCTCTGCACATCCAGGGCTCCTGAGCAGAGTACAGACAAAAGCCTTGCTAACTGTTTATTATTAAGATCTAAAAATCCGTCGTGTGCCTTTGTAACTCCTTTTCTCAGTTGATAGAGGAGGGCCCTGAGGGAAGAGAAAACATTTTCCAGGGAAGAAGCTTTTTAACATCAGAAGACAGGAAACCAAACAGTGCTCCTTGTGCCTCTGCCTTGCATGCCAGTTGTCGCATTTTCCTGCGCAAGAGTGGTGAAAGGAGCACAGTGCCCGGCAGGCCCCGGGTGGGAAGGGAGAAAACAGACTCTTTACTGAATGTTTCATACCATTTCTTATCACCTGGCATCCAGAACTGCAATTTTTAAATATGGGCAAAGCAGCTACCAAACAATCTCCTTCTGATTTGTAATGATTTAAATACTCAATGCAAGCACAAATTGGCTACAGCTAGTGCAAGTGAATTGAAAATCTTGCTTGTGTAAACTCCTCAAGAAGAACAACTTCTAGTAGTCCCAAAAGCAGCTTCAGTTTACACATGCCCTTCTTTCTTTCCTTTCTCTAATGACATTTAACTTTTCCCAAAATCAAAAACATCAGGCCAAGGGTGTCTGTGCTGTACGCAGGAAGTTTGACTATCTGACCACGTCACCATGCTTAGTCAGCCTCCTGCTGGCATTCACCATGGATCCAATGCTTCCACAGCTCCAGGACAGCACATCTGCACGTCTTGCAGAATGGGCACAGAGGAATGCAGAAGTGCCAGCAAAGTGCTGCAATGCGTGAAGGGATCTGAATATATAATGTATTGCACTGTGTTTTGATGCATTCTCCTGCTTCAATGGATGTAATTGTTTCTCTAGCTCAGCTCCAGGATGTGGATTCACAGACAAGCACTGTCTGTGCTGTCCAATGCCACCACACAGAGTGCCCTCAAGTTGTAATTAAGATTAAACCACGAAGAAGTGCACTGCTATGCTGCAACGCCTTCCAGGTGAAAATACTCTTCAGTTCTATGACTATCAAATCAGGGCTGTTATGAAATGTGAGACTGAATGATGGCAAAAGTGTATATCTGCAATTGCTTCCTTGCTGAGAGAAAAATCAGGAGAACATGGCTATGACAGATCCAGGAGAAGGACCAGGTCAGAGGGGACCACAAGAGCTAGAAGGATTCTTTCCCTATTGTCACCTCACCCCACAAGTGAAAGAAGTCAAATCTTTACTTTGAATATTTTCCTTTGGTTTCTGGTTGCATTTCTTTAGAAAGAAGATCTAATAAAAACACAGGAGAGACTGTTCTTTGTGGCCACAAGGTTAATAAGAGTGGAACACAGGAGCAGCAGGAGCTGCAGGAAGAATAATTCCTTTTAAAGCTGGAGATAGGAAGCCCATAGGTGGTAAGTGTGACATTTCCGCACGGAGGAGTCCAGTTTAATTACCTACAATTCAAAGGCAGAAAGTTATACATTAAGGCAGCAAAAAGAAAGTAGTAGGAGAGGACAGACTTTGGCCGCTCATGAAGATTTAACATCATTAACTCTCTGGGTTCCAAGAATGTTCCTGTATTTTCACTGGCCAAACACCAATACAGCTAATTGCATTTGTGTTACCTGCAGTTCAGTGAGAAATTGCCTCTTTCTTATTGCCTGTACTGTTGTATAGTACAGAAACACAAAGCAATACCAAGCAGAGTGGCTCTACCTCATTTGGAGGTAGAACAATTCCTGTGTGCATTAAGCTTGGCTCAGCAAGACAGGCAGACAACACCAAGGGGCCGGAGCTGCTGTTATTCAGATGGCAGCCAGTTCTGGCGTAGTGACAGGGACAGCATCCACAGGTGCTAAATGCCTGAAAGTTATCTGGCAGAGCCTGCATGGCTGGGCAGTGCTGGTAATCATAATATCTGGCCAACTGAATATGAGTCACCTATTCACCTACTCAGTATTTGTATATGCTACCGACAGACATATGGTTTACAGCAAACTAGGGAACAGACACTGCTGCACACTCATTTCTTCATCTTTCCCAGCATTTGCTGATGCATTCTCAGTTGAGACTAACACAGGCCAAACTTCCTTTCCAATATACCACTAAAAAGGCTATATTCTGACAGCTGTTGTTATTGCCTTAATCTCTTCTCTGTTGCTCATTCCTAAAATGAGGAACTGGTGGCCAACTCTGAATTACCAAGCTCCCAAAGTCAGACATGCTGAGAGGACCAAGACTGGGTTGCCAGATACATTTTCTTGTGCTATGAAGTCAGTGTAAGAGCTTCCCATCACCCCACCCACTTGTCTGAGTGCTATTTGCATCTGTCCAGTTGCACCAATACAGGTGACTGTGAGGACACACAAAATAAAATAGGTACAATTAGTTTAAAAAACCTGTAAAAAAATAGCGTAACTTCCCCAAACTGACTGATGGGTGCCCTTCTTCAAGCATTGCTGCTCACACAGCAAAAAGGAGAGTACCATCAGAAAAGCCCTTTCCCTTGGGTCTGCTCCCAACCAGACCCAGACAAGAGTGGGGAACCATTGCCCAGCCTGGGCTTAGTCCATAAACTATTTTTTTCTATTATAGGCAGAAAGAGAGAAAGCAAAGGGAGAGAATCAACATTCATATGTGGATGCCAGAGAAAGCAAAACATTACATGGAGTCACCTAATGCTTTCTTTGCAGGGCACTTGGCTGCTCTGAGCTGAGCAGATGAGGGCAAACAGGCCCAACCTTCCTGTTCTTCCTGCACTTCTGCTGCTGGACACGAGGAACCTGCAGGAAGAAACACTGCATACCCAGGATATTCACTGTACACAGCTCCTCAGCTGCAATAGGACAAACAGCCACCACCTGCAAGCTGCCAAGAGTCAGATCTGATCAAACCTGTTTCCTTAGAGCTGTAACATGACTGTAAAGGCTGCTTCTGCCTGTGTCTGCTCTGGGTGCCTCCCTCCATCACCAACTCCCAGGTGCTGTGAGATCAGGGCCAGGGGATCCCCTTGACCCTCCTATGTCACTGAATTTGCTGGCTGGTAAAACCACCAATGTTACCAGAAGATCTCATGGACAGAGAAGTTGACATCTCTGAGGCAACTGACGATGGGCACCTCTGATTTCTGAACACCCTTCCTCACCTCAGTCTTCATGCATTGGTCAAAGGTGATTAAAGTGGCAGATCCTGGAAGGGCAGAAAACTTCAGGACTTGCCATTGTATTACGGAAGGGCTGGAGTCTCTTCAGAGCTGAGGTTGTAATCAGTTTTCACTCTCAGCTTTGACTTAAATAACTCTTCATATGCATTCCTCTAACTTCAGCTCATAATTGCCGGGTTTTGTACTGAAGGTAAAAAGATTGTTTTCCCCCCTTCCCTCATCCTCAGTGCAATTTGAAAAATTTGGACCTGTAATTCAAAGAGGCAGGCAATGCCAGACTGAACTTTTGCAAGACTAAATGTTTCCTTAGCTTCTTCCACTTGAGAAAAAAAAGCAAAACACTCCCCTCCCCCCCAAAAAACCTAAAGAAAACAAAACTGGGTTTTTTTTTCATCTGAGTTACTCAAAATTCACATCCCTTTGAAAACATGCATATAGGCAGCAGTTAAAGAAAACAAGGTGCAAGTCGCAAATACAGCTAGCTGTAACAAACTAAGCATGTGTGTAGTTTGCATTCTGCTAGCCAGTGAGAGCTGAAAAACCTTCCAAAAGCTGAAATCACTCGATCAAGGAGCTTTTCTAGTTTTAGACAAAATGAAAATCTCCTAAAACACAGAGAACTCTTTTCCATTGAAGACATGGAAAATCATCAAAACACTTTCCATTTGCTCTGGAAGTAGCAAATTGCTGCATACAGAAAACACAAAATTCTTCCTGTGCTGTACTAAAGCAGATTAGACTTTCCATTACTTTTGCTCTGTTTTTTATTTCTAGAGGTTAAAATTTTGGCCCCAATTATATGCAGCACTTAGTATTTTTGCTATTTGCATAAACCTCATGTTTGCACTGGATTCAATATAAAATACAATCCAGGCAGTCAGTTTGCTCCTATAGAAGCACCTCCACAAAAGTAAAAATTATCCATCTCTCCAAACTGTAAATCTTTTTTTTTTTTTTATACTGATTGTTGTTTTCAAATTTCTGTAGGTGGCTAATTAAAAAATTATTTTAAAAAAATCACTGAAAAGACAGAAATTTTGCACTTGCTGTAGCAAGGAACATCATGAGGCAAAGAGCTGCTTATCTCCTGTCTGCCCCTGACAACAGGAGGGGGGACAAACAGGATCCTTAAGCTGGTCACAAATTAGCCTGTAGAGTACCAACAGAAATACGGGCCCAACATTAAGCAATTAAACCTTGCACAGGATTCATTAACTTGAATTTAATGATTACCATGACTTGCATCTGTAAATAGTTATGCACATGTGTAGCTTGAGCAACATTTAGATCTTCTGATGCCAGTAAGGATTCAAACTTCATACAACTCCCTTATGTACGTGGACACAGAAATCTCTGGATGCTGCACTTAAACTTCCCTTCTAGACGTCTAACAGCCAATAAATGTGTAAGGGAAAAGGGAAGGCACTGTATCTTGTTGAATGAGGTCTGGCAAAGTAAAAGCTGACTTACTAAACACACTGGTGCACCCCTTAGTTCTGCCCACCTGTGGGCAACAACAGCCCGTTTTCTGCAACATGCACTTCTAACAGCCACAACCAGGCACTCTGAAAAAAATCACTGTCTGCAGGAAAACAAATTCATCCAAGGCATGACGTTTTGACATCCTTCCCACCTCCAGACAATTTAATCTGGCAGTAAGTAATGTACTGGTCTGGTTTGATGAAATGGACACCCTGACCCTTTCTTACACTTGCAGATTGATTGATTGTTTGTACCTGAACAATTACGCCTTAGCAAACAGGCGAAAAAACAAAACAAACCTTTTGGCCACAACATTTAATTTCTGCTAGCAGCATTTCACAGCTGTTACTTCCCTGTTTACTCAAAGGAACTTACATTTTGCTTTGTAAAATGCCTTACGCTCCCATCCTCATTTCCATACTCTGCTGTAGGTAAAAACCGACTTCCTTTGAGTTCCTTAATTGAAATACATCTAATTCCACTGGCATTTTCCAAGATTTGTTTACAGCAGAACTAGCCACTTAAAAAGCAACAATGTTTTATAAAGGAACATATCCCCTAATTCATATTGCAAACAACTAGTCAGATTATCGTCAGGAGGAGTACTCTTAAATGTATCTGTCTTTTTCCCTCCCCCGAATAGCTTTTTGTGCTCCTCTCAGCCTGGACAATGAAAATCAGTGCAGCAGCTTTCCTTTTTCTCTCCAGTGAATTAAAGTATCAGGTGACAGGGAAGCAGTTTTCATTTTAAGACAACCCTTTGCAGTGGAACTTTTACAAAAAAATAAACTACTGAATGGAAATTACTTACTCTTGGCTTGTGTGGGGGAGAAAAACCAACAACCACCACCTTTTCTCTCTTTTTTTTTTATTTTATCCTTTTTAAACAAAGCAAAAATTCATCAGCCAAATAGGAATTGACAGCATTCCTTTAAAAAGCAAAATAAAGCTCGCCCCAGCTGGGCACTCACCAGGCTGCTATATTTATTTGTGTCTCACGTGCTGGGCCCATGTGCAATTCAGCTTCCCTTGATGTGAGCAGGCTTGCTGTGCTCTGCCTTCCCAAGTCCCCCCGGCACACTTAAGCTTTTTCTCTGGCTCCTGCTCCGTGTCACCCCTGTGCCCCAGTGGAGAACAGCTGATCCAAGCCCCCAGGAGCAGCCCAGACTCCAGTGCTGGCTCCAGCCCCAAACTCAGACTGAGCTCAAACCCATCCTTGTCCCAGACCTCCAGAGCTGCAAGCACAAGCTGGAAATTGATACTCATCCTTCCAGAAATACATCTTAGAGAAAACTCACAGGCCCTACTGAGGTTTCGCCAATCAATCGTTCTTTACTTTGGCTGGCATAAGAAGATGAAAAATCTATAAGAATACTAAAAAGCACTTTCAGTTGTATTCTGGCTCTTTTTCCTCAGCATTTTGTGATATTTTTTCAGATGAGCCTGCTATACAGCTAAGCATCCTAACTCATAAAGAAGAAACACAACTGGTTTTTTTTCTTTTGAGCAATTAAAATTCCTCCCATTACCTGGTTTCACAATTGAAACTGACCCCTCCACTGTTAAAACATGCATTCTTGCTCCTCCCTGTGACCAGACTTCTTCTGGTTTTTCATGCTCTGTAAAGGCTCTGGCTCAGGAGTAAGGATGACAGCCATAACATTGACCTAAAATGCCCTGCCTCTGTCCTAATGCAGAGAGACTTGAGAGGCTCACAGGTAGCTCCTACAGTTCTGCACTTTGCAGATTGGAATTTTAAGATGAATAGTCACGGATTTCAACATGACTTAAACCACCAGAAGACAAACTTTAATAATAGAGGATCTGCTCCTTGAGAAGCTCAAGTGTCCAGGGATGGGACAGACATGAGCCTTTTAGGATGTACGGCATGACTTGGTATTAATACCTGATGTGTTTGCTTTACTGGTAGAAGTTATTTCTCTTTCCCTCTTCCTTCTTTGCAGAAAATATGCCTCAGTCATGTGTGTAGCTGTCCATCTGTCCTCCTCTTCCCCTCAATCTCAGGTTATTCCCATTTGAAGTCGACAGCCCAAAACCTAATGAGGTTCCCTAATTACCCCAATAATTCATAACAGCTTCTGAACACTAGCCACAATTTATGGCAGCTTCTTCAAATCAGCACAGAGCATTTCCATTTGCCTTCTTACCAAAGAAAACTTGTTTTAACAAAATCCAAAATGAACAATCACCTACAAGCTCAGGACATGTTTCTGAAACAGAAAATGAAACAATGGGTTTCCTTGGTTTGCCTATATCAACACAGAGCTTTTCTGACAGACTTTATTCTTATCATCATAAGACAAGAAAGTCATCACCCGTAAATTGTTCCTACCGAAAGCACTGTCCTGAACAAAGAGTGATACAATTTAAAGGGAAGCAAGAGAAGTGGTGGTAGAGTTTGTTTCCTTTCTCAGGGCTCTGTTCAGCTCCACCTGAAGAGGGGTTTTTGTTTGCTTGTTGCATTATTATTTGTATGCAGATCATCTGAGTGTTGCCAGGGGTTGGGAATTTCTGCTAAAAATCCCTTTTGACAATTGCTTTGTAGTTTCAGTATTTGCAAGCTGCTAAACAAATTAAGAATAGAAACAGAAAAAAGAATTAGGTCTTCAGCAGTCATCTCACATCCTATTTTAAGCTTGTTTCTGATGACATGCCCTCTGACATTTTTTTATAATGTCAGTGACTTTTAAAATTAGAGTTCAATCAACTAATTTTCAGTGCTCTTGTGCATTAGATTTCAACAAAATGAGCCTACTAGAGTAGTTTTAATCTCTAATTTGTTTTTGCATTGTTTGTTTTTTTGTTCTCATGCTATAAAGTGGCAAAGTGAATTAAAGGACATTCTTCCATCTGAAAAATTCCACCTTCAGGTAGCTATAGGCAGCAACCCAGTGAATCCTGTTCATTTCTCAGTAGGTAAAAATCTCTTAGTCAAGGCTTCACATGGTCTGTCTTTTGGGGAGGGTTTTATTCCTTTGTTTATCTATCTCATAAGGCAAACATCTGTTCAAAATCAGGTAAACTCCAGTTGAAACTTTAACTACAGAAGAGCCACATTCATTTCAGAATAACTTCATTTAGTAGAATTCATTCACCAGAGTCCTTGCAAAAATTATTCACCATAGGCAGAATACCACAAGCAGAAAGCTACAAAACACAAATTTATTTTACAGAAGTAAACACAAGTTAAAATTTACATAGTAACACAACTTCAAGATTGAAATATAAAAAGAGTTTCCATGTAAAACAACACGGAAGCAAAACCAGGCACCGGTTACATTTTGTGCTTTTATAATTTACTATTTTTGCACAATTGTGGCAATGGAACTGGAGATTAAAAAAAAATCAAAGAAAAATGTGAAAGGGAAGACTCTTGAGATGCCACTTCTGTTAGAGAGGATATCTTAATGTGGACTTGAATCAACTGTAGGAGTAACCAGATTTGACACGGTAACACAATCAGGTTGTTCCTGGTACTGATAGGTAAATCAAAGCAGAGCTGCAAGAAGTGGCTGTTCGACTTCAATGAGCATTAAATGAGAAAAAAACAGGCGCAAAGCATCCATGAAGTTCATGCAATGTGAGGCAAGCCCAAAGGAATTCAAAAGCCCAAGTAAACAAAACTGCTAGGCAGTGACCCAGTGGGAGAAGGGCAGTTCTGCAGCAGCGCTGACGCTGTGCCTCTGCAGCTCAGCCACTGCTGACAAGCTTTGCTGTTCGACCTACATCAACTCAGGGACAGACGAGGAGGAGAAGGAACAAGTGAGAGGGAAACACCGTCACCACAGCAAACAGCTCTGGAGCAGAAAGAGCTGCAGTCCCAAAGACAGAATCTCTTTGTTGATACAAGTTTGCTTAATACTAGGAGCCAAGGTGAACTGGGGCTGTGAAAGCAGAAGGCAACTTTGGTGAGAGTGAACGAGCAAAGATAAGAGTTCAGAACCCTTGCAAAGAGTAAGAAATAAAGCAAGAACACAAAAGCAGGAACTTTAATGAAGCAGAGAATACACACAGAAAACAGGTGGATAGGCTCCAATGGAAGTGATTCTAAAGCAGATAAGGAAAGCTGACAATTCCTCAAAGAAACAGCACTGAGACACCCAGTGTCCTACTGCAGCACATAGGAAGGCAGCAGGACATGACTAAATCATGAGCACTTCCTTTGATCTTGTATGAAGGGAGCACAGACCCCAGGTCCAGTTACTGGGTGGGGGGAGGGTATAAATGATGCACAGATTCAATCAAAAAGCAACAAGCATCCCCTTTATTCACTAGCAGAGAGGAGAACAAAAAGAAAGCGTTAATGAAAAGGGACAGATGACAGTCTAAAGGCTGAATAATTTCTGGAGGACAGTTCATTAAGTAGGTCAAGTGCAAGCATCTAACACTATGCTATTAATGCCAATGGCATGAAAGCCAAGAAAAAAACCCAGAGGAATGTGTATTCAAGCTGGCTGGTCCTGACGAACTTCTTCCTTTGAATACTTACAAGAGGCAGCTGAAGCAATTCCAGTTCATGGAGAACATGAATCATAAAGAAGAGAAAAGACTTCAGAAGTCTGCAAAGGAGAAACACGGTGCCTAACTTTAAATAATTATGATGGAGAATTACAGACCACTCAGTTTAACTTCCATCCCAAGAAAAAATATTGAAACAAATAATCGAACTATACGTAGGAAGCTAAAAGGATAAGTACGAAGAGATGAGTAACAGACCCTGTTGGATTGTCAGAAAGAAATTGTGTCAAGCCAATTTAATTTCTTTGTGTGACAGGTAATGGGCCTTGGGCAAAGGTGACAAGCAGTAGATGCCATAAATCTTGACTTTTAGTAGGTTTTGTGACTGTTGCCTGTGATATTCTCTTCAGCAATCTCAGAAAGCATGGACTAGTAACTACTCAGGGGTGGGAATAAAACCAGTGTCACAGCCTGACTCAGAGGGCAGCTCTCAGTGCTTTCTGTCAACAAGGGAAGCTGCACCAAGTGAGATGCCCAGGGGTCTCTCCCAGGACAAATATGCTGAACATATTATCCTCTACCTGAACAATGGTATGGAGTAGAGATCTGGTTCATAAATCACGTAGATGATACCTGACAGCTGAAAGCTAACATAAGAATTGAAATGGCTCTTTACAATGTAGAGGAGAACTCTTAAACATTGAATGAATATAACAAAGATCAATTAAAGCCTTTAACAGGAAGATACAACCACACGGACAGATGATAAGGGAACAATTAAATAGTCAAAAGTTCTTCAAAAAGAAAAATAATCTGAGGTGGGCAGAATATAGTCGTTTGCCAGTTTGACTTATCTGAGCAGTATTACAACAATGTGAAGAAGACAAATATGTAGACATAGGGATCTGGACACATGATGGAATCTTTCCACTCTACAAAGCATTGAGTGGCTTCAGCTGGAATACTGTGCCCTGTTTTGGGCATGACACCTTAAGAAAGATGTGGGCCCAAGAAAAGGTAGAGAGATTGGCTTGTGATATTATTAAGAACCCTTTGAGTTCATATTTTAAGACTCCTTAAAATTGTTCACTTTGAATGCTGGCATCGACCTTGCTTTTCCCTAAAAATGGTGTTTGAGAGATGCAATCAAAAAAAGAAATGCTTCAGGTGTATTTCCTAAAATATGTTTTCTCTGTCACTGCTCTGCAGGATGGAATTACCAGACCCCTGCCTTCTGAGCATCAGTGAGAGACTGTGTCATAGCAAGGGTAACATTGGCATCAACTCAAAGATAGTATTTATCAGAGAAAACCAAAATCTTTACTGTGACTTAAAGCCTGTTAACATGTGCTCTTATAAATTCCCAAGCATCTGGGAAACATTTTCCTAGAGAGAAGGCATAAGCTGGTTCAGGTAAAACAAGAGACACTGTGTGGGACTTAGATTGAATGTGATATCTCAGATTTCCATTGTGCAGACTGTCTTCAAATGTGTTGGTGGATAAAGAGACATGCTGAGATCTTGAGGGAATACTTTTAAGCACAATCTTGAAATAATTGAATTAAATCACTCCTCCACACACCAAGTTTTTACAGAGAGAGCTAACAATAAATACACAAATATCTATATAAGGGCTTCATTAAGATCACTTACATTTGGAGTTGTATTTTTTTTCACTCATCTCCAAATGCCACTGATTTTCTACAGCAAGCCTTTCCAACTTCTTGACAACCAGGACAGCAGATTCTGCTAAGGCAGTTTTTTTGGGAGGCTGAATGGTAAAAATACCTTACAGAACTACATACTGGCAGAAAAACTACCTTGGTGGTAGCAGGGACTGTCCCTGTGTGACCACAGTGCAACCTGGAAGCTACCAAGAGAACAGCCCTGAGCTCTAAGACAGAGACATGGACTCCATCTTAGGGATGGGGTACTGAAACAAAGGCCCAGATTCCAAAAGCTTTCCTGGGCTCTTCAGGACATGCCTGCCTTTGTGGATCTGGCTTCATATGACTTTAGTGCAGTTACATGAGAAGGCAGAGCATAGCTGGACCTGCTGTCATCCAAGATATCAAAGAAGAGACAAGTTTCAATTAGCCCTGACACAGAAACAGTGATATCCCAGCTATTTCATCCATACAAACTTCTGAAATGTAGCAAAAAGAGCAGAGGTCCAGTGATGGCCTCCCCTTCACAAAAACAAAGACTATGAGATACCAGACATCAGGGAAACCCCAAGGACTTGTGTCATTACAACTGTCCTAGCCAAATGGGACAATGGACCACACAACAAATGAGAGTGCATCACATTCACTGCTCTAGGAATTATGTGTTATTTTAGCATGGTTAAAAGCAATTTTAGGCAATTACCACTGCCAAATTTGAAAAGACTCTGGTTTCCAAAGGAAACTAAACCACTGCCAAGTGGTCTGAAAGCGTGACAAGGGCCATGGGTGAGATCCATCCTGGATGCAAGGCTGTGCCCTGTCCCTCCCCTCAGCCCACTCTAAGGGGCAAGAAAAGCAGTTTTATTGGGTTTGTGTGGCCAGGTTTTGGTAGCAGGGGGCTACAGGGGTGGCTTCTGTGAAAAGCTGCCAGAAGCTTCCCCCATGTCCAGCAGAGCCAATGCCAGCTGACTCCAGGATGGACCTGCCCCTGGCCAAGGCTCAGCCCATCAGAGATGCTGGTAATGCCACTGTGGTAACATTTTAAAAAGGAAAAAAAAAGTTATTGTGCAGCTGTAATTGTCACCAGAGAAGAGGGGAGTGACTCTTCTTCCTGAGCAGCAACAGGAACAACATGTGATGAACTGACCCACAACCCCATTCCCTGTCTCCCTGTGCCACTGGAGGGGAGGAAGTAGAGTTTGGGAATGAGGGAGGGGTAGGGAAAAGGTGTTTTTAAGATTTATTTTACTTTTCATTATCCTGCTCCCATTTTGATTGTTAATACATTCAATTAATATCCCCAATCTGAGTCTGTTTTGCCCATGATGATATTTGATGAGTGATCTCTCCTGGTCTGTATCTCAAGCCATGAACCTGTTGTTGAATTTTGTCTTCCCTGTCTACTTGTGCAGGGGAGGGACAGAGTGGCTTTGGTGGGCATCCAGCCAGGCTCAGCCCTCTACAGCAAGGCAGGAAGGGAGAGGCATCCTCCCAGTCTCCTCACTGCCTCCACACCATGAACTGCAAGGGCCAGGGCTGAGGCTGCTGGCTTGTGGGCATGGCTGGCAGCTGTGGTGGTGATCCAAGCGGAGGTGTTCTAAGCCTGTAGGGAGCAAAGCCCTGACCTGCCCTGTCCTGTGCAGCCCTCCTGCATTTCCTGAGAGCCCCCTGTAGAAGGGGGAACACCAGAGATGGTGTGCCCAACTCTCTCGTATGAGCACGAGCGTCTCTGAGGGCTGCTTATTTTTCTGCTTGCTTGCAATGTGAGTGCTATGCTACCTGGACTGCTCGCTGGCTTGCATCAGCACTTCTCTGTTCCGAAATCTCTGAGAGCAGAGGATGCCTGAAATGCCAGAGAAAGAAGAAGGTCCCGTGATTTGCCTGGGATCCCTGCAGCAGTTTCATTTCCTTGCTCTTCCAGAGATTTCCTGCAGAGTCACAGACACCTCCCATGGATACCCACCGTACAGAGCAGGATTCATCTAGTCTAACATCCTACCTTTGAGATGGACTCCTATCATAAGCTGCCTTTACAGGCTACAGAGAAAGATCACAGGTCCAGACAACACTGCATCCCATCTTAAACTGTGTATTTCATTTGGGTGGCTTGACCCATCTTTAGTCTTCCCCTTTCAGAGCCTCCCATAAAAGGAGAAGATAATTCCTATTATTTCACTGGGGTATCAAATGCAGTAAATATTTTCAGGCCTGCAAACACTAACCATAACCAAGAACATGGAAGAACCAGACACAAAAAGTTCTGTGAGAACTTTTGCTCTTTCGTATTCATCCTGATCACCAAAGCTGGACAAATTATTTGCAGCCAGCAAAAATTTGGCAATGTTTCTTCATGAAAATTTGGCACACAGACATTTTTGATTAATTTGTTCCTTATGCACACGTATTCAAAACAAAATTGATGAGAACATATTTCAGCCCATGGACTAAACATAAAAATTTCCCCATGGCTAGAGCAAATTAAAAATTTCAAATGTGAAATGAAATGTATTTATTTTTGGCAAGGAAAGGGACAAAATGACAGCATCCTCACACATTTCTATTTGAATAAGTTGAAACACAACGTCCTACCATAACTCTTCCAAGAATTCATATGCTCTTCAAAAGCTGGCTAGTAAATCATTTGGTATGACAAAGCAAAATCAAATAATACTGATAATTCTCCTTGGTTGGATGAGTTCAGGCTGACAGGACTTTTATAAGCACATACATTTTTTCATTGCTTATTTCTGCGATTCCATAATTGTAAACAAAATTTATCCAAGAAACACTTCTGAAAGAAAAATAAGCAGAGTACTGAAAATGAGGCTTGCCAATATGCAGGGAGAGAGCCATGAGATCCCACACTAGAGTGAGAAGACCCCTAAAATGCTGCAAGCCCAGGGTGCTCAGGTTTGTTAGGACAGCCAGGGACAACCTAAGGCAGCAATGGTGGCCTGTCAGGTTTAGGAATGAGATTAGAGGCAGCATGATAAAGCCTGTACAAAGAAACACCTCCCTGCCTGCTGCAGCAAGAATTACTCAGGTTTACTGCTTGGGTTTAATCTCAGGGCCCTTTAGAAGGTGCAGAAGTAAACCAGCTCTGAGCACCATCCTGCTGGGAGACCTTGGTGCAAGGTCTGCAACCAACCTATTGCACTGCTGTTCCTGGGGAAACAAACATTAGCAAATGCTTTTTTACGGAATTCATTTACCACAGCACATCCTGAAGACAGGCTGCTGGGGAGCAGAGTTATGACATCCAGAAACTGACAACAGGAGCAATAAAACCTGACATATATCATGAAAGCCAAGCTATGGTACTATGTGTAATTAACAGAGAGTGTAATTATTCACCTTGAGAAAGACTTTGATGGATGCCTCATAGTTAATTCTTTTTTCCTGTGTTTCATCTTCTCTTTCTCATGGCAGCTAGGAAGGCTAGCTTGCATTTTCATCCAAAGATGTTGTATCTTTATGGCTCATAGCCAGACATGGTTCAATCCCGGGCTGGACGCTTTGTCTAACCCTGGAGGTGTTTCATTTAAGGCCTAGCTTTTGGAGCTGACAAGGCATTACATAGGATAGACTGTGATAATGGTATGCGTACTACAGTTCCAAGCATGCCCAGTATCACTCAGATGTCTCCAGGATCCCAAGTACACCCTTATGCAAAAAAGCATAATCTTCCTTTTCAGGATAACAGTGTCGCTCTCCCTTAGTGCCCACTGAACCCTGACACAAGTTAGAGATGGGAGTGTTTATTTTCCCCAAATTCTCTGAATTGTCAAGAAATCTGAACAGAAAAGAGAGCATCAGGAAGAGTTTGAACAGTTGCCCAGACCCAATAAGCTGCAGAGAAGGCTCTTATAAAGCTGCAGTACCATACACACGGTAGACTCACTGGTGTTTGTTGGCGTGCACTGCTTTTGCATGGGAGGAGAAGCAACTGGGGAGGATTTGGCTCAGGCTCTGAAAATCAGAGAGAGAAGCTGCTACTATACAAAATGTGATCATTTGAAAACATTGCAGCCATGGGTAATTGATCTAGCTGATGCACTGGGGACTGGATAGAAATTTAAGCTCAGTCACATGAATTTGAAGAGCTCCACAAGCCTTAAATGAAAGAGAAATTTGTAGCCTTGGGACAAAATGACTGAAGCCTTATTTAAAACCTATTGAAGGCAACTAGGATGATTCCACAGGCTTTTGGGGGCATTGGATCAGACCCCAGATGGATGCAAACCTCTGAAGAAGAGGGTATATAATCTTCAAGCAGGAAGAGAGACACTATAAAAGGCAGCAGAATGCGCAGTTGGGCTCTGTATGACTCAGTGATGGATGAGTGTCCACACTGCATCATTTCAGAAAGCTGCAGATTAAGAGAATCCAAAAAAGAATCCAGAAGGGAAATAAAAGTTCCTCTGATAATCACAACCCCCTAGCCACAAACATATAAATATATAAATGCAAAGAAAAAAACAAAATCCAGAGCTGCAGCACATACATTAAAACCAGGAGTGTCTGCACAGTTAGAGAACAGAGAGACAATGGCACATATATTTCGGTAGACACAGCGTGCAAAATAAATGGCTCAGACAGGCAAGCACAGCTAAACATTAATGGCATGGTTGTATTATTTTAAATTGGGTGACTGCAATGTGTTCCAGGGAAAATACTGAGACTTGAAAATGACACAGTCCAAGTTAGTAAAAAGTGATGTGTGTTGTAAGCACTACAGAATCCTAAACAGACTACACAATCCTCATGTCTCCAAACACCACTTTGACAAATTAATCGCTCCCATGTGATGCCCATCTAAAAAAGGCACTGTTCACCCTAATGAGCAGGAAAACTGAATTTAATCATGGGAAAAAAAGCAAGCATTTATTGATACAGAAGAACAATTTATAGTTTGAAAGAATTACGTGGTTGTAACTGAGAAGTCAAATATGCTATGGATGTGTATCGATTCACATAACCGAAATGAAGCCATAAAGTCTGTAGAGCATCTGATCAAAATCACTAAACAAAGGACAGCTAAGATCGTAGTAGAAAAATAAAAATATTCTAAAGAATTAATGTAACACAATCATTTTTGGGAGAAAAAAAGTTAGCTTGGGCCTCTAAGCTAGTGATTTTTAATACACCATTTAGATACTACACAGTGAATTGAAGCAAAGGCCATTTGGTAAAAATTCTGATCCCAAGGTATTACAAAGAGTAATTGCACAGATCTTTGAGGGATTATGAGATGTCAGACTTTTAATGGATGATGTTTTAATTTGGGTATGGGGAAGTTAATGTAAAGGAAGACTTTAGCAAGTATTGCAGGAAGCCAAAAGGAGATGCCGATCCAATAAGTAAAATACCTGTGGTCCAAGACATTGTGGCCAGAGTTTGGACTAAAGATGACTTAACTGGGGCTCCAGATAAAACAAATGCAACAGCAGGGTATCCACCTTACAGTGTAAATTGGATCTACAGAGATTAATGAATATGATAAACTACATTCCATTATTCACTCCAATTCTAACTAGGGTCAATATGTCCTTAAGGAATTATTGGAAAATTAAGCTACCTGGTATTGGGGAGATTAATACGATTAATATGAACATGGAAATAAACAGTTAAAGACGGTGACACTAATCCACCAGCTTAAAAATATCATAATGATATTTTCTGAAAAGCTGTAATACGTGCTCATCTTACCTGTTTAGACTGAGATTTCTAAGCAGAATAGACAGAAACTATTGCCAAGTTGACAAAGAAGTGCTAGTAATTTTATTTGCTCCTCTAAACTCACTTCAATCTAGATAAATAAGAAAGATATGGAGAAAAGAGACTACAAAGCACTTCAAAGTGGTTGTAAAAAATCTTTTGCCTAATTTTCACAGATACTAAGCATTACCTTGAGTTGGAAATGCAGACAGTAAGCACCTTGCAAAATCAGTCCATTTGTCTTTGGCATCATCTACAACTTCATAGGTAAAGCTGATGATCTTTCACCAGGGAAAAAGAATTCAAAGGCACACATTACTGTTTGATGCTCAGTGTCTAATGCACAATGTTCCTAGCTGCAAGTTGAAGGTTTAAAAATTTATTTTATTTTCATTTGGGCTGTAATAGGATTAAAAAGTGCACAGCAAACATTGCTATCATGGCAATGAAAAGTGGATAGCATTCACACACCAAACTGTGTTTTCTGATACATTCTAAACACATACAGTAAAGATCATATCAGCAAAAACTGAAATGTGGCTGTGGTATGGAATGAAGCAACTGCTTTGAAGTGCTGAAGCAGTCTGGAAAAGAAAAGGAGAAGAGATAGAAATTTTAATTGCAAAGAGAAGAAGTTGAGAAAGTAGCACGTAATGCCTTGTATTGGAATTCAGTGAAATTGATGTCAACATCCCTGCTTTTATAGGAAATATCACATGATCTCTAATGGCAAAAATAATTATCTGCACTTTACTTTTATATCCATCCAAATGATTACTCCTCCATCAGCACTGGGATGCACAAGATGCAGCAGAGCACCTGATCAATCTTGGCTCACAGAATTTGCCTTCATGGAGTTCCCACCTGGAGGCTCTAAAGCTTCTCATTTTTGGGCAGCTGAACCCACCTTACATTCTTTGTGTTGGAGAGATCTAACACTATCCCCCTACTAGGGGATATGGCTTTGTGTCATAACATACTGTGCCTTCAGAGGTGGGTGAAGCGAAGCAGTAACCAAGGTTCAAAGTTGGCAGTGTTCACAAGAAATGTGAATTTAGCAGCTTTCAACAAATGTCCCTTTCACAAAGGACAGAAAATGTGATATCTGTTTGTCAGACTCACAGGACTGTGATAACAAGACCAGAACCAGTGTATAAACTACTCTCTGAGTGAAGCCCAGCACTTAGTATGCCAGAGGATCTAACAGGATGGGATAAAATTAGCAGGCCTGCAGGAAATGCAGAAGGATATAAAGGGTACCAGTTGTTAGATCTGAAATACACTGGGAAAGCTGGTGAAGGGAGCCACAGGCTGGGAAAGCTGGGGGTGAAGGGTGCTGGGCAGAAGGAGACACTGGCAGAGCTTTTCAGCATGTGCTTGCTTCTAATCAGCTCTGTTCATCCTCCATTTCACAGGCTGTGCAGTTTGGGGGCATCTAGAAGAGCAGACATGAGCCCTATAGCCCCAATTACTCAACTTTGGTATCTGTGGGTCCTTTGTGGAAGTCCCTTTAAGAAGTCATCTACAGGATTAATACACAAAGCCTGCTGAGTCTCTTGGCATGGCTGAGTGGCACTGAGGAGCAGCAAGCCCTGTGCCAGGGACAGAGGTGTGCAGATCCTGCGGCAAAAGCCTACGGCCCCCCACTTCCTGCTGTGACACTGCCTTTTTGATATTTTGCTTCTCTCACCCACTCATTCCCAGCTACTGAGTCACAGGCTTCTGAGGTTTTTCCTGATCCTCATGGAAAAGGTATTGCAAGAGCGTGCAGGTTTAAACCCTCTGCTTTGTGGCCTCCTTGCAGTTTTGTTTCCCTTCCTGCACCCACCTCTCCATCCTTTTTCTTTCCTTCCCTTTCCCCATTATTGTGGTAAGAGAAGGAAAGGAAACACTTCAGAAATGAAAGATTAGTTTGCTGTATCATAAAGATGAGCTTTGTAATCACTTTCCTTTAAGCAAAGAATTAAAAGATAATAAAAGCCCTAATTAAGGACCTCGTTAGCTTAACTAGATTTTCATATGCAAAGTGATGTTCACCACGTGCTGCTGCCGTCTGAAAATGCTGCCTGGCACTACATGGGAAGCACCTGTGCCAACTCCTCAACTGTATTTTCCTTTTTCATTTCAGTTACCTTTTCATCTTTCCCCTCTGTGCCAGGGTTCACCAGGCTTGGGATGATGTGGGGCTGCCTTGTGCTGGGCACATGCAGACTTGGCATTACTTTGTGAAGCATGTGACAGAATGAGCGAGAGAGATGACACCAAAGGGCAGGGAAAGACGGGGGAGAGCAGGTAGGACTGATGAGCACACACAGACCCAAGAGGAAGGCAGAGGGAGCACTTAGGGAGCTGTCAGGCCGGACTGGTTTGATGAGAGGTGGAGATTATCCAGGTGGAGGATCCATCTGAGTCAAGCTGAGCAAAGGAATGCTTTGGGTGAGTCTGGATGCCGCAGGGCAGAGCTGGAGGGAGGAGATGCTGGCTGGGACTCACCCCCATCTTGGCCCCTGTACAGAACCTAGCTATGATTTAGGCAAAGACTTGCATTAAGGGTTTGGCTTCGTCCTTGACTGGGAACAAAAATTGAACCCTTAGAGATACTGTCCAAGAGGCCTTCCAGGGCTCTGTTTTCAGTCCCACATGGCCCCCCGTACAGTCTGGCAGGTGGACAGGTAGCTGTTTAGGGATGTGCTTAATAGAAGCAATTAGGAAATCATTATACCACAGTAATGTGAGCAGATGAGTGAACAAAACGCCTGCTCGCTGCCGTGTGAGAAATCGGCCTGGCCTGGCTGAGCAGAGAGCACTCGGCTCTCGGCAGCACAGCCAGCAGGCACTGCCCAGCAGAGGCCACGGCAGAGCCAGGAGCCGGAGCCTGCCCGGCTGGAACAATCTGATAAATTCCTACAGCTGGGAACTCAGCACGAGATGGGAATCAGGATTTTCATCCTCGTTAAAACTGTAATTGGAGCCTCATTCTACTTCGTTTAGAGCCTGCTGTGAACGTGAGCAAAAGCTGCAGGGTGCTAAGCAGGGAGGTCACCCCGGGGCAGTGCAGGCAGCCGGCCAGGAGGAGTGGGAGGCTGGAGGGAGCACACCGAGGCAGAGGCCAGGCTGGCCTGTGTGCATCTCCTGCAGGTATGGAAGGGCCCCTGTTGCGAGATCCCCAGCTTTCAAATGTTTGGTTTTTTGTTTTGTTTTTTTTTTTTAATTTTGAAAATAAGATAGAAAGCATGGCATTTATGAGTAGAGATGGGTTTGAAATGGAACCTCAGGGTGCAGCCTTCAGCTGGGTACTTTGACCAGAAACCTGGTGGACCTCAGATCCTCATCTGAACCACCAGTGACACAACCTAATAGCCCCTACCTCAGCTCTTAGACCAGGGCAAGACTTCAGGAAACCTGATACGGCATTATTAGGCTGGAGACTGGGTTGATCTACTTATCAGCTGAGAATTTTCTTTGTTTAATAGAACTGATTCTTGCCTTTTCTCTACAGAACATGGGACTGGCTCGATACAGGGTGTTCATTTAGTTTGCAAACAGAGATGAAGAGCTGTAAACCAAATCCAGATGTTGCATCCAGCGCTCACACCAACTCCTGCCTGGGCCCATCTCCAATCATCACATGTATTCGTGCAGTAGAGGAAATGGCTGATGTGCCTTAAACATAGGTTAAAAATAATCAGCTATAGTCAAATTACTTCTGCTACATTATCAGTTGCGAATCAGGCAATTCATTAGTGAGAGACAGACAAACTACCTTAATTTGGCCTTCTACCACTTTCCACCTCGTGGACCAACAAGTGTATCATAACTATTAGAACAACTTCAGTGAATGTTACAATTACTCATGTCAAATGAAAATGTAATGCAGTTAACGTGCATGCTGGCTCCCCGCTGCTACTGCTGATGATTATTGCTATTAGAGCATGACCAAACAGTCATTCGAATATAAACAGCAGATTTGTTTTGATTGTGTTCGTGGCCCGTTTTACTCGCTTTCTGTGAACATTAACACAAATGGCTTTGGTTTGCAAGACTGTCCCTGGGGAGAGAAACAAAGTCAGAAGCACTGTGGTGCTGACTTTGTGTATCAGCAGCACTACCTGTACTGGAAGATTTTGCATGGCTCTCTGGCAAATTTGATGGCCACCTCATCAGAGAGAAAAAGCAGACCTAGGCAAGTCTGAGTCACGTAAGATGAGTACACAGTACCCAAACAAAAAGTCATGGCAGTCCACTGGACAGGCAGCTCTCACATTCCTGCCAGTCATTCAGTAAATGTTCAGGAATGACAGTTACATTAAAATGAGGTACCCAACTTTTTGGCCAAAGTTTCTGTTCCAAAGCCTGCTAAAGGAAATTGACTTAAATGGTTTGTGTGCTATAGAGCAACACATAGGACTAAATTCACTAAAAGCTCTGCTTGCTATGAAAAGATTGCCTGATTAAGAAGATTAGTTATTATTATTGCTCACATTTTTGTGTCACCCTTTAGTGGTGTTCCTTATCTCTAAATCAGTTTCCAAGACGGGAGCTCTGGCTCTCTCCATCTTGTCTGAGCTGCTTACTTGCTTTGTAAAGCCCAGAGCTAATCCCGATGGCCGCTGATGCGATTATGTCGTGCAGCTGCCTGCAGAACCTCTCCTTTGCAGAAGGACAGATGCGCAAGGTGGCAATCCCAGGATGCCAGGGATCCAACTAATTACCTAACGGCATCAAGGCCATGACTCTTGCCAGATGCTTTGATTACAGCTCCCATTTATCTCTTCCCCAGAAGCAGCACGTGCTCGGGAATATGCACACTGAGGAATGACTGAGAGTCTTGCACAGCACAGGATTGACCTTGAGGCCAGGCCAGAGACTCCCAGCTTGCATTAATTTTGACAAGTTTGTGAGGTGTCAGCCTCCTCTGAGGAGCACAGTGCTCTGGGGGGAGTTGCTGCTTGGTGCAGAGAGGACAGAAAAGGGTCAGAATGAGGAAAATGAGTAAGAATGCAGGAAATGCAGTCAGCACATGTTCTTCAAAAGCCATTTTGGTGGCAAGTTAGATATGGGATAGCAAAATCGCTGGTATATACAAGACAGACCACAGAAGATTGCTGATTTGGATATGATATGGAGCTTTGAGCATTTATTCACAGGTTGATTTCTAGTTCCACTTTGAAGGAAAGGTTACTGACTGAAACATGCTAAGAGCTAAGGATATTTGGAGTGCCTCCTCCTGCTTATTCTTGTTTATGTGTTCCTTCACACAGAAAAAGACAGGTTTCTTCAGGCTAGAGACTGGATGATGGAGAAGAAATGTGACATAGAAACACAAGATCATGAGCATCATACATCAAGTAAATAAGAAAGATCTTTCACTTTCTCTTCCAGTGAGAACAATGGAAACTCAATGAAGCAGATAGGTGATGATAAAATGCAAAATAGAGCAGGTAGAGCAGAGTTCAGCTGTGAAACTCATTGCCACAGGACACTGCAGAACCTCAAAAAGCCATGAGGCAAATCCACAAGAAGCTACAGAGCACAAAGTGAACACTACTGGCTCAGGAGGTCCCTGGGCTGCAAATCACTGGAGGCTCAGTGAGTGTAACAGAGCAGCATCATTAGTTACATCATATACTTACAGCACTCGTACATTTTCCTCTTGGCATCTACTATAGGTCACTGCTGGAGACATATGGGGGAAAGGCAGCTAGACAGATTCTTGGTTCTGCCTGGTATGGCAGTTCTTATGTTACTGACTAATTGGGTGAGCTGTATGGCTCAGATCCTTAAGCAGGAAGTTAGGCATGTCTGTGCTTAGAGAGCTATGAAATTATGTGTTTCTTTTCCTTTCTCTTTCTTTTTTATTTTTTCCCTGCATTGCATTTCTTATTCCATGGGCCCAAAGACCATCCCAAAGAATGAGCAGGAGCTCCTGGCAAAGTCTGAGAAAAAGTAGTCTCACATCTACCCATGATCAGGTTGAGGTGTGATAAGGGGACATCATCACCCACATCTATGCCCACTCATTGATTACTAGCAGGAGACGGTGTGTGAGCAGAAATCCTGGTCTACATAAATTCAGGAGCTGAAAGTGCCATCACAGCATGGCAAGGTACTCCAAGGATGATCTTCCTATATGTCAATGTGAGTGTAAGATAGGACAGGCATGCACAGCAAGTGCAAGTGTGAGATAAAAATAGGGAGGTGCACAGGTATCTACAGAAGGAGGAGAGAAGAGAGAGGAGTCTGTTTGCAAACATTTTTTTACAGTGCACGTATTTTAGTGTTTATCAGAATCCATCCATCCATGCACTCTACAGGAACGTGCAGCCTGCAAGGCAGCAGTTTGTCTGAAATCAGGTGTGTGTGAGAGTATCTTCCAGGACTGTGCTAAGGTATATGCATACCAGTATACCAAATGAGCAAGCAGCAGAGAGCAGCAAAAGCGTAAATTTCATTGGGGTGGGGAGCAAGGTCACTCCCTGAGTGGAGCAGAGGAGTATCTAGGAAGCAATCCTCAAGGAGAATTTTCCTATGCAGGCAGAGTGAAATTAATTGCAATCATAGTGTTTCTGCGAGCAAAGTGAGGTATTCCAGGCACACAGAAGAGGAAGGCATCTGTCCCACTCAGAGAGCAAAGAGTTGAGCAGCTGAAAATACTTGTGTCAAATCCCCACTTAGGGATCTCTTCCCCCTCCAGCCCTTGTCCTCCCTCCCCTCCCTTTCCCATTCATTTCTCATTCTGCAGCTCTTCAGCACTAGGCTCTTCTCCTGATTAACATTTCAAACCCATTGATAGTTTGTGCTGGCTTAGACAAACTAATCATCATTAGCACTCCAAAAACCTGTCCAGCTTTCCCTCCCAGAGTCACAGGTGCCACCCTCAGCTGCTTGGAGAAAAAGGAAAAAATACACCAGCCACAACATGCTCTTGGCAAGGCCATCAGGAGGTACCAGTTCACAGCAGGAAAGGAGATCACAGTCCCTGGGCTCTGGGCTCCCATGGATGCAGGCTGCAGATAAAGCATGGAGCCACCGAGGAGGCAGGCAGAGGGCTGCAGGCATCTTCTCCTCTCTTGGTCTTACAGCAACGTGCTCTTGCACACCAGAACCTGTGCTGGAAGCACTTCTCACTTCCCAGGGAAGAGCAGAGCCCGTGTGCTAGATATGGCTCTTTTCTTCCAGCCTGGCCAAGCTAGAGAGATGTTCATAGCTGAGGTTGGAGTGGGATTTGGGCCTGCTGTGGATACAACCTGCATACAGAAGGCTGGGTGCTTTTCCCAGGGACCCAGTGACCTGTATCTCTTCTGTTTATAGAGCACAAAGAAGCAGAAAGTAAATATATAAGCCAGAGGGACCAGGACTGATGGAAGAACAGGTGCCTGGTGAGCTGCCCATGTCTGGCCTAAGCTGCAGCCAAGAGATACAAAGGCCACAGATAAATGCAGGCTAACAGGAGGAAAAGAGCGATGGGCTGGAAGATGCTCTCTGTGACACCTGTGCACAAATCTGCTACTGAACTGCCAGGAAGGCTTGGATGTGCTTCTTTACCTTTTTCCTGGAGGTACCTAAATCCTCCCCATCAGGCGGGGTCATCCCACACAACACCCGTTTTCAAAGAATGACCTTGTGCCCTCTGCAGTGGGGACCAGGTGGCAGTAACACTGCCCTGGGGATGAAGGCTGTAACAGTGCCCAAAAGATTTCTACCTCACCTCAGATAATGCCAGCTGGGCCCTGGAGTGAGCTCAGGACTGCTCCAGAGACAAAACTCTCCTGACAGCAGCTGAAAAGAAGCAGGTTTGCCCAGCAGATCTGTTTTTCAGGTGATGGAAGCACAGGGGTCAACATGACTCTGAAGCACATATCCTCCTAGGTCTGCTTGGATTCAAAATTTCATTTCAGTCAGACTGACATTAAAACAATGACCGGGCAATCACTGGGAAATTCCACACCACTGGAATCATTGTACCTTGGGCAGCTCTCTGGGCCCTCATATGAAATGTTTGTTGAGTACACATCCACGAGGAGGCTCTGAAATGCCACTAAGCCTGTGTGCACTGGAGTCATGGAAAAGCCACCACCTCTTGTGTAGCTGCTTAGCAGCACACACAGAGCCTGCACAGAGGTCGTACTGGAGAGAAAGGGATTATTTATAAGGCGACTAAAACCTTCCTCCTAAAGCCAAGAACTAATGCTGAACAGCAAAATAATGGAAGAAAAAGCCATCCCATGCCTCTGGAACCAAGGCCTGAGGAATGCAAGTCCTCAAGCAAAAACCATCCAGGCAGACTGGTTGGGATATAACACACACCTGCAAAACTGCGCAACTTCCCATTCTCTGCAGCACAGGACATAGTGAGCATCCCTAAGGCACATCTCCTTCTTCCCCACCTGTTCTCCTGACATCCTTTCTGCCTAACACTCTCTTCAGTGAATGCTGGGATGAGGCTTATCTCATAATTCTGCATGGACATTATCCGATAGCAACTGCAAACTTTGCTGGCATGTGAGGTACAAGGGGCTAAGGTAGGGTAGGAGGGCAGTGCAATCACAGATATGACTTCAGAGGCTCCACACTCTCCTGCTATCCACCAGGACATGGCCTGCAGGTGCATCTTGCCTCTGTGTTCCTGTGAAGCAAATACTCAGGCACTGACAACATTTAAGACAGCAGCAAATTTTCACAAGTAAATCTGTAGGCAAAGATATGTTGCCATCTTCCAAGGCCTGTTCAGAGACTGACAGTCACCCCTCAGCTCTCTGACTCCCTTGTTTCTGCAAATACCCATTCCTCCCACACCCCCACCAGCCTCCCTGCCCCAGACCACTATCTCCTGACCTGAAAATAAAATACCCCTGTTTATGGCACTATCGTCTGGCTTTAAAGCTGTGCCCAGAGGCTTCTGTTATAATTCCTAGCCTCCCTGCCTGTAAGCAGCAAGAGGCTGGGGAGAGGCTGCCAGTGGCTGTGACAGCATCTGTACAGCCACACGCACCCAGCTCAGCAGCTCGGGTCTGTTGCAGGATGCTGACAGAAGGGGGCAAAATCCATCTGCAGTCAGCACTTGTTCCCAGCTTTTGCTGCACTTGCTTTCTCTGTCACCCTTGCATCCCTTCAGCCCTGAGCCCTCTGGCACACTCCGGCCAGGGCTGTCCCTATGGAGGGGTCACTGTCACAGCCCTCAGCAGGGGCGACTGCCAGCACAGTCTGAAGCCTGGCCTGGGATGCTCCCCTGAGCCCCAAACAGCCCAGGACAGGCCCAGGTCACCCCATCCCACCTGCCTCCGTGGGGCTTGTGGAGTGGCCCCAGGACAAGAGGGATGCTGGATAAGGGTTAGCAAGTGCGTGCTGTGGGCAAGGCCAGACTGAGCCTGATCTCTCAGTCTCTGTGTACGTATTTCTGAGATGGGTGTTGGCGCTGAGAGCAGCAGAAAAGCTGATGGGAGTTGCAAGGAGGGTCCCCAGGAATGGGTGAGAAAAATGGGGCAACAGGGATGACAAACTCCCTTTTGTAGAATGGGGTCAGATTCTCCTTCACCTTGTACAACATTCTGCAGTTCAAGAGATCACAGATAAAAAACATGTCAGAGGTGGGATGGCAGAGTCCCACTGACCCTGGTGCTAGACACAAGATTTGGGGCAGGAAAGCACAAAAGGGATTTGGGACTCAGGGAGCACAGAAGGCTTCCGAACAACAGCTTTAACTCCTTCTCCACACTACTTTTGGAGTCAGTTTTCACTTTTAGAAAAGCCCCAGTGCCAGAGACACCATCATATCTCAGGGCACTGTGACTTTCACGTGCCTGTGAGCTAGTAATCTAGGGATGCTTGTGGGGTGACTTCCACCAATTTTAAAAAGTCTGGAAAAACAGGAACATGGAAGGAAAAGGAAAGCAGACAATTCCTCTCAAACACTGCCCCCCCCCCCTTTTTTTTCCTGTGAGTAAGCAACATTTTCTCTCCCCTCAACTCCTGAGCTGGCCTGGTGACTTCTATTTCTGTATACATCAGTGAGTCCCTTCTCCTTACATCATCTGACATGCCTACAGCCAACTCCTGTGAATTTCCTGCAAGTCTTACTATAGCTGGCAGCTGCCCTTGAAGCCCCTCAGATAGCAGACTTGCATAGTTCACTGGGAAAGAGATTTTACTTCCCTCCTCCCTGTCTTCTAAGCTTTGCATTTGAGGAGTTCAGGGGAGGAAAGGAACAGAAATGGGGACATCCCTAAGCCCCAGGCTGGCTTAACTATTTCTTCTACACCTGTGGCACAGCAGGAATGAGAGCTATTATTATTCTCATCTCCAGTTTCTGAGTTACAGCATGGTCCCAGTGTGACACAGGATGTTTTGGGGCTGCTGCCTGTACTGGCAGCGGGATCACTCTCCTTCACCTGACAGAATGGTGCAGTGACCTCTGGGGAGCCCTGGAAGCAGCCACACCTCTGCCTAGAAGAAAGGTAGAACTAAGGAGAACTGCTTGGTATCTAACAGAGATGGCAAAGGTAGGCAGGATGAACTGATAGCCACCTTGCAGGATCATCACATGTAGTGTAGTAGACTTGCTGTGGGATCTCAAGAGGACAAGGTCTCAGTTCCAAGATTTTCAGCTTGCAGTGCCCACCTGACATCAGCAGCCAGACACAAATCTATGTGGAAACCTGGATGGGATCTCTCCTCTCTCAAGCAGCTCTAAGGCTCTGATTAGGATGACAGAGGGCTCATTTTTGCATGTCCCTTGGGACAACCCCCTCCTGAAGCTCTCAGGCTGGGCATGAGAGAGGTCAGCAGAGATGCTGCTAGATCAAAACACCAACAGACAGTTGGGAAGGCCTAGATATCCCCAGCCATGAAGCCACGTGCTTCACAAGGCTGGACCATGGTTGGGAGTCCCTGCATTAAGGTACCTTAGCAAGCCTGTACAGCAGAGCTGGAGAGAGAGAGGGAGGCACAGAGCTGGGAATTAGGGACTTTCACACCCAGACTCTGAGGGCACCCTCCTGACATAACACCCCATATGCAGATGTGTGCAGAAGAGAAGTTAACAGATAGACAATCTGAGGGGGGATTCTTTCTGTTTCTTGCACATGGGATGTGCTGGAGCAGGGAGATTTTGCACACTTTGTTAACGTAGTCTGCAGCCTATTTCTGATGATCTGAAGTTTTCATCTCTTTAAAACATTCCTCGAGCAGACAGCAGCCCCCACGTAAAACAACTGTTCACAGCAATTACAGTAGTCAGAGAAGGAAAAACATTTCATACTTTCAAAATGAAAAACCCTTTAGGGAAAGCTGTGTTTTTCCCTGAGCACACCAAAAGAGGGAAAAAGAGATGCTGGCCTGTGGCAAGCAGAAGATGGAAAAGCTTGGCAATATTTTCTTAGCCCCATAAACCACCCTACTTACTGACACTATGGGGGTAGGCAGTATGTGACAAAACATCCCTGTCTGTCTGACTCTCCTTACAGTGTAAGAATGCTTACATTGCAAAAACTTGGCAAGAATCTTGTTGGCCAAAATATTTAAGAACAACTTCCTGAAGAAATTCTTTGCAAATAGTTACATACAACTGTTACTACAGAGTATCTGATTCCTGATGCGCCCTACTGAAGGGATTAAGTTGCTGGTCACTCTTTAGTCTTTTTGTCAACTATGCAGATCTAAGAAAAGATATATGGATTAAACTATTGCTTTGGGGATGCCCCCCGCCCCTTGTTTCCAGGAACAACGCCAATTTTTCATTTAGACTTTAGTTAGCTATCCTGCTGAGAAACTGCAGGTCTCTCCTGGAGCTCTGTGGGAAACAGGAGAGAAATGGCAAAAACTTTTTTTTCCATCTGTAAGCGAGCAAAATTGACCTGGAGTCATACAGAAATCAGAGCGAAAAAGGAGGAAGAGGCAATTTTTATCAAGTCACTTTTTCTTTCATTCCTTTTTTTTCCTTATAGGCAAGAACCACATTTTAAGCTGCTAGTCCCTATTTTTCTCTAAATTCTCTGAGGAGCTGGCAACGGATGGCAGGGCCTGACCTTCAAAAACAAGTAAGCGCAATTAAGAGGATAACAAATCCAGGGTCATCCAGGAATTTTGCAGCTGTCACTATGCAGCACATCAAGGGCCCCCCAAACCTACAGTGGGAGTGAGGACAGGATTCTTGTTGCTCTGTTTGTAGCTCCTGTGTTGCCTGAATGGAAGGAGGTGCTCTGCCAGCCACCAGCTGCAGAGGAGCTGTGAAAGAAGCTTGGCATTCCACAGCTGCATCCAGGGGAGAGGGAGGGAAAGATGAAGGATGTTAGGTGATGAAAGACTGGTTAAGTTAGGATGGCTGTCTAAAACATTTCAAGTAAATTAAAGAAAGGAGAAATTAAGCAAGATGTTGAAGCGTAAGCCTAATTAATGTAGCAGTGTAGTTATAGTCATGATAGCCTAAGGATACAATTAGACATGTCTAGAGAGGGAGGCTGATCTTGTTGTTAAACCATAAAGGTAGGGGACAGGATAATATGGGTTGCAGTCTGATGCTGGCTCCTGGATGATTCTGATGTGTTGCAGGGATGCCTTGTGACTCCAGCAGGAAACTGCCAGCCTCCTGATACCTTGGTTTCAAAGTTTCCAAGTGTTTCTAAACTAATACAAGGAACTCCCAAGACCAAGCTGAGACATTTGTATGGCATCCAACCACCAGGGTCCTTTTAAGTACACCTCGGACATGCAATTGGAGATCTTAGGGCAAAAGCTGCTAAGAGAAAGCAAAGCTGGTTGTCAAAAAGAGCTAGGAGCAATAAAACAACAAAAGAAGATGCCCTAAATTAGCACGACACTTCCAAACTGGCTGTTTTCTGGTCTCAGATAATCACATCTCAGTTTTCTGGAAGAAATGCTGAAGGAGACACAGCCTTTCACTCTGATATTACAGTATGGCATTCCTAAGCACACTGACTTTGGTGGTGGTGGTCCAGGCCTTGGTACAACAAGCAAAGATGTCACAGTGCGCAGGCATCATTCACACCTCGGATCTGAGGCCCCAGCTGTTTGTCAGTCCCTCTCCACCCAACGCTGCCGCCCTCTTCACTCTGTATTCGCAGGAAGGAGTTGTGACAGCGCGAACAGGAGGAGATAAATTGGAGACTGAGGCTGACACAAGTTATGTCTCTACAAAGCTCAGCAGCCAGGCGCCAGGAGCTCAGCCCACCCTGCGTGCAGCATCCACGCACCTGCAGGGCCAGCCCCAGGCCAGCAGCAGCAGCCTCACCCAGCAAACCTCAGCAGCCCACTCCAGCCCACACTTGGCACAGCTCCAGCAGCATCCTCCATGCCTCCACCTGCAACTGCCATGGGAGACCATGCTTTTCTCTCCCCAAAACACAGCACTGAAAGTTTTCTAGCACATGGAAGTGAGAACTTGTGGGATGCAAGGGGAGATGCTGGTGGAGCCCTGCTGCAGAGAACCAGGAGAGATGTCTGACTCAGTGATACCTGACAAAAATGAAGTCCTGTGGCTTACGCAGACGTGAACTCAAGGCTTCTCAGGGAAATACTCAGGCACATCCCAGAGACATCCTGACAGGGGATTTACCTTGAAAGCAGATACCACCCAGCGACCCAGGCAGGTAAAGGGATGTGGATTGGTGCCATCCCTAGCTATGTGGGCATGGGCAGAGATCCTGCAGAGGTCCTGGGCTTTGATCCAACCCTGAGGGGTCTCAGCAGGAGGCAATGTTTACCACACCACTTCAGTGCCAGCTCTACATTGTCCATGGCATGAAATGACTGACATTCTGGCGCACAAAGGTAAAAAAGGACAGATTGATTTATTGATCAAGGAAAGACACAGTCTCCTTGACAGAGACGCGCTGTCAAACGATGGCAGGACGTGCTGCTAAAAGCCCTCCAGATTGATTACTTTACCTGCCACCTGATCCTTCATTGCCCTGGGCTCTGGCAGGTGAAGAGCAAGGGAAGATTTACACGTGGCTGGGAGTCAGAACAGGAAAACATGCAAGAATGAAAGCTCCAGGGGTCTGGCCAGGACACAGTGGCCCCCCTCTCCTCCACCTGCCACAGGGCTGGAAGGTCCCTCAGCCCATGGGCCAGCCAAGGTGGCAGGAAGACCAGTGAAGCCTCATTGTGCAGCCAACCGAAAGTGGCACTGTGGCAGGTAACACCTGCACATCCTGAAACGCTGCCATCTCCCTTCCCCATCTGTTCCCTTCTCTAGGATTAAACCACTCCTGTCTGTACGATTATATGGCCTGTGCCTGCCCTGGGGATTGTGGAGAGTGCAGCCAGGCACTTGGCCCAGTGCTGCTGTCAGACCCTGCAATGCAGGCACTCAGCCCACTGCAGGAGGTAATGCCACAGCCCACATCCCAGCACAGGACAGCAAGCTGGGGCACCCATGGAAAATGGCCACTTCATCAGCTGCAGCAGGGCATTGCCAGTCCATGAGGGAGCTCTCTTCTGGGGTTGCTCTCCTTTGTTGCTGCCCGTGCACCCTGGGGCATCCAGAGCAGCTCTCTAGTGTGGGCTAATGACAATAAACCTAACCTAAGGTGAGAAGTACATTGGAAAAAACATTTTCTTGAATTTCTAGGGCCCAATTTACTATTTCTGCCCTGCTTCCCTCTCAAGATGCACTCTTGGTTAAACAGGATCCTCCCCTACTTGACAAGAAGTGCGACTGAGCCTTTCCATCAGCTTGGTCAGGAGACAGCCTGAGCCACGTTAGGGAAGAGGCAGGGCCTTCCTAGCAGTTCAAGGCAGCCTGGTTGTGACATGACATGGATGCACCACTCAACACCACATCAGACCCCAAAGTTATTCGGGTGGCCAGGTCCCAACTTCACTACACAAACATGCTGAGCCAACCACATCACAAATTTGTAATGAGCTTGTTTAGAGAGCTGTAGCATGAGGTAGGCAATAGTGAAGACACATAACAAAGAGTGTCCCTTAAATGATTCAGTGCTGCCCAATTTACCAGGCACAGCATGATGGGAAAATGTCACTCCAGAGCTGCTCTCATACCTGTTAAAGGGCTTGATATTCCCAATACATGGCAGCTCTATCTTAATTCTGTGGACAATCTGACCAGCTTTGGCTGCGCACCAAATCCAGATGGCTCGGCACCTCTCTTGTGCAAAGTGTAAATAATACAGCAGACCAACCACATGAAAAACACTGATCCCAAAAAGGCAGAGATGTGAGAGACTAATTTGACTTTTGAACAAGCATCTAAATTAACATCCTCCTAACAGCCTCTTTTTTGGACTGCAGCAAATGCCGTGAATGATTGAAGAAATCCCAAGCCAGACACACTGGGAAAGGCAGGAGTACAACAGGAGGTGGTGTGACAAGCAGCTGTGCACTAGACAAGGCAGGATAACATTTTGATGGACACAACTGATGTCATCTATCTTTACTTCTGTAATGCCTTTGACATGGTTCAGGCCAACATCCCTGTTGATAAATTGGAACAATATGGGTTTGATGGATGGAGTAGAGGATGGATAAGGAATTGGAATAAGGATGGATGGAATAAGTTGCACTCAATGGCTTAGTGGTCCAAATGGAGATGAGTAACAACTGATGTTCCTCAAGGGGCCATATCAAGCCTGGTTTGACACCTTTATTAATGCCATGGTGGGCTCAAGTCCACCTCAGAGAGTTTGTACATGACAGGAAGCTGAGGGACGCCATCCACAAGGACCTTGACGGTTTGTGAAGTGGGCTCATGAGAGTCTTATGAAGTTCAACAACACCAAGTGTACAATCCTGCACCTGCATTGAGACAATCCCCAGTATGAATACAGACTGGAGAATGAACTGATTGAGAGCAGCCCTGTGGAAAAGAATGTGGGGATACTGGTGAAAAAAAATGCTAGATATGAGCCAGTAGTGTGCTTTCCCAGCCCAGAAAGCCAATTGCATCCTGAGCTGCATCAAAAAATGCAGGGCATCCCCAGCAGGGCAAGGGAGGTGATTTGGCCCCTCGACTCTGTTCTCATGAGACTCCAGCTGGAGTACTGCAGCCACGTCTGGGGTCTTTAGCAAAAAAAGACATGAACCTGTATGACTGAGTCCAGAGGATGGCCACAAGAAGGCCTGAAGCACTTCTATGAAGAAGGGCTGAGAGACTTCGGTTTGTTTAGCCTGGAAAAGATAAGGCTCCAAGGACACCTTATTGTGGCCTTTCAATATATAAAGGGTGCTTATAAGAAAGATAAAGAGTGACCTTTCACCAGGGTCTGTAGGGACAGGACAAGTGGCAACGGTCTTAACCTAAATAATGGTCCCATCCAACCCAAACCATTCTGTGACTCTGTAGAGTTCTCTAACCCCTTATGTTGGAGTTCAGTAAGGCCCTGGGATGTGAGATCATCTCCCAATCCTGGGATTGAGCAAAGCAGCAAAAAGGAACAGTATCAATAAGAAGAATCATAATTCTGTTTCTTCTTTCACTGGCACTTCTATTCAAAGAACTTGAAATCTTTTTAAAGTAGTGTGAGATTAATCTCATTCATCACCTCATCTCATTCCCTCCACATGTCACAACCCAATTTCACCCTGAGCTCATACATATGTACAGTTGAGCAACAAGCAATTTTATGGAAAGAAGATTATTTGAGTGTTGCTGGTTTTGGAAGCTACCTGGATATCCAGAACAACTGCTGCATCCCAACGCCAGGGCCCCTTGTTTGCAATACAGCATCTCAGCATTTCATGGCAGAAAGAGGTGTGATTTCCTGCCTTGGCCAAAGAAACTGGACCAACAGCTTCTTTCTCAAAAATTTTTGTAGTCAAATGTATTTTGCATTCTGCATCCCTTTGACTCTAGAGCTGGAGGAAGAGGTAACAAAAGGAAGTCAACTAGAAATCTGCCTACATTCAAGAGAGCAATAGAAGGGGAAAAAAACATGGTAAAATTTTGCTGCAACAAAGTAATGTTTTGCCTGTGAAGGGATTTCCATTGATAATCTTGGAGATGGGAGAACAGGAACAGAGGGAGACATCTGTCATCATATTTAATGGTGCTTCTTGTTGTACAGTTTAAATAATTAAAGAAGATTCATCCAAGTAGAAAGAAAGATAGGATTAAGGGAAAAAAAAAAAGAAAATGGAAAAAAAGATCCTAGGCAGTTGTGTAACTATTTTCCCCCTGGGCCTGGGAAATGTTTCCACTAAGCAATCTAAGACACTGCTTAAGATTCAAGCTATTGCTTGCTAGGCAAAGGGAGGGAAGGCAGAGGGAGAATACTGCAAAAACATTTGACTACATCTGCTACCCACTCATTATTGTAATAGAGAGAGGTAGGGATAAATCTGACTGCATGTGTGAGGGCAGCAATTGGTTGTTAGGTTTCAAAGATGCTATTACACCCTGGAGGAGCAGGGACATACACAGGTGACATTCACCAATTTCAGTGGGGCGGAGGGAAATCACACACTGGAATGAAGTTAATAAGCAATGCAGAGGGCAGGGTCCATGATTGCCAACCTGATTTCTATAATTGGTGTGATTACTACTATTGTAACTTAAACACAACAGCAAATCACTTGCTTAATTGAATTTTCTTTCTGTGTGTGGCTGAGAAAGTGGAGGACGCAGAGGAGGATGCAAATTTCTCCTACAGCTGTGTGTGTCTTCTCAGCCATGAAACAAGCAGAGGGGTCATGGGGTTGGGGGCAGCCCCAGGGGCAGAAAGGAGGAGATTAGAGGGGCCTAAGGCAAAGCAGTGCAGCCTACATGCATGATTTTCATGGAGGATGATGTTCTGTGTTTCTAAACAGTGCCAATACCTTCACTGCACTGAAAGTGACAATTTTGCACAGGACTTAGTAAATGCCTCACAGCACACCATGAGATGATAAAGCTTCTCACTGAACTCCTGGGGGTCAGGCAAATGGCCATGCTGCATTCAGTGCCCCCACTCTCAAATACATCCCCTTCCACCACCAGCAAAAGCCAGAAAGGAATATCTTTTAGATCAGCCTGTGGGATCTGTTTATTCTCTGCAGCATTTTTTTTCCTAAAAAACATTTGCAACAACCAGAAGACTCTTCAGAAAAAAAAAACAAAAAAAAACCAAAAAAAAAAAACCCACACCAAAAAAGAACACATTGGCCTCTGAAATGTCAGGAAAAAAAAAACCATTACCTAAACATATGTGTTATCTCTGTGTCGTGGCATCCAAACTCTGCTATATCTTACTTGGAGATTCACACAGGGATGACAGAAAAACAGAGCTGCTCATGCTCCCTATACCTGGTCTGGAGGGGGCACCTACTTGCTTCATTCACTGCTTTCAGATGATAACTCATCTGTTTTCAAATGCTATTTTGAACCTGTCATTACAGAAAGACTCATCAGCATGTTCATACTTCGGCAGGCTGAAGAGTAGTGGGTTTTTAACAGGACAAGCAGTATCTTGTATTTGCAGATTTTGAGCAGGGTGTCCATTTGAGGGACAGTGTAGATTTAAAGTGCGGATTCAAAACTTTTAGGTCACCCTGTTTCCTCTGTGAGACTGAAACCACAAAAATATCTGCTGAATTAATTAGAATTCAGTGCACTTGAAATACTCCTAATTCCCTGGATGAGAAACCCTCCTGTCTACTCCAGAAAAAAAAAATAAAAGGAACAACACGAATGAGCAGCAAATTTTGCTATGCCCAAGACTGCAATACCACAATACTTTCCTTAGAGTTTTTCATGCCTGTATTTTACAGCATGCTACACAATTATAGAAGCATTACCTTTTGACAGGGATCCTGAGACATGCACAGATGCAAAACCCAAAACTGCAGGCAGGGCTTTGAGCAATGCACCGTTCTTCTGACCAGACCCAGACCCTGGGCATCTGTGTAACTTATTCAGAGCCAAACTTGATGTACCTGTCTCATGGGAGCCTCATTCATGAGTATGTTGAGTACAATGAGCCAGGAAGGACTTGAGGCATAAATGAAACCTTGCAGAGGGTCTTTCCATGAGTGTTTGGGTGAAATTTTTGGAACTTCCACAACTCCAGCCCTAGAAGCCATTGTTTATTTTTCTCTTTAAACTTGCCTTAATCTAGCACAGAAATCAGGGAATGGGGAGGGACTCTGGGAAAACATGATCCCTGATCCCTTCAATAATATATCTCCCCTACAGCTGCACAAAAATAAAATATTAATTTATCTGATTTGAAACAGAAAGAAGGACGGAGGGGGAAAAATTGACTGGGGCTATGCAACGTTTTCCATCATATATTTATGTTTATGTTCATACATAATGCTTCCATGTATCATCTGTTACCTTCCACTCCTATATCTGCTTGTCACTCCACGTTTCCTTCCTTAAGAAAGGAGACAACAGAAGCTGTGCTGTAGCTAGCGCACTGGGAAAGGGCACTAGTGGTAAAAATTATTTTTCCCTGAGAGCCTTAGGTTGTATTTTCATGGACTTCATCAGAGTTCTTACCTATTTGACTGTCACATCAAGCCTTCTTCATGCCCTCAGCTTCTAAGAGGCCTGAAAGTGAGAATATATGAGACTTCTTTGTTACCTAGAGAAGGCATGATGAGTTTTGGAAAATAAGCCACTTTCACACCATCCCAGCTCAAGGAAAATGTTAATATGTCTTGATGGGACACTAAAGTCTTTATGATGGTATAAAAGCACTAGGAAGAGACATAAGTATGAAACATGTCTTTCAGATCAGATTTGGGAAATGGGCCTCCAGTAATGTTAGCATTTCAGTTGGGAAATGTGCAAATACAGGCCATTTATCATCTTCAGGTTTTTCACTCTGTCCAAATAGATATCTGTCTAAAATAACATGTTCTAAACCCCAGCACTCTCCACTCCACAGGAGAAAATCTCCGTCATTCTACAGAGTCAGCCCAGTTTATCCCCAAGGTTATGGGGAAAAATACCTATTTTTCTTTATTTATCTCAATTTTGAAATAGGAAAAGAGCCCCAAGGAAGTCCCACTATTAACAAATAGGGCAACAAAAAGGTAACAAAACTAATGCAAAAACATTTTTCTTCCCTCACAGACTCAGCTCTCCTGTATAAAAATTATCAGCCTGCCCATCTATTCCCATCGGAGAGAATCCCACTCCAGCTGCACTAGGCACTCAACAAATGGCCTGTCAAACAGATGGGCTTTGCAACAAGCTCGTTAGGTCTTTCTTTTTAAAGACACCACTACTACATGGCTAAGTTTGGTTTCTGTTTCACCTAGTTTTCAGAAGGGCACATGCATGCAAATATATCTACAGTACAAAAAAACCTCAGCCTCGCTAAAACATTAAGACTGAGAAATCAAGCTTGGATGTCAAGCTATTCCATATGTTAAAGTTGCTCCTGCACCATTGATTCTAGGCCATTGTACATCCTATTTATCACACATTATATATGAAATTGTACATTTCACAGGTAAAATAAGAACAGAGAACCTATATATATTCTAGTGTGAGATGCAATCAAGTTAATGTTCCAGAAAAAACCCAAGCTCTTGGAATATTCTCAATTCTATCTCAGATTTATATTCTTAATATTACATTACATTGTTACCTTATGCTTCCACCTATATCTTTGTTGTATCTATTTCTTATCTTTTCCTCATTTTATGCATAGTGTCTGCAAAGCCTTACACAGGCACTGAATTTGTATGCACTGTAAGAAATCCAACTAAGGGTCAATGCTCAACATTTTCACCGTAAACTTGCTGGTTCTGGAACTCTCCTTATTGTGTATTATTAGAGGGCTCTGCAGCCTGGGTTCTTGACTGATATTAGGGAACTGTATTTTGCACAGCAGCAATTTTTATCAGTTATAATTGCAGCACACTGCAAAGCAGATTCTTAATGCTTTGTAGGATCTGGACTTTAGATCACAAGCTTTCTGGGGATAGGACCAGTTCTTTGATATATATTTGTACAGTGCTAATAATGATACCAAGGCTTCTAAGTATCACTACTTTTCTTCTTTTTAATGACAAAAAGAAAAAGAGTCAAAACAATTATGCTGTTTCCATAGGCCTTCAGCAGCAGAAGAGCTTTAAAACTGTACAGTGTTTACCACAATTTTCTATCCCAGTTACTCCAGCCTCTTGATTATCTACATGCCAAGGGTGATGCTCAAGTCAAGAGTGAAGGTCAGGCCCTGTAGAGCGTCCAAGATCTCCAAGAGTGGAGCAGCTGAGCACTTTGGCCTTGAGAACTTGTGACTCTCATCATGCACAGCTAATTGCCCTGTAGCTTCCAGCTACATCAGCTGCAAACAAAGCAATTTAGTCTCTGTAGGTAACCAGTCATGGTAGATTCAGCAGTATAATTCTCCACCTGACTGCATGGCTAAAATAGCCTGGCAATTAAAAGGTCAAGATGTTCACCTGTACATTGCTTTGGTGTCCAAGTCAGCCACTTTTCCACATATTGGGATGATTCCTTTAATACTTCTGAATAATGAAAATGTCAATGTCTTTCTTAATCACAAGTAAGATGTTTGAATTGGGAAGTGCGAGTGAGGATTCTGACACGCTGCTGGTACTGTGTGTAATTGCAGAAGTGATCTGTCCTATGCCATCAGGAAACAGTGACACACTGCTAGTCATGCCTGGATCTTCCAGAAGTCAGGCTAAATGTCTCAACTAGCCTCACTTTTATTTTACATTCAGGGAACACTGCAGGGAGAAAGAAGAAAAGAAAAGCAATCTCCATGAAAGAGAGCCAGCAAGTCTCTACCTGAACTGAGACACAAAAGAGCAAATGCCCACAACAGAGAGGAAATTTTCTGTCAGAAAAGACACAGAATGCAGAGAGCAGGTGGCAAGGAAGACAGATGTTGAAACCCAACATTAACGGGTGCCTTAAGAAATGTAATGCTGATGGATGGGTAGACAGATGCTAAATATGTAATCTCCTTGTAGATGGACAGTAACATGCAACAGAAATGCTATCAAAAAGGAAATGCTGCATGTTTGAGCAGGTATCTGTAAGCACAGGGAATCAACGAATGGCTGTATCTTTGGCTTTTTCCATTTGTGTTATGTTTAGCCTGAAACAGAGACCTGAGTTGAGTTACCCAGTTACAGGCTCTCTTTCAGTCATTCCATTACCACAGACCTTCCTGTTCATGTCTGATAAAAGACATGTGCTAAAGAGAATGGATCTGTAGACATTTCCAGATTACCAGGGCAATTCATGTGAAAAAAAGAACCAAACACTCATGAACCTTCTTGCTCCAAACAAGAGGCAAACCCAAACCTGATTACTTCTACCTTTCATGACTTCCATCCACTCATTCTCAAGCATACCTATAGTTTTAAGCCACATAGAGAAGTTGCTTTCTGACTGATACTAATGGAAATCTCCCAGGAAAGTGTGTTCTCTGCTGATTTCCAGATCCAAGAGATGTCTTGATAAATGCTGAAAACTCCCTGATATTTGGCAGTGTTCCAAGCAACCTCTGAACTTTGAGGGCAAATGGCAACCACCATGATATTCCCTCAGCCACAAAGAGCCCAGACAAACATCAGAGCCCAGGCAAATCATCAAGACTCTAACACATCTTTTGAAAAGACGGCAGATGCTACCAATCCAGTATGCAGCACTTCCTCAGAGCTCTTCCTCTGACACACACAGAAACTGGATGCATGGCAGAGGAAAAGCATGTGCAGCAGCCAGCCTAGCAGAAAGATAAACGAAAGAGCAGCTGAAGGACCATTTGTACTTCTGGGAGTTAAAATCTGTGGCTCATTGCTATCCACAAGCAAAACTCATCAATGTCATTAGCAAGCACAGCTCTGCTCAGTCAGATTGTGCTCATTCCAGTGGACTTTTCAGTCACTTTTCTTGTACACAATTATGTGGCCAGCAGACCCTAAACTTCCCAGCATACGTGGCTTTGTCTTGCCATTAAACCTTGTCTGCACATTCTGTGGAGATGGGAGTTCAGGATGAGGGCAGCTGTGGTCTGTTCCTGTCTTGAAGTTAACAACAGATATGAGCCACTGCCTGTACCAGCTGGTGAATGTCCATGTGTCAGCAGAGCTGAGTGTGCTGGAGCTGCAATGATTTTTAAGAAGAGAAGGTTTCTACACAGAGCCCCTGCAGTGGTGGTGCCAGCGTCCTGCAGAACATGCTACAACTGCCCAGGATGGACCAAGCCATCAAGTGTCACAGGCCTGGTAAAAAGCATTTTAAAACAGCCAGGGAGCTACTGATTTGCCCATGTAACCCCTCTTTCCCTAATGCGTGGTCTTCTCCGAATGACCCCTCGAGAGCAGGCAGTTAAACTATGCAGCTGCTGGAGGCAGAGACTGCTATCAGTTTGCCCAGCACCACGATCTCAAACTGTAAGAGGAGGAGATTGAAAAAAAAAAAACCAACCTGAAGACATAAGACAATGGCTGAGGCAAATATTAGTTACAGAAAAAAAAAACCCATAAAATCAAAAAAGGATAGTGGAGAAATGCAGGAGAAAACTAAGGACCAGAAAATGCAGAACCAGCTGTGTGACAAGAATATTGGCAGACACAACAGTAAAGAGAACACTTGTCTTTTTCAGGTATTTTAAAGACTGCAGACTCTAGTGTGTGGGCTTAATAAGTCTTTCAAGCAATCTTAAACCATTTATTTTCCTTATTTTCATGCCTCTTTCTCTATCCCTCCTCTCTCTGTAGGTTTTGGGGCCTTTTTTAATTGTATTTTTGTTTTTGGGTTTTTCTTGGTGAATCTTTTTTTTTCCTTCCTCCTACTCCTCCTTTATACAACACCATCCCCCTTTTTTCCCAAGCACATGCTGCCCATTGTCTCACCCTCCAGGCCCATCAGAGGGAGACTTGTAGGAAGGCAGGGGTACACGTCTGATCTGAACTTGTCAGAGGAGATTTGATAAATGTCACGAGAATGAAAGACGATAGAAATTTAAGAGGTTTCTCTTTCCCTCTTTTCAGTAACTGTGCCTGAGGAGCCATAGCCCCCCACTGCAGAGCTGACAAGCTAAACAGAGCTGAGAAACGAACTGTCACTGTTTGGATGGGAGAAACTGCAAATAACAGTGTTAGTGACTCAGAAACTCAGCAGTGCTGCCACAGAATTCTAAGAGGGACATGCTGGGTGCAGCTTTGAAGGGTCCCCTCCATGAGCCACCAACCCTTATGCGATGTTTTAAGGAGTGACAGGCAATTGATAACCTTCATTTCACTGAGTGGTTTTTTGGGTTTGCCTGCATGGGAAAGTTTTAGCACGCACACGTCAAGCGACATTTTGAGAAGATATCTCTGCACCCATTAACCCCACTGCGTAACTCTCCCTCCCTCACAAGTGGCCTCATTCACCTGAGCTCATCCTGAGCAGCTTTCCCAATCCATCACCACAACAGCCACTAAAATCCACATCTCCCATTACACCAGCACAACCTACCCATATGGACTAACCCTTAGGCTCTAAGGTCACTCTCCAAGATGGGATTCAACACCAACCCAAGAAAAGAAATTTGCCAGTATCGTGGATGTGCAGTACGTTTTATTTGTACACAGCTCACCCAGCCATTCCTGGTGGAGGCAGAGGCAGCTGTATGTTGGTTTAGCTGATGTGGTGGGAGGAAATCCTCACTCTGTTAAACACCTGTTATCTTCTGTCGCAGAGGAGGCTGCACTTTGGTACCGGTACAAATATCACGCACGTCTGCTGTAAGGAACTTTGGGATCAATGAAATGAAATGAGCTACTGAAATATATGCTAATATTCCAACTAGATACATAAACCAGAAGACTGGGTGGTTTGAAATGTGGTTTATGAATATGCAACACTCAATTTAAAATAATTGTGCAGTTCAACAAATACAAAAAGGGAAAATTTGGGGACAGACTCTGTTTGGTAGTCTTGTTTAATTGGCTATAATTTCTACTTCACAGCAGTATGGATTTTAAAATGTGTCATAACCAGAGTTGGGAAAGTTATAGAATCTGTATTACAGGAGAATTTTCCCCAGTTAAAACATGGTTGCTCTCACGATCAAAACCCCCTCTCTTTTCCATTTTCTTTCTGCACTCACGTTCAGCAGTTGGGAGCTGCTCCCATTAAATGCTGGCACAAAGCCATTTCCAGCTTGCCAACCCACGTAACAGTAAAGGGCAGAGAACAAAGAAGAAGCTCAAACATATGCACACATTCGCATCGGAAGTTGTACTTTACATTGCACCAGACACTGCTGGTCACAGCAAAAACAAAGAGCTCCCAAAACCTCCCACTGCAGCTCTGGTTCCAAAGCAATCAGAGAGGTCAGTTGCATACACCTAACTGTGTAAAATGTTTGTGTGCATGGATATAACTGGGCACACATAGGCTACTTCTAAACTCCCACACAGCCAAGGACATGCAGAGACTCTCGAATTCCCTAGGAGTGATACTTGGGCACAAGCCTGGGGAGAGGAAAAACCTTTAAACAAGTTCCAAGTAGTCTTATGTTCTTACGTGTTCTATTTTCATAAATTGATTCCTCTACCAGAGAGAGCGAAAGCCACTGGTTTCTTCGTAACACCCTCTGGCTACAGGAGATATCCTCAGCAAATCATGAAAACAAGGGGAAAGAGTGTGATCTACTACAGCAAAGGTAGGTTCAATAGCAAACCTCTGATACTTGCTGCTCAACTGACTTTTAAAAAACACAAAAAGGAGGGGAAAAAAAACAGGCAGAAAGAAAGAAGGGGGGAAAAAAGGAAAGCACACAGAAAGAGCCATGCAAGTAAGCAAACAATCATGCCTTAAGTAAAGTCAAGGCAACTGCCCTCAGCTCAGACATTTGTAATAGATGATGCAAAACTGCAGAGCCAGTGAATCTCTGTGAATTTTCCTTCCAGGTCTAACCACCAACTCAGTGCTTTTTAATGAAACAGAGACCACCTTGTTTACAAGGAAATAGTATGAGGCAAGTAGGGGACAGAAGACAGGCAAAGGGAGGAGAGGAGGTGATGATAGGGAGATTATTTTCAATGCCTAAGAATTAGGCTCTCATTTATGCTGCCTCAGAGGACTTGGACAGGTGGATGCAGTACTCTGTTGCTGATGGAGAAGCAGCCCCTGCAGTATCTGGGGTGTTTTCACAGCATGTTGGTTTGATAGGCTGCCTTCTGCCTCATTCTTTCACTTGTTTAGCTCCCTCTTTCCTTGATGCCACAGGTGTGCTAATGGCATTGGAGTTCTCCAGAGTTGGCATAAAACTAGACAGGGAGCAAGGAGAAGAGCTGGAGCCCCTGATGCACCCCAGAGTCACCACAGCCCTTCCGTAAGTCTTTGTCACCTATCTGTGCCCATGATTGTCTGGCTCTAGCAGAGACTCAGGGCCAGACTCCAAGGATGCTAGGAAGACAGGCCAGGAAGTAATACTGAGTGTCCTAGCTGCTGCAGGAGAAAGGCAAAATATGAGAATAATTAAATAAATATATCCCTGCTCCAGTTTAGCACCTTCTGACTTCACATCTCACAGTAATTCCAGGGTGTTCTTCCACAGGATTGCTCCTCAACCTGCCATTCCTTGGCCCATATACATGTACTTCATTATCCCTAATGAAGTGCAGCTCTTCGCTCATGCTCTCCCTGAATTTCAGACAACTTTTTAAGGCAATTTAAGCATTTTGTTCTAGCCCATTCCACTACCATGCCTGCAATCCCATAAATATTAAAAATAAGAGCTTCTTTGCTATCCCTATCATCCAACTCAGGAAAGAAAATACTGAGCAGTGACTGATGTAGGACTGAGCCCTGCCACTCCAGCACTTTCCAGTTTGACTGAGAACTGTCAGTAGCTCCTCTCTGAGCACATGAGATGTTGCAAGTACCCCTTGGTATTTCAATTGACCTTCTCTGATTTGCTTATGGGGATGCCACAACAGTGTCAAAAGCCTTATTAAAGTGAAAGCATATCAGGCACCTGGCTGGTTAGAATGGCAGCAGTTTAGCTGGCTCAGCCTTGGGGCATAGGGATTCACTCCTCTTTATGTCACATCCACCCTCTGAGCTGACCCTGCAGCACAAAGATCTCAGGGTAGCAGTGCCTCTGCAGCATTGTACCTGGTAACACGGACAGGTTTGCCTGAGGCATGGCAGCTTGGTGAGGAAGGGGTGCCTTTCACATGAGAGCTACGAGACTGTTTCACGGGAGTCAACTGCCATGCGTTTGAGATTTTCAGAACAATTCAAAGTGCTAAAAGTGCAAGTTCTCACTGTACACATTATTTGCTGGGAGAAAATTCTGCATTGCCATTAACACCAAAGTGATCTTAGTCCTCTGCAACCACAGATCAGCAACTAGAGAGATGTTTGCTGCAGACTTCTCTCTCCCTGCCTACCTACCTAACCTTCCCCTTGGAGGATCCCGCCTCTGTCTGGCTTACATACCAGTCTGTTTACTTGAAAAGGAGAATGAGACTGGAGAGGAAATTCCTATCTATTACTGAGCTGTTAAGAGCATCAGTGAATATGTGCTATTAGTCTATTTTAACCTAATTTATTGTTGAGCATACAATAACCGTCAGAATAAATAATTTGTAAAGGCCAACAAAACTCCCCTATATCTTAGAGAACAATGTTACTGAGAAACACTGGCAGACTTGTGCATTGCTGACATTAATTATAAACCTTCCTCCCAAAAAATCCCAAAGAAAAAGGAATCCACCCTTGCAAATGCATTTTCTTGAAGATGATTTTGGGTGTCACAATCATCTGTGTCCCCTAGTTTACACAGCCTGTTTCTGACCTGCCAGTTATGAAGTGCAGAAGGATTTTCAAGGGTTTCAGCTGCTCCTCACTCTCTGCTCAACCAACCTTCTCAGCACCAACATCTCCAGCTCCTGCAATAATCCCTAACGTCAAGTAGCCCCTTGATCTGGACTATGCTCCAGGCAACCTCTCACGGGGGAGGCACCAGTCCCTGTGGAGTACAGGTGGGCATTGATCCTGTTTCCCACACACTGAGCTGCCACCAAAGCAGTGCCTGTTCCCTGGAGCTCACTCTCTGATTCTCCCTTGTTATCCTGCCAACACTCAGACAGTTCCACAGCCTTGCCCACGCAAACCAGTGGCATAGCAATGGGGACAGGAACACCAGGGCAGGGACAGGGAAAAAACAAGCTGCAACCACCAGAGTGGAGGAGGAATGTTTGAAGTGAAGTCAAGCAAATCAGATGATGAAAAATTTTTTCTAAGGGGGGGAAAATCTCCCCAATCTTTCATTTGCTGGGCCTCTTGGTTTGTGCTACTTTATTTTTTTCTCTTGTTTTTAATCTTGTGTGTTTTCAATTTCAATCTTTCTTTCACTCCTTCTCTCCTTTTTCTGAATATATATATATTTGCATCAGTGCCACAAGAAGCAGTAGAGATCTCTAGAAGAGTAAACTGTTCAGCACAGCAACCTGATAGCTGAGGACATCAGCAGATGGAAAATGCCACTGCTTTGAATATTCCAGCCTTAGTTCTCAAAATCTGGGCCACAGTTTTAAAAAGGTAGTACACATTCTTCAAAGCCAGAGTGTTGCTTTATCAGTAAGAATTCTTATCTCTTATCCTGGTGCAATTTGAGACAGCAGCATTTTTGCTCACAGCTTAATGATGGGACATTTTGTGCTAATGATTTAATTGCAGGCACAGAATTGACAACCAGGCAGGCACTGATCAGGGGGTATAAAAATTGTAAAAACTGCATCTGAAAGCAAGGTGAGGTATGACCAGGCTTTTCCACTTTTCCAGGCTTTTTTTTTTTTTTTTTTTTTTTTTTTTTTTTTTTTTTTTTAATGTGGAAGAACTAGGAACAAATATTTGAAGAGTAAAGCATGTGCCCAAATGAGAGCTTATGAGCTTCCGAGCTCCTGCCTCCCCTACTTCTGGAAATATATCCTTGAATAACATCATTTCATTACTGGGTAAAGGCAACAGGGATCTCTGACACAACACCCCCATAAGCCAGAACTGAAGGTCTCATATGATGCAAAGTAAGAAATCCTGCACTGAGATGCCAAGATCAGCGCCTGCAAAGGGATGTTTGCACACCATAGGGCTGCTGTTGGTCTCCAAAGGCAGCAGTAGCCAAAGGAGCCAGGCTGTGTGCATGGCAGTGTGCACACATAAGGAAAAATGCTCTGGTTGCCCCAAATGCTTCTAAGGCCAGCACCTAGGACCTTACATTGGAAGAGACTACAATCAATATAAAGTGTGACTCACAGTGCACTTTTATTTCCTTCCGTTTCCTAACCACTTATCTGACTGCCCTTCGGCCAATATTCAATTAAGGCTTAATTAGTTGTTAGCAGTAACTAAGTTAGGACACACACAAAAAAAATAATAGCTCCTTTACTGCTGTGCTTTCCAACAGAGTAGCAGGATGGGGGCCATGGATGGCCAGCTCTCACCTTGTCCCTTCTGCTGACTCCTCAGATCTAATCACGCCACCCAGAGCTGTCCAGCTCTCCCAGCTCCCCAAATGGCCTTGCTCTGCAGACGCTTGAAAACCAGAGAGAAGATTACAAATCACCATTGCCTTGGACTACTCAGATCCCCACTGCAGTCCTACGGTAGAAGTGAGGCCACAAAAAGAGACCAAACCAGACAGGAACTTGAGCCCAAGTACATGGCAGCTTCCCATCAGATGAGGATGCTCCTAATCCTCCTATTCCCAAATCACCTGCTCAAACTCTCTCTTCTCCCATCCTCTACTCCCCAGTTTGACAGTGCAAGTAAACCCTGATCTGCAGCCACACCAGTTTATTAAGCTCCTTTCCAGTAAAAATCAATCCATCTGTTTTCTTCAGCTGTGGCACAAACCCTGTCCATGTCAGGTGGTGCCCTAATATAGATGTAAAAGATACAATGTCTCTCTCTGCATTTTTTTCATTTGTGTTTCTAAAACAGTCTGGTCACCTGCAACACCTACCATTTTATCAGACACAGTGAAAAGATACGTTACAGACACATACTATTTTCTCTTCTGAGAACTTTGCTTTTGTTCTTTCTTGTTCTGTTGCTTTTCTTTGATTAAATAAAGCCATCCAGAACAGAAGTGCAGGTCTGCTCTTTGTGCTTGAACACAGACAAACAGCAATGTTGCCATGGATTTTTTTAAACTCCAAATGAAAATAAACAAACATATCTTGGCAGTGTTTGGAATAGAAGCTAGTGAATAATTCACAATGAATAATTGATTTGTTGAATTTAGCTTGGTGGGGTTTTTTTTTGTTCTGCTGGTGGAATGTGCACTACCAGATGGTGAGTTCAATAAATGTATTTGTTTTTCCAATTTATTTGATGGATTCCCCCCCACCCAGTTTCCCTCCCCCTCTAAGGTGAAGTCTGAAATTCCAGATGGTTTGACTAGTGGCCAGATAAGTCACAATGTATTGTTTCAGCCTTCTCTTTACAAAGGTGGCACGAATGATAACAGGAGTGGAAAAAATGCATACAGGAAACAGGAATAAAAGGAGGGGGGGATGTTTGTGTCAAAGAGAAGAAAAATAAGAGGAGGTGTGATAAAATCTGTGAAAGACTGAATATTACGAGAATGGAGGTGAAGAGCTAGTTTTCTTTCTTTATAATGCAAGAAAAAATGAGCAGTTAATGAAGCTGAAAGGTGATGATTACAAATTTACTAGTTTGTTTGTTTTTTTTTAACAGAACACTGAACTTCAGCAAGACAACTCACTGACAAATTACATTAAAGCCAAGAGTTTAGCAAAGTGGAGCAAAGAATTGCATATTTACCTGGAGAACCAAAACATCAAAATATAAACTATCAGTGCTGATGACATGGACTATATTACCTTATGCTTTAGAGAATAAACTAATCATTATTATTGATAAATATGTGATATTATCCACCAATAACAGTGGTTCCCTTACCTTTCAATTGAAAATCTGATGCTGCTTATTCTGATAAGTCAAATCAGGGCTCAGGGGACTTCAAGACTGATTCTCTTTGACAATTGCTAAGGTTGAACAGATGAACAAATCCTTCTTTGTTGAATATTCTCCATGGAATTTCTGCTATTCAGTTTCTATGAATATTTCCACAATGCTGAACTTCTTTATTTTTTCTCTTTTTTTTTTGGCTATACAATTAAATTGGCCAAATATGTGCAGAGGAGGGGATGTTGAAGCAAAACTAAGTGCAGCCAAAGCATAGTCACTGACAAATTTGGTCTCATGTTCATAAAAGTACAGTTTGCCTTATTTACCAGCAAGTGCTACATGCTGGGAGAAAGCAGTTAGCATTTTGCACAGGGTGAAATCTCACTAATTACATTGATATTCATAGTAGAAGGGTGTTCTTTGACTCTAGAAAGCGCTCCTTCGGGGGAATAAAACTTAATCGTGCAAATGTTTATACAGGAGAGTCTGTGGTGCACAGCCCAAACTTGCAGTAAGACATAAGCACCTGATGATCTGAAAGTGAGAATTGTTTAGGAACAGAACGTAAAGAAAAGGCAAATCAAAGAATTTATGCTAACTGCAAAAAAAACCAAAACACAACAAAGCAGCAGTAGCAAAGAAAGGCACGTAATAGTTTAAAGACGCGTTATTTCACTTATGGGCCTGAATCTGATCAATCTAAAGTTCATAGAAACTTCCCTTCTACTGTGAATGAACATAGCATCATGTCTGAATCATTCCCAAAAGAAAATCCTTCCCATCATGTACCAAAAGTATCTCAAGTATCACATTGGAATTGGGCTTCAGTCTGCAAGAGGCCGCTGAAGTGAACCATATTATTCACCTCCACAAGTTCACAAATCACTGTTTTCAACGAGGCAGTATCAAGGCCTCCATAAACCTCTGCTGTCCTTCTGTTCTGCTTCTGCTGACTCAAGCTTCTCTACCTATTCTCCTATGGGAGCTCCATTCACTCACATTTTTTATATTTCATTGGTATTAGAACACAGAAATACAGGCTTATAAAATATATATATTTCCTTTATTTTTATTATTTTTTTTACCTCAGCAGTTTCTGTGTAAACTCAGAGTGATCTAATGGGCATGCAGTGTACAAAAAGAATGGAGGAGGGAGATGGGGATATTGTTATATAGGCTCTATCAATCCCACCAAACACTATTTGCTCCAAACCCAACTCTTCAACTGCCTGTAAACAAGCTTGCTGTCTTCCCCCCTGAGGTCCCACAGCATTCCTCCACTGCTGTCTTGCTTTCATCCTCATTTCCTACTCCAGTTTGTAAAAACTAACACCGCAGACTTGGCCCTGTGTGAGGGCACCAAAGATGGGACAGATTTATTGGAGATTTATCCCCTGCTGTTTTATGTGCCTTGAGCTCACACTTTAAGTGCCTCTCACAATGAGATCCTCACAATCCCAAAGCTGGGCTGCTCCAGGGCTCTGGTTAGCCCCACTCTCGGGGCACTGCAGTGAGGCATCTCCACACTAGAACTGAGGGGCCGCTTCGCTTTGTTCTGAGCCACCCTGTGCCCCTTCCCTTCCAGCACTCGGAGATCTCTGGCAATGCACTACAGCTCCCTGCCTGTCAGAATTCTTCCAAAAGAAAAGGGCTAGAGAAAAGAAAGATGTGCACACAGGCCCCTCCTGAAAAGCTCACTGAGGACCCAGCCTGGGGCACACAGCACAAACCAGCCCTCCTAAGCACAAGACCTGCTTTTGAGCAGATGAGCCACAGAAAATCTGCATTAAACTTTCTCCTTGGGGATGTCTGAGCCCCAGAAAATGCCTGGCTCACAGATGACACGAGTTTTCTTGGCTCAGTCATCTGGAAGGGTGCTGCTACAGGGCAGAATTAGGGAGCACAGCCAGAGCCACGCATCTTGAGTTTGGAAGTAAGAGACTGCTCCTTCCAGCTCCAGACAGGCCAAGAAGGTCAAGGCATCAAGGTCCTTGTTTTCACAGCTCCTTCAAGCTGACACCACTTTCATGAGCTGGCAGACTACGTTGCTCAGTTCCCACAGCAGTTTTACATGTCAGCTCCTAAGAAAATGCTGCCTGTGTGCTCTGCTGTCACCCCTCAGGTCCCCAAAGCACTTTGGCTGCCTTGGACAAAAATTAAATAAATAAGAGAGGCATAGAAGAGAAGCCCTTCAAAAACAGGCACACGAGCAGCTGAGTTGTCAGGGGACTCCCTGTGCTGCCACCCTTCCTCGCTTCCCCCTCCACCCTCTTTGATTTCCCTCAGCCAGCAAGGATGGTGTGGTGGGACTGGAAGAAACCTGGCAAGGTCATGCTGTTTGATTTCGGTGCCAGTTCCAATTACATCCTGGCTTTTATAACCAAATCAAAAAAACAAAGAGGGTAAGAAAAAAAAATAGGGGGTGGGAGAGAGACAGGAGAGGCAGGAGCGTCCAGCTGCAGACTGGGAAATGACATTTCAATTTGCCCATTGATCCTTTCCCCCATGCCCTGTTTTTGTTTTGTTTTTTTTTCTCATTTTACCCTGTAAATCAATTAGCCTGTTTATCATGTGGAAAGACTGCAAACAGGGCAGCCCAGATATGGGCTGAGCTGGAAAAAACCTTCTTTCTGCTTGGATACAGGCACCAAAGATGTGGCCAGAAAGCATCGACAGCCAGGTGGAAGAAATGTCTTCGTGTGCTGAATTCTTAGGTTTCAGGTTGTCCCGGGGAGATCAGAGATGTGCTTTCCAGAGCACCTATGCACATGAAAAGTAAGTGACTACCTTTCTTCATCAGCTTAGACTTTTGTCCAAGCTTAGGAAATAGGGACTATAAAGGCATTCAACTAAATGAAAAGCTGAATTCAAAGGTGCTGGAATATCTTTTTTTCTGCATTTTTTCTCCCTCTCCACATGTTACATTATTAGACTTTGGGACTGGAAGCTAAAGGAAATAATAGAAAGGAAGACTCTCACAGTATTCCAGAAGGGGCAGAAATGAGACACATCACAACATCCGGAACTGTGACAATAACTGACAGCATATTTTTGAAGATACATTAAAGCTTCAGAAAGTAAATTAGCTCCTCACTCTCATTGCTAGGGATGAGACTTAGCATGGGATCAGATTACCCAAATGTGCCACCTTCCTCCTTTTCCCTGATGTATCTGCTCCCAAGCATCATGACAACTGAGCTTCTGAATCAAATGAGTATCAGACCCAGCCCAAACCTCCCAGCCTATGCAGTACCAGCTGCAACATGGAAGAAGTGAAATGCCTTGAAGTCTTCTCAAGACCTTTTCAGCTTCTGGCAAAGTCAGCCATGATAATCCTAGGTTCAAAAATGATTTAAAAATGCGGGTAATGCTGTGAAGAAGAAGCTACATAGTGCAGCTTAAATCTTTGATTCAGGCCTGTGGCTCAGTTCCTCCAGAGCTGAGCATGACTGCAAAATTGAGAACTCAGGATTTCCTACCATTTGTCTGCAGCCCAGGAAATTTCATGGTGACAGGCTTCTTCTCAGGGCTTTCTCAAATTCTAATTATCACAAGCAATGGGTGTTTTCCAAAGTCTCTAGGAGAGTACTGCCCTCCCATCACCCTGCTAAGCACCACAGGATCTCTGCAGTAGTGACGTACCTCTAGCACACTGAACACTAATTCTCTCCTCTCACACCCTAATGAAAAAGAACATCCTCAAATGAGACACCTGGGGAGTTAGACAAAATAAATAATGTGATTTAAAAGCAAAACAAGGGGCTAAGAACACAGTGGATGCAAGTGAATACAACTCTGCTGAAGCCTAGACAGTTTTCTCAGGCATACATTCAGCTCCATACATTTTCAGGTATTCAGTATTCAAGCATTCTTCTCCCAATCTTCTCTTCTTTTTATCCATCCATATCTATGCAAATCTCATTTCTTCAATCCAGCTCACTACAATAAGTATCTCTCTCAAACACATAAAGCCTAAATTTTATCAAGCATTTTATTTACTTCTGTCCCAGTGGAGAGGAGAAAAAAATGGAGAGATATAGAAAAAGAGAGAGGAGATTACGACTGCCTCTCTTTTTTTCATAATTGGCAGGTACTAAGACATTTCCATTATCAGCACAAACAAACAAACAAACAAACAAACAAAAAATCCACGGCAGATCAACCCAGCAGCAGCAGCTCCAGGTGTGGACTCCAGATGACAACACTAGCTATGGGCAGTGGTGCCTCTGTATGCAGCTGACAAAATGCAGCCCGCAGACTCAGCAGAAATGGAGGCAGAAACCATCATTATCCACTCAGATCCTAACAGGGGGCCAGACCTTCACTGTGCTGTGCTGGGTATGCACATTAAGTTAAAGAAAGACCCCAAAGAACTCATCCACCGTGTGCAAGGAAGGACAAAACTGGCAGGGAGAGGAGGAGGGAAGGAGGAAAGGCAGAGTGCCTGCCAGCTGTCTCACTGTGCTTCAGTGTTTGCTCTGCTGGGAAGCAGGAGAGGGGCAGGTTGGTACGAGGGACTGTGAAGGAGCTGTATTGTGGCCGGAGGAAGAAGTACAGACAGCAAAAAAACCTCAATTACATTTGAAATAGTCCCCACACACTTTCTAATTCTGTATTCATAGCAGGGCTGGATACTGCATCTCTCCTGCTGGTCATAGCCAGGCAGTGGGGAGCTGTGAATCCCCTCTCCTTCCTCACACAGCCTTGGCACTGCAGCAATGGATGGGATATTGTTACTCACCCTCCTGCACCCCGCACAGCCAAAAGCTGAGCACTGGGACTGCTAGCTTATAGGGACCAGTAGTGTGGTGCCCATCCCTGCTGCTACTCAGCCCTCCTATAGGGACAATTTTTTCCCCTAAAAAGCACAATGCAAAACACCCTGCTTCCTTCATTCTTCATTAAATGCTGTCTGGTGTTGCCCAAGACAAGCGGTGTTTAAAACCTCTCCAGTGGAAACGATGCCACCAGTGAGCCCAAGTTTCAAATCTGCATTGGGAAGCTAAGCGATTCGTGCGTGGCACACCAGGGACCTCTCCCAAAACTGCAGTAATCGCCACCTACTGCAGAAGAGGTACTTTGTGCTCCCAGCCCCAGCAGAAGAGCCACTTCTGCACTGCACAGCCAAGTTTGTTACCCAGATCCTCATTCTGTGGGACTCCACTGAGACAAGCTCAGGAAGGGTTATTACCATCACGCTGCAGCCATAGGAAAACAAGGCAGGAGCCGTTCCTTTCTCATGGTGCATCCCAGCTACTCCCCCCAGACCTTGCCACCCCACGCAGTCATTCTGTGACTCATTTTCCCAGGAGTGCAATGCAGATGATGGTGTTGACAGCCTCAGCCTGGGCTACAAGCCTCTTTGATCTGCTGTTCGTAAGACTGATAGACAAGGCTCTCTCCTCTTTCTTGCAATTGAAGTTTTGTATCCAGCCCCGGAGTCATCCAGTGCTTTGAGGAAAATATGATGTACTCCAAAGCTATCACGAAGAAAATTCTCAATAAAATTGAAAATTAACACTTCTTTATCTTTGACTTGATCAAAAACCAATACATACTTCAACATTTTTTTTCCCTTAAAATCTCTCACCAGAGATGTGAAATCCTGCTGGAAAACATTTTCAGACTAAAAGAGGTTGTTTAGCACAAAAGGATGTCTCTCTCCAGCACTGCACACACACGCCATTTTACTGTGAACCTTTGTGTTTAATGCCAAAACATATAGTTTGGTAAAGGTCAAAGAAAAGTGAGAAAAACCCTGCAACTAAATAAATACTCAAAATAAGGAGATGAACATTTAGACATACATTTGCTCAGAATGTACCTCTCATTGTGTGGATGTGATTCTACACCTGAGTCCTGCTACATCTTTCAAAGACAAGGGCAGAAAAGCCATAAGAGAAATGCTTTTCCTCTTCTTGCACCACAACATTAATGAAATAAAGGATGTTCCAGGCCCAAGACATCTGATCTCACTGAGACAATTTCAACATTCCTTCTTGTCTCAGAGGACTCACCTGCAGGACTTTTGAGCATTCTGAAGAAATCAACAGGAGGTGTCTGGTCTGAAGACCCACTGGACTTTGATATTCTCTGTGTTTCAATCCTCCAGTTTTTCAACTCCTTCCTTCTTCTCATCTTCCCAGGGAGAGGTGAGAAAACTGGAAGAACTGTACTTCCCTCTAGAGTTGAATCCTGACACTTCTTCCCAAAAAAGATTTTCCCCTCCTTTGGTTGGGGGAAGAAAGGAGATTATCACAGGATATATTGAGCTGGAAGGGACCCACAAGGATCGTAAGAGTCCAACTTTGCCCTGCACAGGACCACCCCCAAGAATCCCACTATGTGCTGAGAGCATTGTCCAAACACTGTCTGAACTCTGCCAGGCTTAGGGCTGTGACTACTTCCCTAGGAATCTTGTTCTAGTTTGTTCTCTCGTGTCCTGTCACTGGTCACCTCAGAGGAGATATCAGTGTCTGCCCCTCCTCTTCCCCTCACGAGGATGTTGTAGACTGCAATGAGGTCTTCCCTCAGTCCCCTCTTCCAGGTGCTTTTCAGTACCTCCCAAGGAAATCTTGTCCATAACTTTATCAGGCACTGAAGTAAGACTAACAGGTCTGCAGTTATCAGGATCCTTCTTTTTGCCCTTCTTGAAAATCAGGACAGTGTTCACCACCTTCCAGCCAGCCAGGACCTGTCTGGGTTCCCAAGATTGCTCAAAAATCATTGAGAGAGAATTTGTGTGATGACATCAGGAGCTCTTTGAGGATTCTTGGATGAATCCCATCAAGCCCCACAGATTTGTAGAGACTCAGCTAGAGCAGCAGATCCCCCATGACTCCCTCACATTTACTTGTATCATTGTTGATCCTCTTGGTGTCACTCAATCCGTGGACACAGAGTTCTAAGAGGATCTACATTATCCGACCTAATGACAAAGCCATTTCTAAACTTTATATTCATTTCTTCTCATGTGAGTACTGCCAACTTACACCCATTCATGCAAATGGAGAATGAAGGGAAAAGAGTTGTACAGGTGTCTAAGCTACATCTCTGAATGTGACAGGAGCAGCACAGACCAGAGATTGTAGGATTATTGTATGATTCACAGAATCATTAAAAACTTTCTGGTGTTTATATGAACTTAAAAATCTTTTGAGCTTTACTCTCAGACTGGCAATAACAGACCTACCTAACTACACTGACAAACATCAACAAGACTCCTCAGCCCTTCCATTTTTGCAATAAAAGAGAGTTCTTCTCTTTCTTCTTTCTTCTTAATTAAATTTTTGTCTTCTCTTATTACTCTGGGCTGTTGCTTTGTGTCTAAAGCAGTTCTGTTCTGGACCAGAGAAACAATAAAAGAATATGTACTCCATACCCATGCAAGGCCTCTGAACTGTCAGAGCTCTGCTAATAAAAGGTAAAACCAAAAAATGTACCAAGATCAGCCTGCTTCTACTTCAGACTTCAAGAGAGTCCAGACCATTATAAATGGGGTGGAGAAGGAAAAACAGCTCAGAGCATAGCAGTAGCTTACTTGTCTACCAGAGACCTCAAAGCACTTTCTAATACTAATGAATAAGGCTTTCTAGCTCCTTCTGAGATGAACCAGCACTGCTATTGCTCCAGAAGGGATGAGGAAATGGAGGCCTTTGAGAGGGATGCAATCCAAGCACAGCCTGACCATGGTACAGTGCAGAGCCTGAGCCAATGGCCTGTCCTGGGACACTTGCCATCCCTCTCCCTCCCCTAAAATGGACTTTTTGAAACCAGAAAAAAGTTACTCCCAACTAAAGCAGGCCAACACCACACACAGGCTGTGAAGCAATCTACTGAGCCAATTAACCCCTGTGCATAATCAGAGCCTCCAGGAAACAGGTACATGCAGTAGAGCATTGAAGGGAGGGAAAACACAATCCTGCACAAAAGTCTTTAGCAGTCCAGCCTCTCTGCAGGTACACGGCTAAATTTTCTCTCAGTCCATTGCTCATTGAATGGAAACCACATACAACTTACTACTCCACCCCTGGAATTATGAAACCATTCCTTTCTTCAGCCTGTTTCTTCAGGGATAACAAGAGTTATTAGGGCCAAGGCAATGAGAGGGATCTTTTGAGGACAAATGTTAATGAAAGGGTGACAAAGTTTGTTTTACAGCTCTTGGAGTACACTCTGCGCTAAGAATAAAAAATTACCCTTCCAAATGGTTGATTTGACCCTTTTCAGAGGCATGATTCTAAGGAAAAAAAAAAAGGAGAAAAAAAGGTCAGAAAATATATGCATCAAATGCTCTAGAGCAGTAGTCCTGGCTCCAGCACATAAAACATTTGTTCTGCCACTGGACAAAGCGTAAATCCCATTCTTCTTTCAAAAAAAAAAAAAAAAAAAAGGAAAAAAAAAAAAAAAAGGAAAGAAAAGATGAAAATCTCCTAAATGATTCAATATTTTATACACACTCCATGTACTGCAGCCTTGAAAAAGATGCCGCAGCATGATGGGTTTTGGAGACTTTATCTTGCTGCAGCAACTGAAGAAGAGCAGTTTTAACACTGACATAATAGTCAGGCATGTGTTTGTTTGGTGGTTATCCACAGCCAGCATTAGGGTGCTGGGGAATGTGTTCTTGGCAGTTCTGCATATGCACAGGTTTCGTTCCGAATGGGCTGCACTCCATGAACACATATGTTCCGGGCTGTGCCTGGGTGTGATCTGCTCATGCTGGCCCAACAGGGGGGGCAGGGCTGTGTGCATGCTTGTGGCATGTGGCTGTGAGCATGCATGCTGCATGTGTGTGCACGTGTCCTGGGCTCTGAGGTTCTGGTTCTCACTGTGTATGGAACCGTGCTGCAAGCGCCTTGATTCTGCAGGGGTTGCTAAGCCATGCTGGCATTCTTTTCTCAGCTGACCCCGGTGATAACCACCAAGGCACATCTTCCACTCCTTCCCCACACTAAAGGATTCACCCATTTCTTCTGCTACAAACACTGACAGAGCTGCCATTTCATGCAACAGAAAGTCCTGTACCAGACAAAGACAGCCCCTACCCTCCACACACCAAGTCAAACTGCCCCTCAACACCAACCCAGACCTAACTTCAGTTATGTCCCCCCTCAGTCCCAGTTCCAGAAACATATTTGTGGACATGCTCATGGACAGCAGCCCCTGCTCTTCATGCCCTCAGGCACCTGGGTACAGTTTTCCAGTGCTGCCTGGGGGAGATAGCACTGACCAAGGGACCACAAGGTGAATAATCAACAGAAGAGTCTGCCCTGGGTCATGCTGAACAAAGATGCTGTTAGCAGGAAACTGCCACAGGCTGTTTCTAGATGGCTCTGCTTCATGAAAGGACTTGACATCTCCCACATTCCCACATGGACCGTCTCCCTACTACACCTTAAGGAGAGCCACAGACTCCCTTTGTCATGAATAGAAAGATGAAGCTCCTGCCAAGGGAAGCAACCAGGAAACCTCGCTCAGATTATCAGCCCTGGCAGAACAGTGGTACAAGCAACCTAAGCTTTGATATGGTGGAATGAGATACAGCTTTGAGGCAGGCAAAATATTCAAACTGCTACATAAAGCACAAAAAAGTAGTTTCTGATGTACAACTCTTGCCTTTTGTTTTCTTTCTTTTGTACCCCCTCCACTATTCCAAATGAGGTTATGACTCTTACATATCACGGTAGTTGTTAAACTGAACCAGGATCAGAGGAAATACCTCCCACTCCCGGTCATCCAGTAAATCCTACCAAATCCATCTTCTATATCACAATGCAGAACAAAGGTCAGCATTCAGTACAGAAAAAAAGGTGTGCTCTCCTGTGCAGAAAAACAGTCTCTTGTAACATACTCTATTTAGTTTATACAGCAAGGCTGAGAGGGAAGGGAGGCTGCAGAAGTGACTTCTGTGAGAAGACAGCAGGACCTGCTCCCATGTTGGACTGAGCTGCCTCCAAAATGCCATTCCAAACCTGTCACAGTCCAAAGCTGAGTCAACCAGTGATGTACGTAGTGCCTCTGCAATAACATAACTAAGAAAGAGTAAAAAATAACTGTTCAGCATCTGCAAGAGAGAAGCTAATGTAAGAAAAGAAGCCCTGCACACACCAAGGTCAGTGAAGAGGGAGGGGAGAAGGTGCTCCAAATGCAGGAGCAGATTCCTCTGCAGTCTGGGGAGGACCCACAATGCAGGAGGTAGATGTGCCTTGGAGGAAGCTGCAGCCCTTGAAAAGCCCCTCCTGGGGCAGGCTCCTAACAGGAGCTGTGGCCATGGGGTGGAGCCTACCCAGGAACAAGCTTTTCATCAGAAGCTACAACCCATGGGGAATGGATGCTGGAGCAGTCTGTTCCTGAAAATTGTGCCTCATGTGAAGGACCCACACTGAAGCAGTTCCTGAAGAGCTGTCTCCTGTGGGAGGGACTGCACATTGCAGCAAGGGAAGAGCACATAGAGGAAGGAGCACCAAAGTGTTACGGACAGACTGCAGCACATATTCCCTGTTCCCCTGTGTAGCACGTGGGGGAGGAAGAAGAGCTGGCAGTGAAGTTGAGACTGGGAAGAAGGGAGGGATGGGGAAGACAATTTTAGTTTTGTTCTAATTTCTCACTATCCTACTCTGTCATTAATTGGCTACAAATTAAATTAATTTTCTCAAGTCTAGTCTGTTGTGCCAATGACAGTGATTGTTAAGCCATCTTCCCTTGTCCTGCTGAGGAAGAGTGATGGAGCATCTTGGTGGGTGTGCAGCAGCCAGCCAAGGTCAGCCCATCCCCACCCCCAAATAAATAACGACAGGGGAAAAAACAGAGAGAAGCATCTTTAAGCAACTGGTAATACTGCTGCAAGTGAGGCACACAAAAGTATTCCAGAAGAGTGTAGCTGCTCTGGCCAGTCCTGAGGGCATGGTTACAGAAAGGACAAAGAAGCAGTTTCCAGGAAGATGAACACAATTGTTCCTAGGGATTTCAGACAGAGGAGGAGGTAGACTGCACTTCTGAAAAATCAAACCCTCGCTCCTCGGACAAATGAACAATAATAGATCATGCAGTAATCAAAAATAGTTCACTTAATAATTTGCACTCCAACCAAAGTCTGGGATGCAAGAAAACACCTTCTTTTGCTCAGGACACAGAGTGAGGCAGTGGCTGGGACTCCCTTTCCAGAGGCATTCCCAGGCCTGAACTGTCAGCAGCAAAAAGAGTGACCCGATTCTTGGCAGCACAAACTGCCACAGGCTCATGAGCCACTTCCTTCCCTAGGACGTGATGCCATGGACGGCTCTGCTCATGCTGCCTGCCAGTGCCTGCTGTCATCCCCACTCCTCCATGAGGCCCCCTCCTTCCTCTGCTACTCATTCCTTTGCTCAACGAGGCTGGCATTTAAGAAACACTTATTCCAATCCATTTCTACCCTTGTACAGCAATTGGGTGTCATTTAGTTTGATTTAACCAATTTAGCCCTATGAATTAATTGGTTAATAAGCCATCTGTATGCATCAGGTGACAGAGTCGCGCTCTCGCACACAGACACAGACAAGCTACTCGCTTGTCCTTGTTTAATAACAGGCTGCAGGGAGTAGGAGAGGGAGAGGAGTGAGGGGCAGTGTCATTCCCACAGGGAAGTGCCAGCAGAGGGATGTGGCCATCACTGCACTGACCTTGACCTCTGAGCGGGGGAACTGCCTGTTTAGAGTAATTCAGAAATAACCTACACCGTGGCTGGGGAGGAGTGCCAGCTACAGAACAGCCATGAGAACCATGGGTATGCTTCACATTGTAGTTTGGGGTTTTTTAAAACAGCCAGGAAAAGAGGTTTAGTTCATTCTTACCAGACAGTAGGAAATTCTCAGCTGCATTCCCAAACAGATGAACTTTGTATGTGTGTAGGAGGGGGAGAGGGGTGGGAAGTAGGGGAATAGTAGGAGAGTGAGGTCTAAAGCATTTGATTTAGGTATGATGTCTAATTACGAGAAAAATGTCTCATCTATTTTGATTTCTTTTTAAATGCCAGGAAAAAAGTACCGCTTGCAGGCCCCAACCATTTCAATGTTATATACAACCCCCCAAGCTATTCAACAAACAACAATACAGCAAACCAAAATCAAATCCAGCAACATATCCCAACCCACACAACAGAAAAACATCAACTGTTCAGACAGAAAAACAACACTCCCTTCCCCTGGCTGCCCATCCATCTCAGGCAACCCTGAGTGCCCCAGAAAGGAGACAAGTTTCTCTGTAAACCCTGAAGATTGACAGAGGATTTTCAGACTGAGGGGGGAACTGAATTACAGGACTATGGGACCCTTGGGGAAAAGCCCTGCCAGCAGCTCCCTCTCTTTAATGCCCTGAGAACTACCCTCTATCTCAGCCACTGCAACTGCAACAGCATTATGTGGGGAAGGAGTCCCTTGCTGGCGTGGGAAGCTCCTGAATAATTTGGTACAGTAAATGCCAGCACTTGGGTCAGAGCCTACAAACCCCAAGCCAAACAGCAGCACTTCGGTGCGACATGCTGGGCAACATGCTCCCATTAAAGAATTGTATCACAAGCTTGTGTACTGGGTGATTTCCAGTTGAAGGCGCAGACTGGTGTAGGATGCACAGTCCAGCTGTCCTAGGACAAACAATGGGCAGCAGGGAGAGGCTGTGGCTGTGGCCACTGCAGGGAGAGAAGATGGGGCTTAGCTTGTCTTGTTTGGTGCAGAGCAGCAGTGCATCCATAGGGGCTGCTCCAGGGCTCGCCTGTCTCCTGACATTTTTCATTATCTGGGAAAGAAATGAGCATGCTGCAGACTCGGAGAGAGAAACACGGAGTGAACAGCAGGGACGTAGCTCCGAGGAGAAAGTGCTTTCCCCCCCTCTCCCTAAGGAAAATGAAATTACAGTGGAGTTGGCTTTAAACGTATCCCATTAACACAACAGGCACCACAGGAAGAGTAACATCCTGCGTGTGCTTAAGTGAGGTGCTGGCAGGCAAAGCGAAGCAGGCTGAAACAGCCGTTTCCAGAGAGGAAAGGTGAGAGCGTGCCCTGCCAGCCCACACACAGCAGGCAGGGCAGAGCCTTTTCACTGCCTGTGTGGGGAGCCCAGGAGTGCCTCACTGGGGGTTAATCCCTGAAAAAAAACATTCATTTGCTCTCATTAGCATGTGAGTGTGTGTTCCCAGACAATATAAAACTATCAAAACACGGAGGGAAGCTGCCCTGCTTGAACAACTGGATGCCCTGGCTAAGCCACCTCTGTTCCATCTGCAGCAGGAATGCCTGTGGAATCAATGAATGAACATACCAACCCGCCCATAACAAACAATTTCACTTGATCAGTGACCACAAAAAACAGAATGTCCCAGCCTGAACCGAGCAAGTGGTGATACAGCTTTACAGCTTGTTTAATGGCTACATGGAGCATATGAATCCGACTGCTGCACTTCCTTGGTTAGGCAGCTCACATGCAAAAGGCTTACATCACACTTCACAAGAAGTCTGATTTTTGCCAATTGCTAAGGACTCCAAGCCCAAAATGTGTAAAACTACTTAGGAGATTCAAGGGTCAGAAAGATTTAATGTTTTTTTCCCTTTCCTAGAAATGCCTCACCAAACTGAGTTCCTTAACATTCACTCACTTCAAAAAGGGAGACACCTACGCTGGTTGGGAGGACTTGGAAATCTCACCAGCTGCCTCACGGCAGCTTCCAGCACTGAAACACCTTTGAATTTGTGTGGCATGCTGCTACTCAAATAACATTAGTCACAGAGCCAGTGCTTCTCTGCCTGCAAGCCTCACACATCCAGATGGAGCTGTGCAAACACAGGTACCAGCAGAGCAAAAGGCAGTGGGGCAGCAAGAGAGACCACTGCTGCTGGAGATGTGGGTGGCACAGGACAGAGTTGATAATCCCTAGGATACTGCCTAGGGAGAATGGCACACGTTATGGGATGCAGAGGAAAAGCATTTGGGGACTGTAGAGGATTTACAGGGATATCCTGGGGAACAAAAAGAAAGGACCAAGTTGGTTTGTGGAGGAATAAGCATGGTAAAATAAAGGGATCAAGGGACAGAAGGGACCAGTCATGTGTCCACAGGTTGCTGGTCAGTGCACTTGTCTGGCCTGGTGCCTGGTGGGCACAGTCTGTCCTGCCCTCTCACTGAACTCCACTTCTATTTCCAGGTGAGAGGACTGCTCTGTGTGCAAGCACTACAAAGCTGCAATACAAGTGACTGAGGAGCCTAGCGAACGTGGCTTTTTTTGGGAAGTAGAAAACTGGAGTAGCTGTCTGCTGGAAGGATCGGAGAGGCCAATTGTCCATAAGGACAACTACTGGAAACACCAGTCAAACTGAGCTCTCTTGGTCCTGCCTCTTGTTGTCTCTATTCTCCACATCCTTTCCAACCTAGGAACCATCTCTCAATTTCCTCCTCTCTCGCCCTCTTTTTTTAATCCTCCTGACAAAAGCTTAAATGGTTTAAAAGCATCCCCAATGAGGACGAGTGAACGCAAATGTCTTAGCAAATGTGTATTTGAGCTCCACATGCTCCCAGGGATGGCGTAGAAATAAAAACCAATTAGATAACGCTCAGCAGCTACAGTGAGAGGGAGTGGTACAATCTTACCACGACTAATAGGGTTTTTAATAATAGATAGGTCTCTCTGTGCAGTACTGGAGAGGGGAAGCCAAAGTGGTTTCAGTTACATTGCATCTTTCTGCCCAGTGAATTTGTGTGGAGGATTAATATTCTGTGAAAGTGGGGATTAACTCACCCTCCATGCTCACTGCTTGTACCAGGAGATCCCTGCAGGGTCAGGTGTGGGCTCCCTATGATGCAGAGTGGAGGAATCCCATGGAGAAGCATGCTGGGCTCACTCCTGCGTATCCTCACAAGAGGATACTGAGTCCTACAGGTACAAACCTTTGAGCAGCTCGGTTATTAAAAACCTGGAAAAGCACAAGCCTTTGCTTTCTTGCTCTCTCTCACATCCAGGAGAAGTCCAAAGCCGAAGTTACAACCGACAGCTGAAGCAAGGCGGAAGAAAGCCCCACACACCAGAAGAAGCCACGTGTGCCTGAAGTGGGTCAGCACCATGGGCAGGGTGCCACAAAGCCCCCTGCCTGCATCCCTTCCCGCTGCCTTTTGTTTACAAACCTTCACTTCATGCCTCCTTGCTCAAAACACAAACAAAAGCCATGGAGGGCATTTTCTTGTTACCATAGAAACAGTTATTATAATCGCAAACATACTTAATTCATCACTCTTCCCCCTCCAGTACCTTGCAACAGCTTGGGAAGGCTACACTGTGAGAGGAGGAAAAGGGCAGGCAAAAGAGCCCTGACAGCTTCACATCCTGCACTTAAGACCCAGTACCTCTGCAGTTGCACATAATCTCCTTTCTATAAGCATAAAGATTCTTTCTTTCTTTTCTTCTCTTTTCTCCTTCTGTCTTGTTTTCTGTTCTTTGGAGTGCCACATCATTTACATTTATGAAAGAATTTTCCTGGGGGTGCAGAGATAGTTCAAATTGTCTGTGATCAGATCAACCTTGTGCATAATACATTTGTATGAAAATAAACTCCCTGGGGCCCACACTCGTGGCTGAAAGTCTCTGTAATGAAGTATTTTACTCTAATTTAGTTAAAGATGATGGAGATAGGAATGAGTGCACGCCTGCATGCATATAGAGGAGGGAAAGACAGGCAGGATACTACACACACACAAAAGCCAATAATTGTAAGATTGCATGCTAGCTGGGAACACTATGGAAGTACCCTGTTATTACAAGGAGTTAACTTCTCAACTAACTGTTCCTTCTGAAAATCAGTCCTGCCCTATAGGACTTCTTAAGGACAAGGTCCAGACCACCTGCTAGCCCTTAGAAGGGGCAGGCAGAAAACTAATCTTCTATCCCACACCATTTATTAAGAGGTCATTCCCATTCCACACCCACCCCAAGCCAAGACCACACTGGGATAATGACCTTCCCCGCTCCCTACTCTGTACCAAATGCAAAAGCAGGACCTCACTCCTCTGCAACATCAGCCTTCTGTTTTCCAGCCTCTGCTCAATTTGATTCAGAAGGATGTCTTCCCAATAGGACTCCTTCCCATGTCTCCAGTCCCAGCTGAGAAATCTGGCTTCCAGATTCCTGGCTACTCCTGTGTGACCTCTGTGGCTTGGTGTGGAGGCACTTAAACCTGGAAACGTGAAACTCTTCCTGGCAAAACCTTGCTGAAATGGTGACAATTCCACACAAGGTTTCAATTAACTGGTATTTTCTGAGGACAGCAATTTTGCCTGCACACAAAAATATCAAATATCAAAAGATCTGACTCTTAACAAAGCTTGAATTATTTCAATGAACCTTGGGTCAAGTCAAGCACAACCGCAGACAGTTAAGTTTTCTAGTATACTCTGCCACTGACTTGCTATGATGCTTTGCATAAACCTCTGCTCTCTGTTTTGTTTCCCCACCTGTTCCACGCAGGACAAACTTACCTCCTGCTCAACAGAAAACCATGAGATTTTATAGATCAGTCTGCCAGGGTTCCAGCCACAGACTGAGAATACCAGAGCACATCCTCAGATGCATCAGGTATGGTGAGGACAGGAAAGGGAAACCAATTGCCACTGAATTCCATTCCAGAGGATCCTCCAAGCTTCTTTACTCCATCATTGCAGACCCAGTACTGCCCCATCTTCGAGGGATATGAGAAAAATGCAAATAAAAGCTATCAAAGGACAGGAGAGGGAAAGATGTGGAGACATAGAATGCTAGGAGCTCCTGATAAAGTGTGCAGGAAATGGCATGATTCAAGGTGCACCAGGAAAACCTCTCGGCAGAGGGCAGACAGCATTCCTAGCCAGGAATTTGCTCTAACTGTACATTTTCCTAAAAGCTTTGTTGAGAGGATGTCCTTCAGATATTGCTGGTGCTGTGCAGGAGTCTCACATCTTTAGACCAGGATGACTACCCCATTTTTTCTTCCAAAGGCTATGTGACATGGGAACAAAAGAAAAAAACCAACTTTCTAGTATGCAGATGCAGATCCATATGTACTATTGAAATAGTAATTTACCTGAATCTTATTTTTTTTTCTTCTCATTTCTATACCCTGGGGAAAAAAAATAATCAGCTCTTCTTCCTAGATAGGCGTGGAAAAATTTGCATGTCCAAGTGAAGACTGATCTCCTACCCAGTAAGAGATGTGATCAGCTCTTCTGAAACTACACAAAAAAAATACACCTTGAAAATGAAGGCAAAGGACTAAATCCGTTCCTGGCAAGAAGAAGGTGCAACTCCCTTTGAAGCAAGAGAAATCAGTGCTGCTGAATTTGTCTTAGGGAGATAAATACTAATAACCAGTCCTTCCCAGAGGACAATCTGATAGCACTGAAGTTGACACCCACAAACGTCAGGCAGGATATATTCCCTCCTGTGTGCCAGTATCTGAGCTTATCACCCTATTTGCTTCTTCTCTCCCAAGTCATTTCCCAGGGTCAAAGGCTATCGTGGGGCTCTAATTAGAATGCCATCATAATGAGCTGACACTTAAATCAGCCTGCCAGTGGCTAAAGAAAATTAACCTCAGAGTCAAATGAGCTCCAGTCTGGGAGTTCATGTCATGAGGGTGCAACTGACACTTGCAGAGCTGATGTGCATGGTGGAGACATAGAGAGCTAAACCTTGCATTCTTTTAAAACAGGAGATCTACACTGGGCAAATCACCTATCCTAGCTGTCTCTGGTGCACAAATAAAAGAAAATCATTTCTGCTGAGCTTTCTATCCTTTGCTTGCTGTGCCAAGCCAAGGAGAAGTCAACAGGGAGAAAGCTACCTGGGAAGCTCCTTGAGAAAGGATGCAACCTGAGCTCATATACACCTGCAAACGTGTCACATGTGATAAACCATATCAGTTGCTATGAATGACTTTGTCATTATGACTGTGATGATTACACCATTATTATGCAAGGCCTTAGACTGCAAATAAGGGCAGTTTCACCCAGCTCAGGCCCTGTAAAGCTCAGGGAACAAATAAACAGTACGAGGCTATCCCTTGCTGGTTAATAAATAAGAGGAGCATTCACAAGGATGAATACACACACAGGAATAACCTCACTCCTAAGCTTGCACTTCCTCTTTGCCACTGGTGCCCCTGCAACTGTCCTGCCCCTTCCTACATGCATTTTGCACCTATCTCTCCCTGCACCATCTCTTGGCACAGCTCACAAAAATGCTGTACTGCCAGTGAGTTTTGAGTATTTTCTGCACAGTCAATGGCATCTTTTCCCCAGTGAACCCAGATATTCCCTTAAGTACCATTTTTCTTTGCATCCTGAAGGCACCCAGCAGCCTAGAGAGCAAATCCACTGTGTGTTACTCACAGGTACCAGAGAATCCATAAAGACTTACTGCCCTCCTTAGAGCTGAACTGCCAGTGCTATAATTTTCCACGACATCTTTTTTATGTCACTGTACTTGACAAATACCTTGTGCCTCTCCACAGGTATTTAGAAAATCCTGCCAATGCAGGCATAGAGAACACACAAATGGACGTAACATCTCCATCTATTCAAGACAGAGCTGTGCAGCAAAAGCAAGAGATTTTCCTATCCAAATCTGACCACAGAGCTGCCCTCGTATAGCAGATTCAGCCCTATCTTCCTTGCCACAAGAGGACACATTTTCCTTTCATTAAGATCAATACACCTCAGAGGACAATTTGAACAACCCTCGAATCATTTCATAGCTGACCTTTCTCTAAAGGGGAAGTATCCAATTGAGAACCTTGGGAGAAGACTCTACACTTACTACATCATAATGTTTAAAACAGGACCAGCTCTTCTAGAGTCAATGCAGCAACAGTAAATTTACAAAAAGAATGATAAGCAGTAGAATTTGCTGCAGGATCATTTCTTAAAAGGAAAGCTGAAGCCCCCTTCTTTTGAAAAAGTAACCTCTGAAACACTTGCATCCTCTATTGCCAATAACACCTTCAGCTAACCGTTCCTGAAAGACTGTCCAGCACCTCTGTTAATTCTTCTCCAGTTATGGTCTTTGTTTACTTTCAGGATTTCACTGCACTACAAAGGTCAACTTCCTTCCTTCTTAAGAACAATGAAGGTCCAGTGGGCTCAGTGTTAACAGTTTCTGAATTAAAGTGCTAGGAATTTAAACAGTCAAACCCATCTTCCACCTCCTGTAAGGTCCACTCAAGTTTTATGCCATAGGGGCTGTGATACACAAGGACATTAAACATCAGAGTAGAATAGTCATGGGCATTTTTAAACTTAACATTATTTGCACAAGGGTACTTTAAAAATGGTATAATTTTTAGTTTATGTTAAGCTGTAAGTATAATTTTGTTGTTTTGAAAGTATTCCTTCATGACATGACTGGGACACAATTCATTTTGTGATACTTACCTAAATGTTCACATCCTATGAGACTTCAAGAAAATGTCTGCTTCTTTTTTTTTTTTTTTNTGGAAGGGTTATAATGAAAAGCAAGAAATTGTAATTTTGGCTTGACCCAAATGTCCTGAACATAGAGGCTGGCAACAATAAGGACATGTATCTGGAAACTCTTCCTGTGGGGCACAAACTGGGGAGGACACTGCTGGTTGTGTCTAAGGTACATGGTGATTTGTAAAATGGTCTCATGTTTTGGGGCAGCAAGACAACTGATACTGAGAAGGGACATCTCTGGATACCAGCTTTGAAAGTAATCTTAAGGCCTCTTTTTCTCTTGTAGTCTTCTCCTCCTCTCCCCAAATGTTGTAATATATGGATCCAACAGATGGTGTGATCTCTTCTTCCCTCTCTCCCCTCAAGTCAAAAAGTAAAATAGTAAATACCACTGTAAGCACTTAATGTACAAATAAACCATTACAATACAAGAAAGAGGAGCTTCAGACATTCCATTATTCAGGCACTTCAAAATAAACAAGATGTTAAGAAAAGACAGGTCCTCATCCAAGTCATAGTTCCATACAGAAAAACTGCATCTCTTTGTCTTCCTTCTGACAAGAAACACTTTCCCCCATATTCCCAAATAAACCTCAGGCTATTGGAACACCACTGACATTTTCTTTAAAGAGTTTTTAATTAAAGTAACAAAGTATGCCATGTTCAGTATTTGTCAGGCATTAGGAAAGGCTACTAGAATTACCACTGAGGGGCCTATTAAATATCATCATAGGCTCCCAGAGTAACCAATTACAGACATTGTGAAAGGTTCTGACTCACTCATCCTGAAAAATCCTTTAACTTTCCCTTACTTTATTTACTTGCATCAAATAACCAAATGTTAACAACATGCCATTCAGCACCTGTCCCGCAGAACAGGCAGGCATTGCTCCACTGCCCCTGATAAGGCACAAAACAGTTTGCTGGCATCAAAAAGCTAAGGAGCCAACCTGACAAGACTTCTGTTACTTTTTTGTGTTTATCCCTCTGACTTCTATACCTGATGTTCCCTGTTCGCATCACTTGGCCATTTGGGCAGAGGGCAGGGAATACACTGAAGCTTGGAAATAAAACAGGTACCCAGAAATAAAAAGCTTGAGGGACTTAGAAAACTGAAAGCCCTTTGAGAAAACCCCAGCCCCCCTGATCTGCATTTGCACAGCACCTCAAGGAGCATAACGATGCTGGGTGGCTGCTGTAACTACTGGCTACAGTGACTGCAGTAACTAATAATGAGAATGACTTGGAAATGGAATTTTCTTTCTGTAGGGGCTGGTATCAGACCAAAAACAATGATGGTGGTTTGTTGGGTAGACAGGGTGGGAACAAACCCTATGCCATTCATCATGGACCTTTTCTTCAGAGCAAAAGGAAGCCACCTGCTCCCAGATCCATGCCTTATGCCACATCACATCCAGGCACACAGAGTATGCCCAGAGACATACTGCTGGGCTTGCTAACTGCAAGATCAGTCAGACTGGCCTTGAAAACACCCCAGGAAGCACTGAAAATTCAACAGAGACACACCTAGACACAAGTGGTTGCTCCCCCCACCTTTCCATCACCCAGAGCAAGCACCAGTGTGCTCATCAGTACAGCCCAGGTGAGAGAGCTGACCATGAGGAGCACAGCCTGTATGCTGATTCAGTCCAAATAGGACCTTCCAGCAGGAATCTGGAGCAATCACAGTGAATGATGTTACTGCTTACCTTATGCACAAGGTAGAGCAGTTTCCCCACTGACCTTTACAGTGCTTATGAGGAGGGCAAGCATTTCAGCACCTACACCACCTGCAAATTTGGTCTTCCCCTCAAGGATACAAAAAAATTAGGTCAGAGGCTTTTTTTCTTCCCCTTCCATTCCTGCAAAGCACATTAGAGCTCAAATCATCAAGACAAAGCATTATTATTATTATTGTTGTTATTTTTTTATGGTGGAAAAAAATATTAATGTTACAAATAGCTGCCATTAGCATAAGCAGAGCTGCATATTAATATGCACATGGGTGTCTCCACTGTCAGGAAGCAGAGAGGCCCCAGAGGCCCTGCTTTCACTGGGGAAAATGATGATGGCATTAGCTCTAATGATAATGATAAGGAAGTTGCCATAAATGATTTCACGATTTCTTTTGTATTCCTGTTTGGGCAAAGACTTCTTCCCTACTCCCTAGTGTCCATGGAAGGATGCTGTTTGAACAAATGGCAGCTCGACTGATATACTTAATTTCACTACTGCTTTAACGTTTTCTTAAAAGTGCCAGCTCTTTGGGTCATGTGACTAAGGAACTCATTTAAGCCTTCCAGATAAATTCCTAATTGCCAAGATTTTAGAGAACCAGCTACTAAATAAAAGGAATCCCACTTTTATTTATGGTTTTTACAACCTTGTGAAGCTTGAGTCTTTTTGGACTAAGGATATTATTATATCAAATGACAGCAGGAGCTATGAAGGAAAAAATAAGGGATATGAAAAAAACAACCAGTAAAGTTTTCTCCGATGTAATATGTTCCCAACCCTATCACAGCCGTTCTCTCCCTTCACTTACTCTTGTCCCTATGTATACATCTAGGATGTGAGAGCAGAACTTTGTGAGACTGTGCTATGAATCAGATAAGAGAACTGATCTGGCTGAAGAGTAACGAAGCAAAAGAGAACACGGGGGGAGGATTTCCTACAGAGAGGCTTCAGATCTGCTCAACAGTACAGACCTGCATAGAGACATGCTGCTACAGCTGAGAGGGCAGGAAAAGCATGGGCTAGGCTGCTCCTCTTCCTGAGAAAATGCACATTGGACTGAGGAAAGAGATGCAGAGGGAAGACCTGGGTTCCTAGAGCCCATGTGTCAAGACCTGTCACCATGTTGTGGCTCTTCCAGCTGAGACTGCTGTTTTTCTTTAGGCCAGAGGGAAAGCACAAATTGCTATCCCCAGCTGTGATGCTGAGGCATTGGTTATGCAATAGGACTTGGCTTCAACAAATGCAAAAGCATTTCTTTGCTGAACTCTGCATCTGAACACGGACAGAAGATGATTCTCTCTGGCTCTGTAGCTTCTGAACTAATTACACAGCTTTGTGACGATGTCACTGCACGAGGTGTCTCTGCCCTGGAATCATCTGTCAGGGCTACAATGTGCAACAGGGATCTGAATACATTAAAGTGTCAGGGAGGTGGGGATTCTCGGTTTTGGTCTGTCAGCTTTGGCGCTGAAAACCCTATTGAGTTCAGCTAATATACTGCACTATCCGCTTTTCAGTTTTCACGTTTGTTCTTGTGATGTACGTCTGGAAGTTCATCAGAGGGAAATGTCAGGTTTACACCAGCAGTAATAGTCTCTGCAGCGAACTCAATCCAAAGGGACTAGCCAAAGCCACAAAGAGCCCTACAGAAGACTGCTCCGGATAAGATGGCCAGATGAAAATTCTTGACACAAGTCCAAAGCTTGGCACACACAGGCCAGTTACTCAGGTGTTACAGAAAGACAGCTTCCTCCACTCACATAGCCTCTAGGACACAAGAAATAGGCACAAGCCTCACAATCTGCCTCTCAGGTAATATCTGCCCCAGATAATACAACAGCAAAAAGAAGCAACTTTTCAGTACAAAACAACCATATTAAAGCTGCAAAACTGGTGGACTCAAGATGGAAAACATCAGGGTAGTACAAAATACAAATTCTATTTGTTCTTCTCTTCTGTTCCTTACTCTCTTTGCCATAGACTTGATTGAGAGGCTCAAGTCTGTATCTCAAACTCAGCCCCCACATAGCGTCTCAAAACCTTATTATTCCATCTGGTCTGCTCAGAAAAATATTTTCTCATCCATTTCCTTGTTTTGAAACAGAATCTCAGTCATCCAACAGAATTCCTCTGCAGAGACAGCAGGAATATCCCAGCAGGAATGCTAAGTAATGATGACCATGCTTGGGAAATGCCACATTATCATAAACCTCCATTTTTGGACATAACCAGAACAAAGAGCAGTTCTTATTTTGCTAGCTAAACCCAGTAAGATAGCACAGATGATCTGGAAAGTTTCTCTAAAGAAACAGGAGCACAACACCGCAATTGTAAGCATAAGCACATACAAACCCTGTATAAATGATATAAATTAAAATCAGTTATTCAATACTGTCTCCTACTGTGAAAAGTTAAAAGAATTAAACTAATATATGAAGTCTGTTTGATATTTCTGTATGACTACAATTTATACATATACACAAAAGTCTGTAGTTCACTCGTACTTGGATTTCCAAACATGTTATTTGCTGGTCTCCCACACCAGCACTATGTGGTCTACCACATAATGCCTGTGGGTTTAAAAAGAGGAGGAGCAACCCTCTTACGCTATCATCATACACTACTTGTATGATCCTGGAAGCCAAATGCACAAACCCAAAGCTATTCCCAGGAGAGCTGTACGGGCTCAGTATGTAACAAGGTAAATGGTATAGAGGCAGCTGTAAGGAACTTGAAAAGCCAAAGAATGAACTGCAGCTTGCTGCATGCTAAGTCCATACCGACATAAATCTTGATTTCAAATGCTGTCATCAGGACTTCAGTGCCAAGTGGAAATAGGAGTGATAAAAATATATTTTCAAAAGTACTTAGTCAGACTCAGGTCATGCACCACAAGAACGTGGTGTCTGGAAGGGGAATCAGCCTGGCAGGCACACTTGCTACAGCCTGCTGTTCCCACACAACTTGCACTGCAGCTGTACAAGGGCACTACAGTCGCCACAAGACAGGAATTGCACAAGTGCCTGTTCCAAGACCAGCACACTCTTCTGGCGCCCATGCTAAAGAGAGAATGCATGGGTAATGCTCAATGATCTCCTTACAAACCAGCCTCGAGGAGAGGAGTGGCAACAAACAAAGATTAGTTACACTTTTGACTGCTGATGACGTTCCATTAGCCCAGGCCAGGACAACCATGAACATATGTATCCTGTAAGCACCCCATCACAAGACATCTCTTTTTTCAACATTTTTTCTAGCAAAGACTCACGAACAAACAGAAGAGCCATAAACACCTGAGGTTGGACACCTTTTGCTGTGGCCTTTGAGCCAAGGAACACATTACCTTCTCAAGTCCATCATGCCCCAGTCAACTGGTACTTTATGCATAGGAAAATCAAAGCTTCACTTACCTAGAAGACAAAAAGAGAGAGAAAATATAGTTAGTGGATGTCCCTGAAACATACAGATGCTGCTTATCTTTATTTCCCAGGTGATTCCCATATCCTGGCACCTTGTTAGGAGATTCCTGACATATTAAGAAACAGGAGTGATCTATGATAGCTCTCTTAGCACAGCCATTCTCTCTCTTCCCTGCTGTAATTGGTCTGTGGTGCCATTTAATTTTATACAGATTATTCATTAAGAAAAGCAAAACTGAGCAGGTGTTTTCATCAACATCTTGTTCTATTAAAAAAAAAAAAGATAAGGAGAGAAAGAAGCTCCCTAACAACATTAACCACACGGACAGGCACAAATTATTTTGACTGTGAACAGCAGGGTGCAGGTCTTGAAGTCTACCAAAAGAAACTGCAGTAAGAAAAGATCTTGTTAAGGGAAGGATGGATTGAGTCAGTCTGCCTTGTGGCTCTCTCATGTACTATCTCAACTACAGCTGCAATGAAAAGCCTTGGTAGTCATGGTTTAGGCAAAGTAGGCTCTGCCATGGGATGGAAGGAGGGAACAGATGATCTTGAGGTTGGTGCTGTCCCTGCATTTCCAGATTTTCCTGAAAACAAAGCATCTTGGTGTGGAACACAAGGACAAAAACCAAAGATGTGTCCTGCAAAGATCTATCCCTTGAAAGCCAGAAGGAGGACATAAGGGAAGGCTCTTAGGCAAGATGAGAGAAAGCTCTACAAGCCTAAAGCATTATTATGCCTTTCTTTCATAGCAGTTTCATGAACACTCAGAGTGCGGCAAGGATGTGTCACTTGCTTGAACACTGATTTACAGGTCTATAGCCTGGACCAGCAATCAGCAACCAGCCAGGACTAAATTTTTGCAAGGAATAAATACCCAAATAAAGATTATTTATTTATTCTCAAGAGTTAAACTGCCTCTGAGAGGTAACTCAAATTTCCAGAGAAAAGCGAAAACTGAATATACCAAGGGTCAGGTCCTGAGAAAGTGAGAGCCTCCCTTCACCAACAAAGTCAAATCAGCATTTTCATGTTCAGAAACTGTGTGTCACATTTTCCCCTGCTCAGTTCCACCAGTCAAAGATAGCACAGAGTGATGCTTAAACATCCCACACAAGCTTCATCTACCACCATGGGCTGCATTATTGAAACCATAATGGAATATAGCTACTATTAGAATTCCCTAGAGGAGATGTAGCCAGGCTTGCATAGTATGGGGAAAGGAAGAATAGATTAATATACATTCATGGCACATTTGCAAAGAGATTACTTTGCTCATAGTGAGATTTGAACCTGTATAATTGTATCACTTTCAAATTAATCATAATCACACTCTCAACCAATACATGATCTACAGAGTAGGCCTCATCCTTGGACTCTCATAATCAGGATAAAAATAGCTGGCTCTGAATGCACTGAGATTTCTGCTGGTATGCAGGAGACAGTAAATCCCAGCTGACCCACTAAGCCTTGGTATTTTGTTTCTGCAAAGCCCTGGCATGGCACATATCGTTGCATAAGTAAGACCCAGTCTGTGCAACAGCAGCACAGTAACATTTAGCAAGACGCTCCTCTGCAGAACACGGCAAAAGTAGCACAAGCCTTACTTTTCTGAGGGAAACTTAAGCTCAAAGAGCTGTTAAATGATTTGCCAGCAGCTACATCATGCCTCTGTCACATAGAGAGACACGGGACCTGTAACTCTTGGCTTCCCTGACGTGCACATTTAATTACTGGGTATCTCCGCACAGGAACAGCGACCCACAAGCCCAGAGCAGCATCAGCCTGAAGCTTCCCTAGTGCCATGTCTGCCCCTCCTCTGCCGTCCCCTCCAAATGGCTCCCAGCGAAAGGCGGATTTCTTAATTGTGTTATTAGCTGAATTATTAATTGATATGAAAACAGCATTTTACTGGGCATAAAAAGTCATTCGGAAACGAGATAAAATGTTCTCGGCACTGCCTGCCTCCGAGCAGAGCTGGAGCGAGGGCTCTGACAGCTTGATTATTATGCACATTAGTGCAATCTGGTGAGCTTCCAACACAGGGAGAGTGGAGTCCCCCAGTACTGTACCCATCAGGCCACATCCCTCTCCTTTTCTCTTTCTTCCCCCTTCACTGCCTGCTTTGCATTTATGTGGGAGACCTCAGGGGTAAGTTTTTTCTTTCTAATCCAGCTGTCATCACTGCAGAGCTACTAATTATAGCAGCAGCGGGCAAATAGTATTTTCCCTTCAGTCCTACACCAGGAAAGACACTCTTTGTACCTCTTTCCCAAAACCTCCTGCACCCCAAAAGGGAAAAGATTGTTTCCCGAGACTCTCCTTGCTGAAAAGAAACTGCTTGCATTTCTCTGTCTGTTCACAAGTCCCTTGTGTTTCACTGTAGAATTGGTGGCTTGTACATATATAGGGTCTTCCCCCCTCTCCCATCCCCTTGCCAGCCCCCCAAGGCCTCACAGAGCTACAGCACGAGCAGAGCTGCCTGGCAGATGGTATCAATTAATTTTGAACCTCTGCTAAACAGGCACAATGTCATCCTTGTGGTAGGGGAGTGATAACCCTTTGGCAGTCCCCTCCCCTACCTTTCTTGACCCCCTTCACTGTCACCCCATCAGTGGGAACCTACCCCCCCAACCCACATCTCTAACACACAGCCAGAGGAGCTGGCAGACACCAGTGATCAATCCCATCTCTTACATGCAAACCTTGTAATTTAGCAATAACTACTCAACCACCATTGACCTGCTAATTAATCCATGGATTTTTTGTTGTGCCTTTAATTGTTGGCCCTGATATCTGAGTCACTTAGACTGCTCACTCTGCGCGGAGCCTAACCAACTAAATGCTACTTCAGCTCTGTAGTAATAAAACACTGAAATATATTGACTCCCTGCCAGCTCTTGCACTCACTCTCTGCCTCTCTGCTTGCTGGCTGAGTGCTGGCGTGTGAAGGGAATATAGAGAGGGGAAAGCATCAGCCATGAGAGATGAAGTTTGAGACACAGGTGAGAGAAAGCAGCAATCACTCACCAGTGACAGGCCACCAAGGACAGACTCTGATCCCTGCGACAGCCCTGCTCTGACAAACTCAAACACACTGTTCCTCCATCCCAAATGGACTTGATGGCTCTGAAAACTCACAGGCATGCTGGATCCTGCCTCCTTTCTGCTTTCCTTCCCTTAATGAGGAAATCCTTTTCCTCATGACTATCACTGTCACACTCACTATATATGTATTTGACACAAAAAGCCAGATGGTATGGGCAAAAAAATTACTCCATACAGTAGAGAGCCAGATCTGTATTTTCTTGCTAGCACTGTCCAAGAATCTCTGTGTAAACATGCATGAATTGCCACAAATGCAGTTTTCTGAAGTGACCTGCACTGCTTGGTACTTTGCACTGATTAGAAATTTTGGGGGATGAAAATGGCAGGAGCTGCAGACTCCTGGCCTGCCTGGACAGTGACTGATTGCTAATCAGGCCCTCACAACAGAAGTCTGGTAATGTGGGTCACACTGGTGATGGGGGTGGGACAGAGATGGAGGGACTAATGGGTGACGGTTTGGTGCTGAGAGAAGAGAACTAGGAGGGGGTTGTTAACCCAGTCAAGAAAATTCTCCATTAAAAAGTATTCATTTTCATTTGGTTAAAATCAAAATGGAAGCCCTGTCAGCAGCACCTTATATTTACCCTCCCACATGAAAATAAAGTGGAAAGCGATAAGCCCTTACAACTCCTGCCACAGCTTGCTGCTTTCACTTTTCGTGTGGCTGATCTGTAGTCCTGAGCCATTCCCAGTGCCCACCTTGTGTCCTGCTGCAGGCAGGCACACCACACAGCTGCCCTCCCAAAGAGCTCACGGGCTCCCTGCAGCTGAGCCCCAGGAGCAGGCCAGCAAGTGGTGGGAAAACAGGCAACAGGGACAAAAGTGTATCTCAGGGGACTGATGGAGATGAAGCAACTCTGCAAACAAAGTCCCTGTGCCTTCCCCACGCTGGCACATGGCATTGGCAAAATGAGCAATGGTGCCCTTGAAGAGCATGGAAAGACTCCAACGAGATGGGGCTGCTCTGGCCCTGTCACAAAAACCTACCATGCCCCCTACACTGACAGTATATTGACACTGTGACCACAATTCAGCAGCTCAAAAAGCATTCTGCTAGCACACCCGAGATGCTGTAATGAGGGGGCAATGGCAGGACAGAGGCACTTATTGTCACAGAAGGCTATTGGGAAAGCAGCCATATGGTGGCCCTATACTTCCTGATCCTAACACCGCTGTTTCCATGTAAACAGCAAGTGTTCCCAAGCCCGCTGCATCCCCCCATCCTTTTCTGTTTGTCTCTGCAAAGAGTGGTGCCAGAGCATGTTTGGGGTACAAAGACTGGCCAGAACAAGGCCTCCCAGCAACAACAGGTCACACTGGCAGCTCCAAGGGGGTTTGGCAGCAGCATTTCCAAGAGTTTCCTTGAGGACTTCCTGGGATCTTACTGTCCTGATCTGCCCTCTCTTTCTTAATACTGCAAATAATGTTTCTGAAATGTGGGTTATTTGGGGTAATTTATGATGTCTTTCACTGCCAAGAGAGTCTATCAGCAGTGAGTCTCCTGCTGGTCAACACTTCAGGTCTTTGAACAAATAGGATTTTTTCTGTGTTTCCCCAAACTGTATAAAGGCAGCACAGTTGTCTGGGAGAAAGCTGAGAATTGCTTGTTTGACTGCCGGCACACACTGGGTTTGGAGATGCTGCACAGTCCATGCAAAATATCTCAATGAAAGAATGTAATTTTGCTCAATAGCTTTGTCACTGAATTGCTTGATCAAAGATACCAAAATTAACTGAGTCGCCAAAGGCGTGAGAAGAAACATTTTCTCTCAGTTACATTCTATCTAGTTCTTTTACAGAGTAATTATGACTGAGGGAATAATTTCCATCTTTACAAAAAGATATGGATTACAAACAGCTCAGCATTTTTAGGCAGGATGGACACTAACATTGTGTTCAAGTAGAGAGCTGTTAACTGGCTTCAGTTTGGAAACACACTGCTTTACCATCTTCTTCCTGCCAAGCATATGGGAACAGTCCAATGGTCAGAAGACCAAGTCCTCAGACTTCAAATCTTCCTGAAGAGAGTGTTTTCACTCTATTCTTACTAAGTCTCTTTGCCTGCAATCTAATGAACTGCCTTGTCCAAGACAGGAGCATGGAGCCCTTGTACCTGATGGCTGCCTGAGAGCCTGATGCCAGTCTCAGATGGGACTATAAGGACCATTTAAAAATCCTGCAGCTGGCTTCCCCTCCCTATTCACACGCATTCAGAAGTCAGGAGATGCAGACTGTACTGCTGCATCTCCTCACCATCCCCATGTCCAAAACAGGTCCTTAACACCACGGGACTGTGATTTATGTAAAGAGCCTCCACACTCATGTTTTGCTGATTGAAGTGCTGCTTTAATGGAGTACACCTCAATGGAGTGCTTTAATCCCTGGTTGTAAAAGCAGACCTTTGTTTAAATTAAACCTCAGCTCTTCCCTCCACAAAGAGACAAAGGAATCGGCACCTATGTTAGTTCAACTGCAAGAACATTGTGCTGGGGAACAGTTACACCACACTGAACAAGCTAAACCATGGTGACTGGGCCAACTTATTTCCAACTGAACACATTCTCAGAGAGGAAGGTTGTTTGCATGCAGGGTTTAAACTAAATTCAGTTCCTAACAGCTTTCCAATATATCTTTGGGGTTTGTCCTATGGAGGTGCTGCCTCCACTCCGGAAGGGCATCTTCCTCTCAGAGCTTGACTGCTTTACAGGGCCCAGTAGCCCTTCGCATTTACATTATGTTTTCCTTGGAAAAAGAAGAATTATAGAGAAAAAGAAACACTAAATTGATTCCGGACTGACACACAATGCTCAGCTTGATGTGTGATCTCCTATATTCCAACAGATCAATTAAGGCTGTTAAGAAAAATATCACTGCTTGGGACATATAGAGGCAATAACAGCATGTAAGAAAGAACCTTGTAAGGAGAGGAAGCGGCCAAATGGGAGCTCAAAGTATGTTTACATCTGTGGTTGTTGCCCAGGAACTCTAGGCATTTATATCCATCAGCAACATCCTACCTGGGCACCTTGCATGTGAATTTCTATTCACCAGCCCTTGTGAAAGGCAAGAATGACTGTGCTCATTTGAAAGAAGAAAACAAGATTCAATGCATTCCTCAAAATCAAACTTGAAGCCTCTAGCAGAGATGAGAAGCAAACACAGACTCTTCAAGTCTGGCACAAAGTTTCTTGTATTGGAAAGTAAACAAAAAGTTGGGTTTCTTTGCTTTTTGATTTGAGTCTCTACAGCCAACCCTTGGGAATGAGTTGGACCCTTCCCATCTTAGCCAGACCCAGACAGCTGCCCCACCCTGTCCTCATACCTCAAAAAACCATAACATTCACATCATACTATGACACCACAATAGCACAACAGCATCGCAGGAGCACTTCCCAAGCTTCCATCCCTCTGCCTGCAAGAGCAAGCTTTCAGCATGGCTGGGGGAATCTGCCAAAGATGATTTCAGCAGAAGGGATCTGCCTCATTTGAATTAAATCTCAGCCACCACTTCTGTTCAAGCAGGTCCCACCTTGCCAATGCCATATTGTCACCACAAGATCAGGATTAGTTTTGAAACTCCTGCCTCCTAAAGCAGCAGCAAGCTACCTGCAGCCTTCCCAGCTATTTGACAATGCTTTTGCAGCACAGGAAAAAATTCTTCTCAATTGAACGACTAGGGTATAGGAAGTGGAGTGGCATTTCCCAAGTGTCCTCCCCTCAACTCATCGTGGCAGGAGGAGGGAATGGTCCTGGTCAGAGAGAAACAGACGGAATGACTGATTGCATCCATGCCACTGAAAGATGCTGATGAAAAAAACCCAAGCTCCTGCCTGTCATATTTTCAAAACCCCCAGACGCTGGCTTAGAGCCTTTCCTGTCGCTTTCCTTAAGCCTCTGTTGAGGAGGAAGAGTGAAGATCTCAGAGACAGCATTTAGTGTCATAGACAGTTCGGCAAGAGACAATTTTTCACCCCGTTAAATCCCTCTGCAGAATATTATCTGCTGGTTTTCCCTCTTTTTTATTATTTTCTTATGATTATCTCCTGCTGTTTCTGTCCTCAGCAGCCAAATAAATAAATAGCAGTATAGCTGTCAGCAGCTTTAGCTGAGTAAGAAGGCCCCGCAGACAGCCTTGGTGGGCTGCCCCCTCCTTGCCTTCAGCACTGCTGCCCTTCAGGTAGATTCAGGATTCTGAGATCTAATGGCAAGAGGGAATGGGAAGGGGCTAAGAGTGCAGACACTTGCTTCTCTGCCCACGTTTTGCTCTGAAGACTGGGACACCTTGCTGTCTCACCTTTAAAAGATGATCATGATGATGATGATAATAATAATAACATCAAGTTCATGGAGGAGAAGAGTTCTGAATATTTAACCTGTGGTTGGAGCATGTTTTTATCATAATCCAAAGGCACAAATGAAAAAAAAGGTGTCAGAGAGTGGAAGGGACTTACATGGGGTCACAAAGCCAGTCTGTGGCAGAGGCAGGAACAAAACTCAGCCAATCTGATAGCAAAGCACTGATGTCTTCCCAATAAAACAATTCTGCCCTTCAAAAATAGAAATGTGCTTCTTTCTCTTGTGCATGTGTCCTTTCTTCCTACCTTCCCTACTTCACCTTCTCCTCTGCCTAGTTTATTTGTACAACAGTTGCCCAGGTGTGCTGAGCACTTCCCATACAAAAGTGAAGACAAGACATCAGCATAGGGGGACCTACGAGTCTGGGCACTGTGTTCACTCAGAGCTCAGGAATTCCATTGCAGACTCATTTTCTACACTGCCTAGGGATTCTGGCACCTTTGGGGCCATGTTTAATTCATCTCCTGTGACTATGAGATCTTTTGCAAGTACTGAGTCTTTTTCATGAGCTTGGTGCTCAGATGCCAAGCTTTTTTCTTGCATATACAGTTTTCTTCTTCTTCGTACTTAGACAAAGTTCATCCTCTACTCCAGCTTCCATCTTTGGTCTTACTCTTTATTGCCTTTAACCCTTTCTTTGTTTTCAACATTATTTCCTAGTTTTTACTTTCTGAGAATTCTTCTCTTTGCCTCAACAAAACCTCTTCTCTTTTATAATAAGTGTCTTTACATTCTTCTTCAGATACCCTCCCCAGTCTCCACATCTTTCTCTGCCCATGCCTCCTCTCCTTCCCAACTTGTTAGGCATTGCTGGATCTTATAAAATAGATACCTTTATGAGGGTACACTTTCTATCAATAACACGATTAACTTCCCACTGCATATATACCAAACTAACTTATTTCTAACATAACTATTAGAAGCTAAGTCTCAGGGTAGTGCCAGCAGCTGCAATAAACCAAGGTTGGCTAGTTTTGGACAATGTGAGATAGCTTAAACTGGCGGTTGCTTATTTGATTAACATCCACTTTTCAAGGAAAAAAGCATTTACTTCCTATTTCTGCCACCTCATATAACACATAGGATAGAAAAGGCAGAAGAAGGATTAGAGACCCATGTCTAGGTATCTACTATTCCATGAACATGAAAAGATTCCACACTTCCAGCCCTTCCCTCAGTATTTTCCAGACTTCAAATCACAATGCTGATGGGTACACAAGTGAATCTATTTGCTTGGGGAAGAAGACTTTTCTTACCCTTTTTATATAGATAGTGTGATTTCAGCCAGCAAGGAAGTGCCAACCCACTCCCAACTGTCACAGGAACTGGCTTTTTTTCTGACAACACTTTGAGCACCCAAAGTTTTTGAAGACGTGAAAACAGGGGCTTTGTGCCTTATCTTGCTTTCTGTTTGTAATCTCTTTCCTAGCACTGAAAAAAGAAAGGATCAAGTCAGTTCCTTTGCATCTATTTATACAAATTTTTAAATGCTCCATCCACTTGATGCAATCTTTTTCAACTATTCCCTTCCCTCTATTAGGTACCATACCCACTGTGAAGGATTTTGTTGAGCTTAGGTAAAAACTCAAGATGTGATCATCAGAAGATAAAACTACCCCTCATGAAACTGGAGATCACAATGCTTTCAAACATTCTACACCCACGCAATGGTCAGTGCAGCAACTTCACAGCTACTCTTAAGTTGTGCCTAGATGGCCTGAACTGCAGCAATACAGGCAGTCAACTGGAGCTGTGCAAATACTAACAATCCCAAACGTAGATTTGAAAATAAATTTTAAACTCCACCTTTTTTGTAGTTGTTTACTTGGTTTAAATGCTTTGATCTCCCTTACCTATTTCTACTAAAATTTATAAAAATACAATGCAATAACCACTGTCCTCAAACTGCAGGACTGAGCTGATTTTTACCCTGCTGCAGGAACTGTCATCCTCCTAACCCTACAGAGTTCCCATCTATCTCTCTGAGCCATCCACTGCTGCTTCTCCTGGCCCTATACACCTCAGCTCTGCTCCTCCCACACCAGCAGAAAGCTGGCACCCTGCCACCAGCAAGAACGCAGTTCAGGTGAGGGTCATTCACTTCTCCAAAACCTGGAGCCAGCACAAGCCAGAGAGAAAACAAAAGGAAACAGGCCAGGGAGACTGAGTTCTCTCTCTCTCTTTGTTGAGAACTTCTAGCTGTTTATTCTTCTCCCCAACTGAAAAACATATCCAACATTGCCTAAACTCTTTGGGTGGATTCCATGGAGGAGTCTGTGGCTACTACCTGTGAAATTTCACCATCTCCAGTGAAGGCCAAACCAGGAAGCTGCCTGGGAGGAGTCTGAAGCAGCCGTGGGCACAGACCTTTCCTCAATAACCATAAATCTCCTCAGGTAGTTCCTCTACCAAAGCCTGGGGCTGCTCCATGGGAGCACACCTGTCTCCATAGAAAGCCCAAAGGCTCCAAGAGATGACTCAGAGAAGTCCTGGAGATCTAAAGGGCAGGGATCTGCCTTCAACACAAAGAAAAAACTCTTCAACTAACTAACTAACTAACTAGGAAAACTGTGTTGCTGCTACCTGAAACTTTAGTTGTCTGTAAAAAAAAAATACAAATCACTCTGACAGATGTATGAAAAAGCCCTGAAGAAAAATAAGGAGACCATGAGCTCCCACAACATCCTGCACCGCTTCCCCATACGGCAGGCAAAGGCAGGGGCAGCCAAGTGGAGAGCATTTTCCTCAGGGTATAACAAGCAGGAGCTGCTGGAGCCACAAATAGGCAGAAGTATTTTTGGCAGGGATTAAATCAAGAATGCTTAGGAACAGTGTGGCTAGCTAGAGAAAAAGCAGCCATAATGGGTAGTTCAGCCCACCATACATTTCACCCCAAGGACAATCAAACCAAAATGATGACTGCTATCTCAGTACGTAGGTCTGAGCAAACATGCTTTGGGATCCAAACCACAAAGCACATCCCCTCATGGGAGTTCTGCAGCTTTTCCTCAGCTCTTTCTATGCTGTACAGTCTATTGATACTACTTCATGATCATATCTTAGAGGCACCACCCTCCCCCCCACAGAAAAGAAAAAGTGATACCTTAGGTGAACAAAGGGATATTAAAAAGGGGCAAGGCAGGAACACTGCTACAGGCATGGGGGCAAACTGGGAAGAAGGGGGTATTGAGTTTGCTATACAGCATTACTGAGGCCGCCCTGTTGTTGAGCCTCAAAGCTCACCCTTGCTGCCCCAAGCCATAGCGGGCCTTTGGCTGAGAAGAAGGGGATTGAGGACCCAATTTCAGAGCCTGTTGGAGGAGATTGGTTGGCCTAAACCCTTGTGATAACCCTGGGTCACAGACTGACAGGGCCTCTCTACAGAGAGTCTGGCCAGCCCACAAGGGTGTCTGGGCATCAGACATGGCTGGGTGGGCAGCAAGCACCAGGGAAAGCAGGAGGGCAGCAGCCATCAGAGAGCTAAGGTAATTGAAATGCTGGCAGGCAAAGCCAGCACTGCTGGACAGCAAGCCACAGGGAAACACAGAGAGAGCCCTGCCACTGGCTGTGCCATGAGAGCATCGGTGCCTCAAGCAATAGAGCATGGTGAGAGCTCCAGGAACAGTAGCCAGCACCAAACTAAGAGTCCACCCACTGGCACAAAGCTGGGAGAGCTGGGCAGAAGCCCGGGAAGCAGAGAGGAACCATGCTCTTGGGTGAGCCAGGCAATACAGGGGAAAAGGCAGCTGCTTCATGCAACCTGCACTTTCCAGACCTTTTTCACTCAGCCATCCTCCACCTAACCCCAGGAGCTGGCACTCCAGCAGAAGAATCTCCCCAGGCTGAAGACAGAGGACAGTGGGGTAAAGCAGCAAGAGTATACTGCTTGTGCTGAGCACTGGTACAGATCTGCTGGGACTCTGGGAAGTTTGATAAAGGAAACGGAAAATACATAGTGGGACCAAGAAGCCATTGTGCCCAATCCCATTTGAAGACAGACCAAAACTGCAGGTGTTATACAAGGTACAAGGCAAGGGACAGACACTGAAACCCAGAGAGGAAGGAAAATAATCTTTACGCTGGAGCAAAGCTGCTGGCACTCTGGAGTAGAAGCAAAGTCACTACTCCCTGTTCTGCAGCTTTCATCAGGCTCATACATTGTGTTTGTGCATTGCTATTTTTCTCCATTCACATTTTCCAGTTACCAAGAAACTCAGTTTGCGAAGCTGTTGCACAAATCTGTGTTGCTTCTTACCCTGTTTCTGCCACGGATCAGCTCAGAAATGAGCGTTACCCCTATGACCTCCAAGAAGCTTTGACGCTAAAAGAGTACTGCTGAGCACCTGTCACTACAGGAAAACCAGCATTGAACCACTGATGAAGAGCTCGACTGTGCCTTGTTCACATAATACCTTAACTGGCTTCAGTGAAAGCATTGCGGGAGTGTAGTGAGCAGGCTCCATCCCTAGTGCAGAAATACAACTGCCACTCTCATGAAGCTACAGCTAGATGGGAATTGAACTGTTCCCTTCCACTGCACTGTCAAATGTAATTTACTCCCTGGCATTGTGTGATCAAGCAAAGGACGGGCAATAACATACATAGCAGCTTATCCCAGAGAATGGCAGCTTCACCTCCTCAGCTTTTAACTGAGTCTGACTGCAACTTCAGACATGTATCCATACCTCTGCTGCAGTGTTCCCATATCCAGCACTCACGGTGAGGAGGCAGAGAAGGCAGCAAAGGTCTTTGGTTGAAACTGGGGAAATCAGTAAAGGCAAAATCCCAAGACTTTGCTCTGGAAGAGTAAAAGCTGTTTAGAGCATCTTGTAAATTCATGGCAAGAAGAAATAAAGGTGGATTTTATATATTCCCATTATTGCTTGTACATCTTTGCAATAATGTTTATTGACATGTTTGAGTGGAGCACAAGCTGTAGTTCAGTTCAACCGCCTGTGAAAATGGGACATTTGTCAAGAAACAAACCTTACAGATCTTAGCAGCTCTACTCTTCCCTGTTATTAGTTGGGAAATACTAGAAAAGGTCAGAAGCACCAGGGAAAAGGTGTCCACCAAGATGCCCAGGGTGCTTTGGCTAGCAATCCCTGGGGTGCAGAGAGGCAAAGCTCAGCAGGTTAATGAGGAGCATCTTTCCATAGACACTCATGCACAGACTAAAAATATGCATGAACATCAATTATAGAACCCCTATGAGGCACAATAAAGTTAACCTTGCATGGCCAGAGAGATAGACTACAAACCTGTCTCACTGAAGGTGCTGGGCATGGCTTTAGCCAAGGTACCCTGTAAGAACTTGGGCATGACTTCCCTTGACACGCAGAAATGCCCTTGCTCCTCCTTTCCACCAAGCCCTGTTCCATGAGGTGAAGAGCCTCTTCTAACTCCTCTGAATTTTAATGACCTCTGAAGACATGCAGCACATTTAAAATTCATTAAATGCAAAAGACATTCTTTTCAGGAGTTACCACGTCAGAACTGAATGCCCCAAATTTTGACAAGGCTTGGACTCAGCTCCAAGTCTGGTCTGCTACAGATGCAGAAACAACAAGAACTCTTCCCGCACCAAAACTTTTGAATTTGAATCCCTGTGCTGAGCTTCCAACAGCTGATGCTTCCAAATGTATCATGCTCCGTGATTCTGCTTCAGGCACACTTCACCTCTCATCACCTTATTTACACTAAAAACTCTGGCACAGTGCTACCTCTGTTTCCAAAAAGCATGGTTACCATACAGTTCATGCACTGCAGTCCCCTCTCTGTAGGCACCACTCTCTCATCCTGTCCCAGCACCAGCTCTGCCAGTACTGCTTGTTCCTGAGTGACATTTATTCCAGTCATACATCCTCTCTGCATGTGGCACTCGTTACTGGACAAACCAGACCTAGCCCTGTGGTCCCCTCCCTCCCCATCCTGCAATGTCACTTTTCATTAAGCTTCATAAACCATTCAAGTGACAATTCTCTCTGCATTCATAGCTGCACCAGCCCAGGGAGTAGGAATGGCCTCTGGTTAACATCGCATCACTGCCGTGGCTTTGTTTTTGTGCATGTTGATCAGAAATTACCTGGCTTAGAGAAAGTAATTTAGTGATAAATGATTGCTCATTCAGAGGTAGCTGGTTTCAGCCATAGCCGCCAGGTATTAATCTATTTGTCAATCCTTTCAGATCTTCTGCACTGATGAGCAGCTCCCAACTCTGGAAAGTGAAGCCCCCTCTTCAGAGGGCAGAGAAGAGGGCAAAGAACTTATTCCACACCTTTTCAGCTACATTTGCAAGGTGCTCTCAAATCAAGGAGGACCAACTGGGAAGGATTAGTGAGGGCCAGGGTTCCAGCTTTGACCTTCAAAGGGGCTTTTGAACAGACCTCAAAAGCAGGAAGAGCAGAGATTTAGGTCTCAAAAGTACCTGGGAATGTCTGGATGAAACACTGAGTGCGAACATGCCAGCTCATATAAAAAATTCAAAATTCTTCTACTGTTATCAGCTTTTACAGAATTTTCAACAAGAACACTTCCACAATGAAATTTTTGGACATAAAGAAGGTAAAAGTTAAGTGAGTAGCTGGACTCCTCACCTAGGACATGCAGCTCTCAATATCCAGTTCCTCTTCTGCAATAGGAATTCAAAGTTCAGGCCTCCTACCTTTTCTGAGCAGTGACACCTCTCTTTGGTACAATAACTCCTTAAAAAGAGTTGGAGCTTTACACCCATTTTATACCCACCAGTGATTCTCCCTAAGATAGAGGAACCCAGAAAAAAAGCAACAGCGTTCCAACACCAGGACAAAGAAAGAAACCTCTGGTTTCTTTGGGACATGGCATAAAATCAGTCAATCACCCAAGCCAGCTGTTTGCAGAATGCTTACGGTTTAAATAACAATTGGCACACGTAACTCACAGGTCACACTGCACCTTTCCAGGTAAGAGAGGAGCTCCCAGAAACCATGGGGATGAATCTGAACTCTACATGCAAATACCTCTGAAATTCTATGGCACATCATTTGGTATGTGCATCTAACTTACACATTTGTGATTCCCAGACGTGGAGAGGTCACAACATACACCAAAATTTGAAACCTGCAGGCTATTTTCATCATGCCAGTCAGAATTCAAACTCTGGAAATAATTCATCAGTCTTGTGTTGGATTTAGTATATTGCTATAGGACACTAGAAAAACATATGGCTTTGTTTTACTATGGAGAAGTTTAAAGAGCAGACAGATATCAAAGCCATTACCAGAGTCCTGATAATGAAACATACTCACACATTGGCCTTCACACAAGCTCCTCTTGAAAAAAGCTTAATAGTTTGATGGTCTTTCTTGATGTACTATGTGTAGGGTTCCTGGAGAAAACTGCTTCCTTTCTGTGACAAGAAACTTCTCATTCTCATTGGAGCAAAACTTCTCTCATTGCATCTTTTGTTTCCCTCCACTCCCTTCTGGGCAGCAATCTTGTTTTCTTGAGCCACTCAAGTTTGGAGACTCCAGCAGTGAGTCAGTGACAGATCATGAACTGCCTTACTGAGCCCTGCAGGTAACAGGGCAGAATGCACGTGTTGTCTTGAAAACAGATCCACAAGGCAGGTGGGACCCCTCCACCGAACCTCTCTTCTTTCCAGCCTATCCTGCTTCCTTCCATCCTCCCCTTACTCTTCTTCCTTTCCCACAAGCCAGAGAGAGTCAGTATTTGGAAACAATTATCTCTGACTTGGTCCCCAACTCCCCCCTTCCTGGTTGTACTGGTTTTAGCTGGGGTAGCATTAATTTTCTTCATAGTAACTTATGTTGAGCTGTGTTTTGGATTTGCACTGGAAACAGTGTTGATAACAGAAATGTTTTAGTTACTGTCAAGCAGAGCTTACAGAAGGCCAAGACCTTTCCTGCTTCTCACAACACCCCACCAGGGAGAAAGCTGGGGGTGCACAAGAAGTTGGGAGGGGGCACGGCTGAGACAGCTAATCGCAACTGACCAAAGGGATATCCCACACCATAGGACATCATGCTCAGCATAGAAAGTAGGGGGGAAACTGGCTGGGGGCTGCTGCTCAGGGACTGGCAGGGCATCGGTTGGTGGTGAGAAACTGTTTTCAGCAGTATCAGTTGACTATCTTGGGTTTTGTTTATCTTGTATTAAACTTCTTTTATCTCAACCGACAAGTTTTCTCACTTCCAATGCTTCTATTTCCCCCATCCTGCCACAGAAGAGTAAGTGAGCAGCTGTGTCACACTCAGCTGCCAACTGGGGTTAAACCATAACGCTTGTGACCATGTCTCAGGCAGAGCCTTGATGGCTGTTGGATAAAATGGCCTGGGGAGGAGCAGGGCTGCTCCAGTTGCAGCTGGGATGGCATCCCCCTCCACTCAAATGAGGGACAGTGATGAGAAGGGATCACCTGCACTGCCTCTGGACCTCGGCCGTGACAACTCACCATGGGCACAGGCATCCTGCCCGGGGCCGGCCGGGACTCCTGCAGGTGCGAGGGCAGTGGCGGGAGCTCAGGTGGATTCCCACGCCTCGGGAGTGCCGCCGAGAGCCGCTCCCCCTGCCTTGGAGCCGGCAGCTTTACAAGCCTCTAATTCCCAGCTACAAGCACGGCTCCCCGTGCCAAGGAAGCAGCGGCGCGTGCTGTCATTCACGCGGCTGGAAGGCCGCTCCTGCCAGCGTTTGTGGCTATCGGACCAGCTGCTCGGGGCTGGGAGCAGATGGCAGGATGGCACACCTGACAGGGAGCAGACCTTCCAAGGACGAAGGGGGAGGCAAAGTTTGTGTGCAGCATGGCCAGCCACAATTCCCAGCCATACAAAGACAGGGCAAATGTACCTACCTCTCCCTCTCTGCCACCCCCCAAGTTGTAAGAAGAGATTTTCACACTAGGGTAAACCTGGACAGGTGTCATTGATACTGCTACATTTGTACACTCTTCCTGCCTCAGACAAAATGCCCTTTGTTTGATCTAATTACCAAGCACATTGGGCTAATTATCGAGCAAAATCCCAGTTCAGCCTTTCCCATGAGATGTACGAGCCATTTTCAGGAGGTTTCAGCTACTTTAAACCCACTCCACCCCCCAGAAACAACAGTGTTGTAAAGGTGAGAGCTCCAGTCAAGGGTGAGCATATTTCTAGTCCAGACTTAGTCCATTCTGAAAAGAGGTGAGGACAGAGCACAGTCTACAGGAGTTAATCCCAGTTCCAGCTCCTCATCTTCCCATCTCTTACAGACGAAGTTAACGAAATGAACGAATATGAAACATCACAGAACGCAAGAGATATAAAACAGTGATTATGTCGCATACAATCCATCCTGAAGAACTGATATGTGAGTGCACATACATTTAAATATTTGAAAAGCATCTTTTACAATGAATATCAAAATGACTTACAATCCGAGTCAGAGAAAAATGCCCTTACTTCTCCCTATCTCCCTTTTCTCATTACAGAGATAAATCCCGGGTGCATCTCTCAGTTGCAGAGAGAGACTGAAGAATATATATATAAAAACATATATGTGTGTGTATGTATAAAATATACAACTGTAATAATCTCAATAATTTTAAGAGAAGCTTGCTGCATAACACAGCAGCCTGGGAGATGAGAAACTCTGGGTAATAGCTGATCTCGCTGCTCCCATCAGCAAAATGGGAGGGAAAAGATGCCATGGAGCAAATGCATAGGCTTGTACTGTGTACCAGAAAGTGAAAGGAAGGCGGGAAGAAAGGAGCTGGAAGGATGGCCACAGACATGTGGCAATAGTTTGTGGTCCAGCAGCCATGGACAGTCAGCACTGTCAACGCCAAGAATGCAAGCAATTCCTATCCCAAAATTTTAAATCATGTCAATTATAGAGAAGCCCTCTTTCCATTGCATTTTTGGTTTATAATGAAAACTGAAATGAATCTTGACTTCAGAAGCTCAGTCTTGTTTGTTTTTAATTTTGTTTTGTTTCTTTTCTGCCAACCCCCCCAGCTACTGTGGAACTCAATCAAGAATCCTGGCAGTATTGTACCACTGCAACCATGCTGTTTCTGCATATCACAGGGGATGATCTGACTTGGGGGGAGTAATTCACACTCACACACACTGAGATGGAGAGATGTTGCTCTTTTAATTAGAGAGCTACACCTCTATTCCCAACTCTGGCCGCACCTGAAAGCATATGCAACAGCACAACTATATCTCAATGTACTTGTCTCACTCTTCTCTGTGTTTCCTATGAAATTCACAGGCGATTTACTTGGACATATTTTGTGCCTGAATGTCTCAATTTTGAAGTGCTTTTTCCTATGTAAATACTTACACATCTGTAGGTTTTGATCTGAGTGCCTTCACTGTCAGCATGTGAGCCCTACTGTCTGCACACCTCTGTATCAGCCCCTTGGTACCACTCAAGGGCCTGCAAGGCTGCAACGCCTTTCACTGGAGCAACACAGTGTTCTGCCTACACAAGGCTGAAGAGTCCTGTTAGTACTCCAACAAACATTCACAGCCCTGAATCACACCAACATTGTTAATCAGGGTTCGAGAAAACAGAAAGGATTGCTAAACAATAAGAAAAGTTCATTTTCCCCTTTCTTTTTGTCATTAATGAGCCCCAAGGGTGGTTGCAAGCCATATTTTCAAGCCTTGCTCTGTCACCAAAACCACAAAAGGTTGAGAACAATTTACTTTCAGAAGCAGAGGCATCTGGTAAAGCACAAATTATCATTGAGACACATGACAAAAAATTCCAGAATTGGTAGTGTTGCAATTGCCTTCTGTATAGAAACCAGGATAAAAAGACAGTCTTGTGAAGTGGCTTCTCAAAGCACCACAATAAATAAGGGGGACAGTGAGAAATGCAGCATAAATCTCCTGACCCACAAACGTGCTTTTCCAACCAGACCAGGCTGTCCCCATAACATGCACCCTCAGGACCCTGTGCACTCGAATAGTTCTCTGTTGTATTTCTAACCATGCATGCAGTGGATGCCAGAATTCAATAGCTGGGCTTGCCATGTACAGAGCACACAGATTCCCCCTCCCACAGATGCACCTCTATCTTTACACAGCTGTACACACCTTTCAGTGAATGTATCCAGCAGCAAGGCACAGTGCCTGGGAAATTATAAGCACATGCCAAAGCTCCCACATGTGCAGGATGCCAGAGCCCAGCACATGTGCCCTGGATAACTGAACAGAGCCCTGTGCCTTGTCTATGTCTCTTACTGTTTGAGCTTTGTAAAAAGTGACAGACACATGCACTTCTAAGCTTTGCCTCCTGAGTACAGCAGTGCTTGCACGGACCCAGGTGTTGAACAAATGATCAGCCAGCTGTAATGTAACTTTAAATGCAAGTTTGTGTATTGGCTCTGGGAACAAGACTGAGAGATGCAGTTGAAAGGAACACAGTCACTCTGAGTACAGGATCTGCATAAATCACTGTCCAGTATATTCATTCCTATTGACAGATTAATTCCTTTCTCAGGTTTTGCTTAAAAGTGTACCACTGAATACTAATAACAGTTCCCAGAGCTGCAGTAATGTCACTCAAATCAGGGTGAAAGATGCCGGAGGGAATGATCTATGGCCTTCTTGACAGGGGAAGCTCCCAGCTGCTCCGGCTCCCTAGGCTGGCAGCTGGCAGCAGTGAGTGGAAGGAGCCACCTCCTTACCCTTGCGAGTGGATGGGATTACCCAAGTCTCTAATACTGGCAGGAGGTTGCTCTGTAAGGAAGAGTGCAGAGACTCTCTTTAAGACTGGGAAGAAAATCTCTCAATGTTTGTCAGAGTAAAATTGGAAACAGCAAGGCAAATCTGCACCTCCCCATAAAACTAGCTGCATATGCAACATAGAAAGGCCACTGGTCTGAGAGGCTGGGCAGGTAGCAGAGCAGGGAATCTCTGGAATGTTTCCTAGCCCCAGATGATTTCTTAGATGCATTTCATTCTCTGCACCTGAAAAAAAATGAATGCAAAGATACTTTCCCTTAATCAACCGAGGTGTCAGGCACAAGAGAAATCGGCTGTCACTCCAGTGCTTCCCAGCATGCACTCACTGCACCAAGGAACGGAGGGCAAAGGGATTACAGAATTAAGTGATACTGGTACAGCAGCCAGAGAGTGGCCAAGATTTACCTGTCACTTGGAAGAAAACTCCATTTCATTTTGTGATTTACTAAGAGTGAAAGTTAAAATGGTGGGGCCTGGCCAAGTCCTGGGGTCATTAAGCAGGCAATGTCAAACCGTCAGCCTGTGACAGCCCACAGCAACCTTTCTCTGGGCAAGAGCAGCTGCAGGGTAATCCCTTGGTTCAGGCTTAGGACAGGCTCCTAGACTCCTATCAGACTTCATCACTGCCTGCCAGTCAACTGAAGGACCAGCCCCATACTTTCACAGAGGACCAGAAGCAGCGTTTTCTGGGAAGTAGGATAATGGCATTAGCCCTGCAGGGCTGGAAAGGTGGCTTCCCATCTTCATGGTGTTTGAATAAAGACAGCAAGTCTGAAGGGAAATAGTTGATGAAGCTGTGAGCAGCCCACTGGATTTTTTTTGATGGCAGCACCAGGACCAGCCTGGCAAGGTCTGTCCCAGGTGAGGATGAAGTGCAAGAGCAGAGAAAAAGGCCCAGTGAGCACATTTCCTCTATCTCTCCCTTTCAAGCTGGCTGCTTGCACCAGGCTGTCTCCAGGAGCAGAACTGTCAGGACTGTGGGAGTCACAGTGCTGCATCTGCCCCTGCTGATGACCAATGACCCTTAAGGTAAAATCTGTTTCTGCCCATATACTTTCTTCAGTGAAAACACTCTTTTTTCTCCCACAAGAAAAGTTTTGACCTCTATCACTCCTAGCTCTCTACTCCACTTACTCACACAGAGATAAGATCAAAAGCCCTTGGGACAAAGACCTCAAAAATAACATCTCGCTCTGCTATTTTTTAAGTGCACACCTCCATCTTATTTCACATTATCAGACTTCCCTTCGCCTCCTAAGATCCCACCTATCGCTGTCCATGGCTGCTTCTTTTCCTTCTTCAAACTGTCCTTCCTAGTTGTACACTGGCTGGTTGGTCTATTCAGAAAGAATAACCATTACACCCTCTTTGCAAATTATCGCAGCCTCTTTGTTACAGTTTGACTCCCATTTCTCCCCACATGGATCATGGGGCTTCCATTCCACCAGAACTCTGAGCTCAGAAGGGCAAGTGATGAGCTCCTGCTAAAAGACACAAATCAGCAATTTCACAGGTACTGAGGGGAGCACTTGGATGAAAATTGTAAGTTTGCAGCTGGCTGGCTGTTTCTCTCTAGTTGGTTGAACCAAACTCCAGAGCTGGAGAGCTCTCAATTTGGAGAAAAACCCAGTTCACTTGACTCTATTTCAGGTTGTAAAAAGCGTAACTAAAACACTTTTAAAAGCCAGGTGTACCTGAAGGCAGATTAATCCCCAAGTACCATGAATCAATGCAATGCGGTTTCATACTGCAACGATAACCATTCTCAGGCTCTTTATCTGTCAGCCAGCTTTGTTCCTATTGATTGCATCTCATCCTAAACGTGATGCCACCTCAGTGCCAGCCAGGGCCTCCCCCCTACTCTGTTTCAGTGCCAAGGGCACACTGCCTTCCAGCCTGGTGCAATGGTCCCAGACTTGCACAACTCTGAGTGCTCAAGCTTCTGCTTGCTGTCCTTATTAGAGTAGTTTTGATGCTCTGCTATGTCCCTGTGTTTTCTAATTTCTTCGTCCCATGTTAGATGCTGTGCTTTCTTCTACTTGGACTAAGTCCTTGAAATCCATCAATGAACAATTACCTTTGTTCTCTTTCTGCTTCTTCAGTTTCTTTCCTTGGCCTTTTTTCCTTCTCTTCCTGGCTCCATTCACCTGTATCTCTGCCTGTACTCACACCATGCATTTTAATCCCTGATACTTCTCTCTCACATCTTTCCCTGCTTTCAAGCTCTTCTATCAGACTTTTGCTTTTTCACTTCTATAATCTGCTCTGAATTGTCTTGTCTCTGCCATTTTTAAGCAAAATTGAGACTGCCCACGAACACGTGAAGGGTTATCTCCCTGGATTTTTTTTTAATCTTCCAAAACAAGCCTCAAGGCTCAGTCAAAGCCTATTTGCCTAAAAGTAGCTACACAAAAAGGCTTGTGCCAGTTACAGTTAGTTTTACACACACACACACACGCACAAACACACACATTTGTCTGTTCTACTTTCTCTTCAAACACTGGCAATAAAACACTATTCAGATTCTGTTCCTCGTCCTTCTGAGGGCCACTGCTAGGCAGAGCTGAAGGGTAAACACAGATTAACTGGTTTACAGCACTTTTGATTTGGCCAGCACAGGGCTTCTCTATGTACATTCACATCTGCGATACACCAAACACCACATAATTTACCTTATTTATGCTGCAGGTAAACTCTTGAGACTGCTCATTTTAGATACAAATTTGTGACGTTGCCTCTGCAGAAGTGAGGCAAACCCACAGTGCTGGTGGGGGCTGATGGTACAGCCAATCACCTTACTTGGATGCAACATGTTCAATCAAGCATGCTTGGACTTGACATTTTTGCTTCCACATTCACCTGCGAACAGGTGGAAAACCAAGGGACTAAGCCTGGCTCCACAAAAGAAAAAACATGGCCAAATGTGGTATGTGTCTTGATAAATGGGAGGACCAGGGGATTATAAAGCAGAGAACTTTGCTTTGGTTCCCAGAACAGACAGGAACAAATAACTGGACTACTTTCAAGCACCTGCAAGAAAACAAGGAGATGAGTAACAGGCAACATGCACTTGTCAAGGAAAAGCATGTCAAACCAATCTAATTTTCTTCAGTGGAAGGGTAATGGGTCTTGTGGACAGCAGAGAAACAGTTTAGTCATATATCTTGACCTTAGTAGGCTTTCTGGCACCTTTTCTCCAAACATTCCTAAAGGCAAGCTCAGAAAATACGGTCTAGATGAATGCACTATGAAATGGCTATACAACTTGCTGGAAAACAGCACTCAGAAAGTAGTTACCAATGGTTCACTGTCAATGTGCAAGGATACACCAGTGGGGTTTCTGCATGGATCTGTACACAGTATGGTAATATTCAATATTTTCATTAATGACCAGGATAAAATCTGTGTATTAAATTTGCAGATGGCAGCAAGCTGAGCCAGAAGCACGTGTGGAAGATAGGTATGGAATTAAAAATTATCTCACTTACAACATGAACTGATAAAAAGTTGAATAAATACTATATGGGCGTGTGCAAGGTATTACGTTTTGGCAGGAAGAGCAGTCTCCATTGACAGAGGATGAACAATCAGGCCATTAAAATCCTAGCAGAAAAGGGGCTTACAGGAGAAAAGCCAACAGTAGACCACAAGCTCAGCATGAATCACCACTGCCTTGATAAAAAGGAAAAAAGAAAATTCAATATATACGTACAAGGATGAAATTTGTAAAACACAGAAACTATCTTTACCTTAACAATAGTGGGAGTGAGCCAGAGTACTGTGTCCACCTTAGGAGAATAAACCCCAAGGGAAGTGTGGCCCTACTGGAGAGAGATCTGAGGAAGGCAATGATAATAACCAGAAGCTGAGAAAACATCATTTCTATGGGAGCTCAAGTGCATTGGAGCTGTTTACTTTAAAGACGACCAAAAAAAGTTGAGACATTAGAACAGTTTTCAAAAAATTGAAAGATTTCAGAAAAGAAAAATATAACAGATTGTTCTGCATACCCATGACAAATACAACAAGAAAAGTGGTGGCTAAATTGCAGAAAAGGAGATTAAGGTCAGAAGTCACTCTGAGCTCTAGCAGTAAAAGCATTAAGCACTGGAAAAAAATTGTTTTGTGTTGCAGAGACCCCACCAATACAAGATGTTTTAGAGTCAACTAGATCAGCATGTCAGGAAACGGCCAAGTAAAGCTGATCCAGTCTTTCAGCAGTGGGATGAATGAGATCCTCTCACCGGGTTACTTCTACCCATCTCATCGTGGTTTCTGTCTCAAACAAAACACTAATCCATGTACAATCCTTTCCTCACCATCCTTGCTCGCAAACATATGTTTGGTAGGTTATGAGAAGTAAGCCAGGCTGCTGATCTGTCTGCTGGCACACCACGGAGTGCTGCCAGTGCTTTGTGTGGTGACAGTGACCAGCCTGCAGTGCACCTTTAGAACTGGGCAGTGGGGACAGCTTAAAACTTTTCTTTCCACCTGATTAAGTCGATTATGACACAACCCATAAGGGATTTACTTTTTGGCATCACTGGGGATGACCCCAGCAATGTAAGAAGTTAAGGCAGCAGATCCCAAAATAGGGGTCTTGACTCCAACAAAAAAAAGTCTGAAATCTCACAGGAAAGATCACTGCCCCAGAAAATAGAGCATCAAGAAGAAAAGTTTGGAAACTCCTGAACTAAGGGTTTTTTCTCCAAAAATCCAATAACTTTCCCTCTCAACTGAAAGCTGTTTAGTGACGTAAATCCTACATCGAGGTAGTGGCCTTTGTAACTCTATATTCCTCTGCAGTATAAGGAGCAGCAGGACAAACACAAGCCCCGGTAGCAATGACCTGGGTTATCAGGCAAGTCTGTGATTAGACCTGCTCAGAAAATGGAATTTTGTCCATGGGGAAACCAAACTGTCCAACACTTTCCAAGCAAAAACACTCTGTACATTCCTATCCTCCTCTTTGCCTGTAAGTGGTTACAACAGGCACTACTGACTGGGGACCAATTACAGGGGCCAGTCCTAGCACCAATGCTTAGGTATTTTCCCCATGCACGTCCCAGGCTTTGCTGTATGGGATCTAGGCAGTCTGGACTTGAAAGGTAAATCACAGGGTAACAGCAGAAAGCCAGAGTATTTTTCATGACCTTTCTAATGAAGATATTCAGATCTCAAAATGTTACTAGCTGAAAGGACAGTCATGCCTTTTCTAACAGCTCCGTGTTGGGAATATGAATGACTTTGCACCACCATATAAAAGGTATAAATGCCAAGGGGAGAGAAAAATGGCTTGGGTCAGTCCAAATGCATCTCATAAAGGAAGAAATAACAATGAGGAAAACAAGAAAATGAAGGGCTGGGGTAAAGGACTACTTAGCTCAGAGCGTGACGCCCCATGTAATTCGCACCAACAGAACAAACGATGTCTTATCTCACATGGCTTTGCATGTGTGAAACATGCAAAACAACTTCAAGATTAGACCTGCAATCATGCCTGCTTGTACAGATGTACACATGTGTGCCTCCCAGTGAACAGAGCTACTGATTTGTGAGGTCACTTCCCTTTCTGTGCTTTTCTGAACCTCTGCTGATTTCCTCTTGTGGAGTTTCCAGATGGTGTCCTTATCAGAACAGCGGCTCAGTGCTCCCCTGGACCTTCACATGGTTAGGCACTTAGCCACTGCCACAATGGGAAACACCTTTTACAATTCAATTTGATCTTTCTCAAGGATTACTAAAAGCACCCACTCTCACTGTAGTGGAATGTTAGGCTGCAATAAATGCTTTCACCATAAGAGGTTTTAACTGTCATAGGCATCAAAGTGGCTTAGCAATGGTTATGAGTAGATTTAAGTCAGAGGTTTGACAGTCCCATGTGCTCAACAGCACACTGAATGATTCAGTAATGATAGTGTACATACCTCCCCAGGGGACCCCAGTGTGAAGATGCACAGAGTTCGCAGCCCCATCCCCAGAAACAACAAGGCATCTCACTCCCTTGGCTGCATTTGGGCAGGAAACAGCTTCTCTTTCAGATCACACTGAGCATCAGTGAGCAAAGGCACCGGAGATGATCACACCTCACTTCAGCATGTCTATGACAATTCTCCCCATATATGTTTGCCTCACGTTGCATGAACTGTATGCAAGGAGATTTTTATGCCATTTGCAAAACTGTGGCAGCACAGATAAGCAGCAAGGTGTGGCAGAAAGCATTATCAGAGGAAGACATACACAACCCACAGCTGATACCACACTGGGGCACAAACCAGCTGTTTTATGCCCGTGTTGCAAAAGGCAACATCTCTCCCCACAGCACAGTATTTGTAAGCTGGGGTGCTGGAATGGATCCAGAAAGGAAAGGATGGATTTTTCAGCACACCACCCCATTTCACATGATGCCTGGGGCATGGGAAAGGAAACCTCCCCTGCTCTATGCAAGATAAAAGGCTTATGTTGAAACAGGGTTACTCCAAGCTTGGTATCTGGAGCAGGTACAGGCATTTGGCTGGCTTTCTCAGCAAGTGCAGCATTCACAACTGGAGACAGATTTTTTTCAAACAAGCTGATATCTCATTTGGGCAACTAGCATCCAGGTTTTCAAAACAGAGCTCCTCGTGCTGGGAGCAAACATGGTTTAAAAGCAGAACCTGAAATGACAGTCACCAGAAGTCTTGCAAAACAGCACTACACGTGGTCAGCACCTGTTAAAACACTCTTGTGTGGATCCTTCAAAATTCCTCTTGCCCTTTCTGGGACTGATGATTGACCATCAGCCACTTAGACAACCGCTGACTTCACCTATTCAAGCCTCATGATATGAAGATAAATATTTCCACATTTTAGAAACTAAAATGCAATTAAAGTATTTTCTAGATAGAACTCAAGATAGATATATCTATCTATATTGATAGCGAGAAGTTTTTTAGAGGAGATTTTAGAAGCAAATACTTAAACTACAAATTTTTTGTTTCAAATAGATTTCAAAGAAACTTTTCACTTACAAACAGAACACAATTTTCTTCTGAATATGGACCTACAGCCAATCCCTGTGTCCTTCCCAAACGTCCTCCTAAAATTGCTAACATAAGGAAATCTGAAGTAGTCCAGCTGCCAGATTAATCATCTACATGCTATCCACAAGCGACGCAACTCAATTTCACTTCTAAGATTGTGACAAATACTATTTCCTATGTAATTCTTCTGGTATGGCTAACAGAAACCACAACAAACATAGGGAACATACACAGCAGCCATATTAAGGTAAGAGATACCTCGGAAAGAATCTGTGCAATTAACTTCCTTCTTGATGAGGATATGCCCAGCGAAAGAAATCTGCAACAAACACAGGGCTGATGCATTTCAGAAAACAACATGAATGTTAATAACTAAAAACCATTTCACAAGCTTTTAAAACTAAAATGACCAGCTCCTGTAAAAATGCTAGCAGAAGAAAAAGACAGTTGAGCTCAGAAAAGGCAGTTATAAAACAAAGGAGGCTCCAAACTCTGTTTGTATGATTCTATATAACAGAAAAATTGAGAGAAACAGTACCACTTCTGCCCTGGAAGATTATTTCTGCAAGATGATGTCTGGTTTGGGTACAAAGTGCCAAAAAAATTTTCACGAGTGACAGCTAAAACTACTGACAGACGCGAAGTACAGCTGCATTGTTTTAATAACTGTGTTTCCAATTTTATAGCAGGGAACACAAAACTTTTACTTGTCTAGAACAAAACACTTTACTTTCCTAGGAAACCAGTTTAGCTTTCAAAGCTGCCTCTGTTATAGCTGACAAGTGCATAAAACCATGAACACCTTAAAGCAGTGTACCTAATATAAACCAGCAGTACAGGTGAACACACTGGATGCCTGTAACCCACAACAGGAGCACAACCCCAGACAAACATCCTAGTAGATTGCAACAGTCAGTCTGAGAGCTGATACTGCCTTCAGAATTGACCATACCTGCAACCACCACTACTAGAACTCTCCTGACAGTATGCATATTTCTCTTGAACAACTCCCAAGTGCAGAAAAAAATCCTGCTTTTCATGCCTTCCTAATTATTCCCAGTCATTACCAACATCTCATCCTTCATGTTGTCTTCCACCAAAAAAAATCCCAGGATCTTTGGCAAAAACTGTTGCATCAGTGAGAGGGTTTCCCCTAAATTTAAAGAGACCTTGATAAAACCATTTGTTAATGATTCCAGAAACTTGTAGGGACTGCAAAAATTCTGCAAAAGACATATGGAAGATAGAAAGACTCAAAATGAGTGCATGTTAAACATTTCGAAACCCTTCCAAGGTTTGGAATGCTAAAATATGTTGGAACATTAAAACATTTCCAAAATGTTTTAACATTTTAATGCATACAGAAGCTTTAATCAGAATATGATAATCCAGGGCCCAGAAGTGAATATTGCATGCCCCAGTAGGGGACTGCCAGACTCCCTTTCCACATGAGAAAATCTTCATGATTATTAGCTTCTAGTATGTGCTGGCACATCAGAAACAAATTTATCTCAGAACTAAATCTTTCTAGGAAACTTTTTGGGAAAAATACACATTAAAAAAGACTGTGCATTAATTTGGCAGGGAAATCTGCCTCTGTTCTGCACATGTATGACTATTTGTGGCAGATCATGAGTTTGCAAATGGTATTTTTGATCCTGTCTGCAAGGAAGAAAATGGACTCCTGAGGGCTCTTCCAACCTTTCATTTTTGTTATTCTGATATTGGATTGATTCCCAAGCAAATGAATTACTGGATGCAATGCAGGTTAGACACTCCAGGGTACATAATGAATGGGAGGTTTATTATTATTTATATATATATAATGTGTGCATGCAGCTTTGCAATTAGCTCATGGGTTTAACTTCCAGACGTGTGTGAGCAATAGGAAAGAGAACAAGCAATGCCTGTGTCTGTGCTCATAAATCCTTTCCAAGTAAAATTTGTCTCCTCTTGCTCTGTCCTTGACAAAGTTTCTCCAGCCCATAGTCCCGGGAAGGCCCAGTTTATCTGGGGAATGACTCCTACCCTGCTGTGGAAGAACAAGTCTTATTGCTGTGATTTGCAACAAGTACCGAGGGGAAAAGAGAAAGCCAAGAGCCCACAAGTCCTCCCCTGGTACACACCTGTAACACACACCTCTAACACACTTCCATGAAAGCCCATCCCCAAAAAGCTCCTCAAGGGCACATCCTACAGCACGGTTAAGCAGGCCTGCCAAGTGTGCTGGCTCTCTGGCCCAGCCCAGATCTTGGCCCAAAGTCTGCTTTCGAGGCACAATCCCCAAAGCATCCAACCACCAAAAAAGTGGTTCTACAGAAGCAGAAGGGGGCTGGGGAAACCAGGCACAGCACTACTAAAACAGCAGCAGCTGCTGCTCAACCTGAGCAATTCCCCTTTATTTTCCCACTGGGAAACCTACTCTAAAGACAACATTCACAATGGGTTTGAGTAGAGGGCTGGGAGCTGGTATTCCTCATCCCCTCCAGCCTGGTGCTTCCACACAGCACAAGAGCCCTTGCAAAATCCTGGCCTGTACCTTGTTCATCCAGTAGACACCGATGGGCAGGCAGCCTCTGCAGGTCCCTGGGACGGCAGGCTGGGGGGCACCTCCAGGCACACAGGATGCTGCCAGGGAAAGCAGATTTGCTAAGGGGCTCAGCCAGCTCTGCCTCCACAGCCATCCCATTCTGGGCATCAACAGAACAGCCTATGTAGCACTGGCCCATGGGGTCTTGGCACACCTGTCCTGGCATTCTGCTCCCAGCCAGTGATGGCTCTGATGTCACAGTAGAGTCAAATAGCTCCCAAAAACGGCCGAGCAAGAGGCGGAAGGGCTGCGATGCCCCGGCTTCCTGATGACCATCAGGTCCCTCCCAGGGCTCTGCCCCCAGCAATCCCACACAGCTCCAGCCCGGGGAGGGGCTACTGTACTGCCATGGCCGGGCCCACAGGGCTCTTCAGCAAAGGGAGAGCAAAAGACGCAGGTGCCATTGGAGAGGCAGCATTATTTAGGTGAAGGAAGCCATCACCTGAGTGTAACTGAGAGCAGATTCCTTCCTTAGGATGGGGCATGAGGGGTGGCAGACAGAAGGGCTGTACCAGGCGCTGGCAGGCACCGTGCAGACAAGGGAAAAGCAGGAGGAAGGCTGGAGCCTGCAGACGGCCCAGGGTGGGGAAGACCAGCTCAGGTGAAGCTGATGTCATGGCTGCGCAATGAAAATCGCCAGCAGCACTCCTGCAGGAGTGTGATTTTGGCACAGCTGGCACACTGCCGGGAGAACTCCACATTCCTCCTTTTCTGCTCTTCCCCTTCCCTGACAGGGAGCAGTATGCCTCTTTATACTGCAATTCAAGCCTCTCCTCCCTAGCAAGAGAAAGGTAGAGATTGTAGAATCATAGAATATCCTGAGTTGTAAGAGAACCCAAATCATCATTGAGTCCAACTCCTGGCCCTCCACAGGACAAGCCCCTAACAAATCACACCATGTTCCTGAGTGTGCTGTCCAAGTGCTTAGTGTAGATGGGAAGAGGGAAGGTGCACTCTGGCTTTGTCTAGACTACCGTTTTAACTCACGTTAATTGCTCCCCAATTAGCCAGAGTTAGCTACACATTTGTAAACACCAGTCTAGACACTGCACAAACATTTGTTCTAAGACATGTATGTAAAATAGTTCAATGGATGCTAAAGCAATTAGGTATAATCTTATTACCTCCCTTTCCCGCATCCCCTTTTCACCTTTAGCTGGAGCACAGACTGGAGCTCTGTATGGCAGGACCTTTTTTCAAAAGGCACTACAAAGGTAAACCTTTGGGCTATCGTATGCAAAACCCTGATAAGGTGCTATTAGTTCCCAGCCAACTTTCAAAGACAGAGTACTGTAGGGTTTTACAGCAGCAGACATTCAATGCACACAGAATCCACTAAGTAGGTGTAAAAGCCTTCTGAGTTTCTCAATTTTGATTTATATTCTCTTTAAAAAAAAATCATTAGGCAGTAGATTTTGTGGTGTTCTTTATACAGGCAGACCCCTCACCCCCTTTGTTATGGCCATATATCAAAATATAAGGTTTGAACATGACATTCATACTTCTGCTACTTTGGCACGCACAGCAACACGTTCCCCTCTGATTTTCTTTCAAAGATGCCTTATCAGTCTTTATATATGATCATAATGTGGAGCATATATCAACGGGATTCTTCAGAGCTGGAGAAGAATTGCAATCTCTGAGCCGTTTGACAATCCCATGAGCAAAAAAGCAGGTTAGGGGTTTCCAAATCTAGCTTCCAGCTCCCTGCTCCACACACACATCTCCCTCCCCCCAGCTGTCAGAATTCTGCAGCTTGCATCCAAAGCAGAACAGAAACTGGCATCTGGATGTAAAACATCCATTTCTTGGGATACAAAACAATACAGTCTTCTTCTCATCCCAGGTCCAGATAGACAATGCAGCCTCAAAATGAACCTCTGTTTGCTGTTCTGTAGGGGTTGCAAGCCAGGGGCAAGCAGGTTGCAAAGGATTCACCATCCATGTCCAAGGCTGTGCTTCCCTTAAGGCTCTCAGCAACCACCACCCCCTTTTGCAAGCATTGTCATTTGGCACGCTTTGGTTTGGATGGCCAAACTTCATCCTAGTAAAGCATCTCCCTAACAAGTCAGCCCTCATGTAAATTGAAAACGACACCAATTTCACAGCTAACCCTCATGGCACAAGCAAATTTCAAAATTATTCACAGAAATTTTATAACATTTTCCTTCTGGGGCTGAAAGAGAGAAAGAATCTTAAAATTCATATCATCCAATGCTTCAGTCTTATTCCTTGAATAGCCCCAAACTGCTCAATTTCAAGCTGTTTTAGTGTTAAGATGCATTTTCCTTTTGTCTTATAAAAGTCTGAGGAAGGTTAAACGCCTTTGTTCTTTGCCACAGGCTGTGCTATGTAGATCATATCTCCTGTGATTTAACTCTGCTTTGTCAGAAGGGAACCACCATCATGTACCGTTTTGCTCTTTTCTTCAAGTTCAGCTGGCTAGAGAAGAGGGTGAAAATTACAACTCCCCCCAACCAAACAAAGGAAAACAAAGTTAGCTTCATGCTTTTTTGGAACTAACTAGAAATCAAAAGTTCAAGCCTACTAAAAATGAGGATGATTTTGCTTGGGTCAAAACTTGACTTAAAGTCCTCCACTTTCATTTTATTAATAACAGCATGGGGGGAAAAAAGAGAAAAACAGAGAAAAACAGGGAAAAAAAGAGAAATTGGTTGTGCACTAAAAATTTTAAACCTACTTTAGTTTCAGCTGTCTCCAGGTGCTTGGCAAAGCAGCTCACCTGTGTTTTGAGTGAATGATCTTTAGCTGAGATATGCTTGGCTGCACACACCGGTTTTAGCAATCAGAAATCACTTAGTTCATTTGCAGTTGTTTGGTGTTAAGGGAAGATGGCACTCAGAGCACCTCGAAGAGGCCAAGCTTCTGCTTGCCATGTGGTAAGTAAGCTGGGGATGCTGGTAGTCAGCACTGCTCTGCCTTGCTGCTGCTGAGCACGCTGGGTACTAGTGCCAGTCATGATGGGACTGTGCTAAGCATGCACAGTCAAGCAAATTAAAGTCATAGGCAGAGCCTACTGTCAAAAGTTGTTAAAAAAAAAGAGAGACCAAAGAAAGGAAGGGGGGCAAAAGTGCATTTTTAACCTCATGGCAACTGTCAGAAGTTATCTCAAGTGGAAAAATATCACACTGATAGCATACTTTGGTTTTACCACAAGATAAACTTGGTAATGTCAGCCTCAGGCTCAGCTAACTCAGACTGACCTGACCTAGATTATTTTTTAAAAAACCCACCTGATCTTTCTGTGGTTTTCTGCTTGTTAACCACATTACACTGAAATAAAAAAGATCTAAAATGCACCAAAAGTACATTTCACAAAAGTGACTGAATTCTTTTCCGATTATAATGAACAACTCCTTTTCCACATCAAATTGAAGCCTGTAACTAAGAAATCAGGCACCCTCCCCAGTAACCCCCTGCATTCTAGCAATGTTAAAAAGCAATATATTGCCTGGATCAAATTCCCCAACACCAGGATCTGCTCTGCTGCCTTCTCTGGCAGATCACCAGGACATGTGACAGTGTCCTCAGCAGGCTGCAGGTGACATAAACTGACCCCACACACACTGAAGGCCACGACACTCTACTCAGCGTGAATGTTTCAAGGAAGGAAGTATTTAGTCTAGTGATCTTAGAAAGTCCAGGGGCCAGCTGGTATGAAAGAGGAGTGGAAAGAGCAGTCTGTGCGTACCCTGAGACTCAGTGCCCTTGGCCCAGGCGCTGGCTCCGGTGTGGGAAACTGAATGCTGCTTTTGGGAACGAGCAGCAGCTCTGCCATTTACATACATTAATCCTTGGAAGTACAGGAGGCATTATCATTTGCCAGACTTGTTTGCATAATGAGGAACTCTCAAGAGAAATTTCTTGGAGAAGTGTTGCCATTAACGTGCGGGTGTTACCACGGCATTTCTATGCAGCTCCCAATCCCCTTCTCCCCTCCCGCCCCACTTACTCCCACTCATTGAAAACGTGAAGTCTCTGCGAGAGACCCGTGGAGTAGCGCTGTTGGATGGAGTTCAATGTGCCCTGTTCTCAGAAGGTTTTCAGACTCCCTGACACCCTTCACATCCAGCCCTGCTCACTCAGCCCAAGGGGTTATGCCATGCTAATGATTTACTGCTTCCCTAAGCAGGCAGTGGGTCAGGAAAGACTTTTTCCTGGCAAATTCAGTCCTGGTGAATAGCTATCACCTTTTCAACCCTTTCTCAACGAAGGGGATTGGACCGCATGGAGGTGAGAAGGACTGGATAAGTAAACGGATTAAACAAAGATTGTTTTGTAAATGAGGTCACCAACATTCTCCAGCAGAAATACAGGAAAGGAAAGTGAAAGACAGAAAGCAAAAAGGTTTTTCAAAAAGCAGGGAATGTTTCTGAACTACCACTGGTGTCCCCCTGAACCTAAGCACTGGCAGCAGGGGCAGCAGAGGAGCTGCAGAGCTACCAATGGGGAGGCTCCTGGCATCACCCTGACTGAGGGACCTCGGCTCTCCTCTTTCTGCAGGGATGCAGTGACCCAGACCTTCCAAGTCTAGGTGAGAGCCCATATTGCCAGGCAGCCTAAATAATGGCCCCTAGTGGGTTCAGCAGTGCTTTAAGAACCTGAAAAACTGCCCAGGAAGCTGTCCACTCCCTCCTCCCCTGCCACTGCCCCTTCCACTAACTCAGATGCGTTATCGGGACTGCAAGTGCCAGCAAGCCCCTCCTTTCCCTCAGGGCTGGCAGCACCAGGGAAGGGAACCCCCACCAGCCAGTCTCGCCAGCTTCTCCATTTGTCTTCGTTTTGTCACCAGACGTTTCTATTTAAGCTGCTTGGAAGGATATCTCAATAACAGCCCTACTAGGCTCAAGGAGAGAGAGGCTGACAGTGAGTACGCCTCCCTCCTTTCTCCTGAACATCACCCTCATGTCAAAACATCCAGTCATACTGTGAGGGAGATGGGGAGAGGCAGGCACACCCAGGAGCTCTGTTCCAAACTTCCTACACCCTGTGTACCACCTCAGCCGTTGATGGAAACTGAGCTGTTTGTGAATCCCAGGTGCCACCCTGCAAACGAGCCCAGACAGCTCAGCAGTTATGGTGCTAAACCAGTGTCATCAAGGCCTGAAGAGATGGCCTACTCCACTCACAGTTTAGAACTGCAGAGCAGAAACATTTACACTCATGCACAGGTGCCCATACAAAATGCCTTCAAACTCATTCCTGCAGATCCTTTGGGGGACTGCATGGTTTTAGCACAGGGTCCATCATTCTGCATACTGAAGAGAAGCCAGACTTTAGAATGAAACTTGTGTAGCCACCCTCCAAAAAGCAAATGCTAACGGGGTGTGGGCTACATCACACACTGCCTGTAGAGATTAGCTTAGGTATCACTCCTGCGTGACACTGCATTGCACACAGTGTAGGTGTTCCTAAGATGACCCTACTGATGACCATTGCAATACAGTCTTGAGCCAACCTGAGCTACCACAGCCAAAGGTCAGAGATGAAAATAAGCTGTTCTGTACCATTACACTTCACCAGAAAGTAATTTCCAAGCATGTTACATAATTACAGTTAGGAGTGGGAAGCTTACCCTGTGGGAATTATGAATGGAAACTCAGGATCCTTACACATGAGATCCAGATTTTACTCTCAGCTCTGCTGCTGACAAACTGTGTGAATCTGGGCACTTCATCTATCCACATTTCGCTTTCCCTTGCATAAAACTGCGGTTGTCTTTGCAAACCTGTCCTTGAGCAGAACGCAGCACACAAGTGCTTGTTATTGTCACTGGTGTCACTCCGATGGCCTGCGTGCAGTTTGCACAGCTGACTACAGTCAGGCTGTATGGGGCCCACAGTTCCCTGCATCGGTGTTTGTGCCAGGCAGTGCCTGCTGGGCAGTGCCTGCTGGGCAATGCCTGCCTGCTCCCCCCGGGGCAGCCTGTGCACAGCTGTGTGCAGCTGTCACATCATCTCTGGAGGAGACTGCATCTTCTGTCACATTCCCCTGCATGCTCAGCGATACATATTCACACTCTGGATGTGGATGACTGCAAGTGGGATGAATATTTAGACCTGACTATCTCTGAGTGCATCTCTGTGTACACATGCATACGAGAACTGGGTCAGGAGAATCTCTCCCCTTTCATGTAACTCATCACAAAATCCCTATATCCAATGTCACCTTTGCAAGTTGTTTTGCAAGGCCCTGATTAAAACATCTGCTTCTGTTCCTGCTTTGCTGAGTGAGGAGAACATTCACAGAAAGAAATGGAAGAAGCCATTAGCTTAGTCTCCAAGGGGGAACCCTTGAACAGCTCAGAAAAGCCTGTGCCAAGGGGAGGACACTGGAAAGCGAGAGCCAGCCAAGGAAAGAGACAGATGGGGCCAGCTCCACTCCAGTTCTCGGCTGCCTTTGCTGCACTGTGCACATAATATTCTTACAAGGTCTAATTTATAAACCCAGCTCGTGTTTATAAACTCTCCTGTCCTAATGGAAATGAAAACATTAATACAACCCAAGGATTCTTCACTTTCCAGGTTTTAATTAAAATCATAGGCGTTAAGAAGCAAGAGTGTCTTCGTGGAATACAAGTCTAATGAAGCATTTCCTCACATAGCACAAATCTCTGTGTGCAGTCCCAGACCGCTGGCACTGGGCGCCCAAAACACCGACCCCCTTGGAACCAGGAGTTCGCTTCTTGAAAATTAAAAAAACAAATTATCCTGCAATTTGTTTCAAATAAATGTAGGTGCCAAGATGGAGCTGGAAAAATAATACTAAGTAGGTAAAAGAAACCCCAACAACCTAGCACAGCCATAAAACTTGATCTCTTAATTGACTAACGAGGCAATTGTGACTTCATTGCAGGCCAGAGAGAAGGGGCTGCATGGCAAAAAGGAGAGGACTCCATGTGGGGGCAGTGCATGAAGGAACAGCAGAGGAGGGACAATGGGGAGGAAGTAGCAAAGTGGGAAAAGGCAGCACAGAATGTTGGAGCAAGGACAATAGAGGACACTGGTGAGGCAGGTAAAAATATAAACACATGAAAATTGCAAGACCAAATCACACGGACCTGTTCCCTCTGTCTCCCATGGGACCAAAGGAAAAAGCAGGAAAGGAACCAGCATGGATTGACATACATGTGTAGACACAGATGAGGGGACTGATTTTTGGCAGGTGTAAAGCTGGCTGGAGGTCAAGGCTGATGGCAGAACACAAGTTACTGCAAAATGAAGCCCAGCAGAAGCAATTCCCTTCATCATCATCCTCCAGGGAAGAAAAGGGTCTAGTCTGCCAACTCCAGGACTGTTTCCTATCCTACTGCGTAATGGTGCCTGCCTTGTCACATAGGAGGCACACACAAAGAAGGGAGGAGACACTGAAAGACAAAGCCAGTGTGAAAGTATCAAAGCAGTGTACAGATGTGAGGGTTCTTAATGAGGAGAGCATGACTTTGCCTCCAAGTCCACCTCAAAGAAGAATGATGGCATTGTTGACATCTCTCAAACAGCTTAACAGCAGTCTTTTATGGATTTGTTTTCATTTTAAATGCTTCCATCTCAGTCTAGGGGAGCTACAGATGGATTTCACTCAAGAGTAGTGTGGGTGTGTGGTCCCAGGTTCCAGTCAGGACTCTGGAAGTTTTCACCAGCCACACTTTGGTCTGAATCTCATTTCTAGAAGATTGCATCATATTGCAGCCAGTAGGTTGCTTGTCCCATATTCTTCCCAGCTTAGGGCAAGTCCACTTGCTTAACAGTTACCTGTGATGCTCATATGATGCTTGATTAATTCTGTATCATGGTGAGATTAAAAAGACAGAAAGCCTTTTTTTTGCCCCCTACTGTTCCTTTTCTTTTGTACCGTCACCTTGGGAGACAATGGAAATGCAGAAACACATTGGCCAGAAGAATATAACTCACATTTGAGGGTGCAACAGCAGTCGTGTCCTTGGCCTTACATTCTGGGTTCACTGTGCAAGGCAGGAGCAATGGAAAAGAGATGCATCATTTCCTCACCAAACACTGCTCAAGACCTGAACATGCTTCTTTCAAACCCAGATCTAGCCAATAAAGCACATGTAATCACCAAAGACATGTCCTGCTTCAGACTCCTGTGATTCCAGAGGCAGCAACATTCATAGCTGGAAAATACATTCATAGCTGGAAAATCACAACATGCTGCAGATGGGACCTTAAAAAAATGGATGGACTCCTGTCAGCCTCAGGTGAAGTTGCAACCAAGTGCCTTCTCTGTCAGAAGGGGAGAAGTTCACTGAATGTCCCCCCATCAACACCTGTACTGTGAAATGCAATGCCTTCAGCTAAAAGAACCCTCTAGCCTTACCTGAACCTGCACAGGGTGCAAGAGGAGACAGGGCTTAGGTGCTTGGAAAGTGAGGGAAACAGGGGATTTGCTGTGTTTGAGAGGTAAACGTGCTTTCTGACCCTTGTAGGCGGCCGTATAAAGTGCTAATGAGACCAAGAAAGGGAACTGAAAGCATCACTGAACTTTGCAAATTGCTTCCTAGTTACTGGCCTAGTGTGGGCAACTTACAGTTTTACTGGGCTACTCCTTTGGTCAAGGTCTGCTTGGTTTGTATTAATTTTATCCTGACAATAAAGGGGAGGTTTTAGCATCATTTAAAAGTGCAACACTGCAGAATCAAATGGAAATGACCTTGCAGATCTAGGGGTTATAAATCAGCCAATGGAAAGAAATGTTGTGCAGTAGTAAGAGAAACAGGACAAAAATGGGCACTTAGATATTCTTGACTAATGGTTTATATTTTATAGCACTTTCCCTTAGAAGATCTTAAAGAGTTTCACAGTAAACAGAAAAAAGAAACAGGAAAAAGACATACTTTGAATGTCTGATCCTGCATTCACAAGCCCCACTCCCAGATGGTTACACCAGTTGACACCATCTGGAGACCGGGATTGTCATTTCCCTGTGCCCAAAGCTGAGGTAAAGCACAAAGAAACGAAAAATCTTTGTCTGTGACATCACTCCCTTGAAGTGATACAAAGATCTGGTACTGCCTTTGTACAGACCCACTTGGGAAAACAGTGGAAAGCCAGTCTCCACTGCCTCAGTACAAATATCCTATCCTACTTTAGGTTTTTCTCCAGGATGGTATCATCAGCATCAGCTTGATGAAGGACAGGCACTAAGAAATATCTTCTGAACTTGGTCTGTTCCTTTTTCAAAGAAGCTCTTACTATGCATCTATCTGGCAGATAAATATTCTACTCCAGTCATTGCTGTCATACCTGAGCACCCATTGACACTGTCCTTACTCCCTTCAGGTTAGTGACAGATAAGCAGAAATACTGTAAGACCAAGGTCAAGTTTAGAATCATCAAAGCTCAAAGAAAATTCACAGTTCTTGCAGGCTGGTGCTGCAAGAGATGCCAGCAAGTGACTCAGCCAAGATCACAGCTACAAGCAAGTCACAGTACTGGGGACTGCCCTTCATCCCCTGAGAATTTAACACAAACCCAAAATAAACTGCTAATGCTGATGCCACAGCAGTTTATCTCAAGACAGTGACTGATTCGACAATGTTTTTATACCTAAGAGTAGAGATCTCCCTACTAATCTGATCTATCTGACTGACAAGTACTTGTTTTAATAGCCATGGACTCCCCCTTCTAGACATAGCTATGAAAAGGCAAACATACACATCTTGTTTTTTCCCAGTGCTAAGTTAGGGAAGAAGGAAAAGGAACAAAACGAAGATGTTTGATTTTGACAGTATCTATCCTGGCATCTCATGCCACTACTTGCGAGAGCTAATGGAGAGTGATCACAATGCCAAAGGAACTAGAGCAGACAGAAAGAGCTGTTAAGGAATCAGAATAAGTTGCAAATGCATCTAGACAAGTGATTAGGAATCTCACCTCCTACCTACCAGCAGTCAGCAGCTATGTTCCTCCTACTGCACTCAAGCAGGGACAGGGCAGACCTTGCCTGAGCTCGAGATGTCCCAGCTGCCCAAGGAACCTAAGTGCTTACTTGCAAGCAAAACTGCATTTTGATTTTGCACGAACTGGTTTTGGCTCAGGGAGCCATTCTCAGATTCCCTCCAAGTCCTGGCTAAACTGAAACACATAAAAAGACAAAAACCTGGCTGTGGAATTTTCATAAGTAGCTGTTTGTGGGTGTGTACATGTAAAAAAGTAAGGACAGCCCCAAAAGGGAAGGCTAGTATTAAAGGCTCCAGGAATACAGTTTTTTGATTTTTCTATTTCACAGTTGGTTGATTTCAAGCATTCTAATGGCTGCTTCCTACCCTAGTGCCCATCTGTCTATTTTAATAAATGTTCTTGGTAGCACCTACCTGGCAAACATTCGAACACCCAGCAGCATAACCAAATTTCACCCTAAATCAGGGGGCAGGAACAGCAAGCTATATGGAAATGATGCAATCATCCTTCTCCCACAACATAGGCACTGGCAGCAGCAGATAGACAGATGGGCAAAACAGACAAGAAAATGTGATGAGTGTGGCCCTATCTCTCCTTCTTCCATTTTCTTCTGTTAAAAGTCTGGGTGAGCAAAGGACAGGTTGCTGTAGTGCTTGGGTGCCCTGTGGGTGGCAGTCAGCAAAGGTTCCTCAGCTACCTTGGACATGCTGAGGTAACTGATGCACTGGAGGCACCACGTGACAATGAACTGACCCCCTGTAGGACCCATTCATCGCCTTTGATCTGTCAGTGCCTCTCTCTGGATCTAATCAGTGGTGATAGAAGTTAACCTTTGCTCCATCCTCTGGGCATTCAACTGTGTTCCCTTTCATTTGCCAAAGGTCCCAACCCTTCCCCTGCGCACCTCCATCCCACATGCACGTTCAATACCAGGTAAACATTTATCCTGCTAGGAGAGCTGCCTCCATTCATGACCAGCTTTCCTGCTCCTTTTCCTTCATTCTCTACCCCAAAAAGCACCATCTCCACAGGTTTGGTCCTAAAATGGTGGCAGGAGCAGCTCATAAGAATGCTGATATTCTGTTACTGCCTCAAGGACATGAGTGCATGGTTACGTTTTGGCATTTCACCTCCATCAATACTAAAATTTAGCAAGAAATGTGTACAATGAAGGCTTATGTCTTAGGCCTTTTTCTTATTAATCCTATTACACTTGTCTTTATGAGCTCTCCAAGTTCCTTTTACTCCCTCCGGGGCTTGGCTGCAAATGAGATTTTGCATCTCAGTGTAAAATAACCAGAACATTTTTCTATAAAATTAAATAAAAATCCTCCGTCCTGGTAGTACATGCCCAGAATCCAGTTTCTGGAGTCTACATCTTTCCAAGTCCTTCATTGTCTTCTGAACTTCCCTTAGCTTTGGGAACAGGCTTTCATTCTGTCCTGATGAATATCGTGAAGAAAATTAAGGAGCAATCTTTAAACAACTCAGATGGACAAGAGGCAGAAAACATGTGAATGAGTTGCAGAAGTCTCTGACTTTTAGCAAACTTCCACTTATTATATATGCCTCAGTTTTCCAGTGCATAAAATGATAAGTGATAGTCCTAGCCTGCAATGCAGGTGGGATGGCTCAGCTCACGGATGTTTAAGAGTACGATGAGATTCTGTTAAAACTGATAGTTCAATAATTTATTATTGTGGTTACACGACTTTTAGGTTAATATTTTGATTTCTGAACTTTACTGAATCTTCTTTGCTTTGAAAAACAGGACTGGTATCTGTACCGATTCCAAAATTCCTAATCAGCTAAACAACTTTTTTTCTTTTCCTAATACATTGTTTTGGCAAGAGGGACTCAAGAACCAAATTCTGATGTCAGATTTGCATATATATTCAATAAGGAAGCCATGCCTGCTCCTAAAAAGCTTACCATAAATGAAAAGAAAAAGCAAAATGGAAAGTGTATTAGAATTCTTAATGCCATCTAGATTTAGTAAGGCAGAGTGGAATGACCAGAAATGAAAAATAACGGGTGAAGAAAGTTAACAGCATCCCTTCCCAGAGCTCCAACTGCTTTGAATTTAATCTTCCAGATAAAGGTAAGTATTGTGTGGAAAGTAATTCCCACTATATTAAGGGAGGGGGATTTCTACTATACCATGTTTGAACAGGTTTGGTGCTCTAACATTATCATTTACCTTTGATTTGTAAAATCTGGATATGTGTTTGCAATTCACCAGTACTACTCATAATTTAAAGCCTTTAATACCTGATATGGCAGGATGACTTGGGCTGCAAGAAGAAAACAAAATCAAGCACAACTTGCAATGCCTTAAAAAAACATTGACCTCAACCAGCTGAGCTCCTGTTCAACATCGTCTCAGAAGCTCCACCAGCAGATTTCCACCTGCACAAGTGTTTTTCTGTTCAGCTTCTGCAGCACACCACTCTTTACCATAAAAGTTGACATTTAGAGATGAAAAAATCAGGAAGGAAAGGGGATGATTTAAAAATAAAATGCAATTTACACTAATTATGTCATTACATAGGATGCTCTGCAAAAAAACATTAGCAAGTGAGATCATGTCAGCAAAGCTCAAGATGAGCTGTATGAAAGACTTGCAAGTTCCTAACTCAGAAAGCTGTGGCTTCCTGCTGCTTCTCATTTCTTGGCCAATCAATGCTTCATAAAAGACTTCTAGGATACAGTTAAAGTAGCTCTGCAGTCCTAATGTCTAAACAGGAAACCAGTGGTAGCATACTGATACGTGTAGCAAGCTGGTGCAGAAAAGCACCGGAGCATTCCTGTTACAACACGAGGGAACAGTGAGGCAGTCCTGAGTCACCTGTGGCAAAATAGTCAAACCAAAGACTTCCAAACCCCAGCATCATGCCACAATCACTGACTACCCTTCAATTCACCTCCAGAAAATTGCTGAAAAGGAGATGAGTCCCAGATCACAGTGCAGGGCCTGCACGTGTGCAGCTTGATGCCTCCCTGATCAGGATCAAGGCCTCTTTGCAAGTCCTCTCCTTTCCCCAGTGCTCACCCTGTACTGAATGGGAAATCTGCATGTCTTGTTTTGAAGCCATCAAAGGCAACCATTAGCAATTTTAAAAAGCACAGTGGATTCACAAATACTTGGTTAGGTCCAGCAAAGCAGTTCTTCAAACAGCATGGTAAGACTTGATATGTTTTTAACACATCTCTCATGTGCCTTCAGCTCAGAGCACCTCAGCCTGCATATCAATACCTTTCACTTTGCTCTTCACTTTGCCTGGAGAGGTAAGGGGGGAACCTGCTTTTGTTTCTATCCTCAGTTGATCCAGCACAAGTATTTCAGCGGGTTGGGCACAGACCACTTTACCATTTAAAAGTTGCATGAAATCCATAACGTGGCCCCACCTGCACACGCGTTCCTACCCTATAGCAGGCTTCATCTTATGCCAAAGAGGCCAGGCTTAAAGCAATCTGGAAGACAACCATTGCAGCAACCTCACAGTGAATGTAAAAACACTTAAACTCTAACATTCTGAAGGCCCACAAGCCTCCTCAGGAATGTGGGAGACAGCAAACAGGTCCTTCCAACATATTTTCAACCTCTGTTTCTTTAATCCCCATGCTCTAATTCAGCTGGCAAGTTGATGGCCTCAGAGTTTCTGGCATCCAAGAGATGATCAGCTAACAAACAGAGCTGACACTTTTATTTTACATTTCACAGTATACAAAATCTCAGAAAATGGGCTTCAGCTGTGCTCTTTTTTGCTTTTTGCTTTGCTGCTTTGTTTTGTTTTACAAAACATCAATCTATCTAAACCACTTCACTGACCACATGGGCCGGGCAGCTAAGGACTGTGATTATTTGTCAAAGCTTTTATTTCAGAAAAAAAAAAGCCCCAAACTGACAAAAGTAATTCCACAAATTTTTTTGACAAATACATTTTAAAATTGTTCGGCTACCTCAGTTAACCAGATGAATAATGCAAAGTGATACAAGGTGAATAATTTATTACAAAATATGGGGGAAAAACACTATATAAATTATTGAACTAATATTATTTGACAAGTGCTTGCCCTTCCCTGAAGTGCAGCTTTCTCTGTGATGGAACAAAACAGCTGTTTAAAAGCAACAATATTTTAGGGCAGCAAATGAAGAAGAATAACAAGAGCTAACAGAGTACGAGATTAGACAGAACGTAATTATCCAGATTAGAAACTGGTTAAAATTGGGAAACAAGGCAAAGGTCCTTTTATAAAATGTATCATACAATGACAACTACAAGTGGTCCAGATACTATCTCTTATTTGGTTTTTTGTTGGTTTTGGTTGATTTTTGGGATGGTGGTTCTTTTAGTTTTTCGTTTGTTTGTTTGTTTTTGTGGATTTTTGGAAATTTTTAGGGGGGGGGCGTGGGGTTTTTATTGTTTGTGAGGGATTTTTTTGTTTTTAGTTTGGGGTTTTTTTTAACTGGGTTGTTTGTTTGTGGGGAGGTGGTGGTGGGGGTTTTGGTGGGATTTTTTGAGATTTTTTTAAAATTATTTTTATGCTTACTATTAACCAATGAATAGAATAGAGTATTTCAGTTAAAAGGGACCTATAATAATCGTTCAGCCTGACAGCTTCAGGGCTGACCGAAAGTTTAAGCCTGTTGTTAAGGGCATTGTCCAAATNCGCCTCAGCCCGGCCGCGGGCCCCGCGCACAGCCACGGCCGTGTCCGAGCTGCCGGCGACTCTCCAGGCCACCGCCCTGCCGAATCCCATGCCTTGTGAGAAGGCTTTTGTTCCTTGATGGTCTCAGCCAACCGTCAGGGCTCAGCAACAACATGTGTGAACTCTGGCTTTTCTGTGTCAGCCATGATTTGTTAGGAAGGAAGGACCATCTGCTGCTCTTCAGATTTATTTCCTCCATTACAGAATCAGAGAATTTTTTTGGTTGGAAAAGACNTGGGCAAAGAAATGCATTCTGCTGTCCAGTCTGAACCTCTCCTGCGACAATATTGAGCCATCCCCACGTGCCCTGTCACTGGACGCCAGGGGGGAAGGATCAGCACCTCCCTCTCCCCNATGAGCCTGACACTGCCAAGGGCACCACTAACCCATGTTCCCAGATGCCACATCTATGTGTTTTTTAAATACCTCCAGGGATGGTGAATCCACCACTTCTTTGGGCAGCTGTTCCAGTGCCTGACAACCTTTTCTGTGAAGAAATGTTTCCCTATATCCAATGTAAATCTTGTATGGTACAACTCAAGGCTGTTTCCTCTTACCACTTGTTACCTGGGAGAAGAGACCAGCTCCCACCTCACCACAGCCTACTTTCAGGGAGTTGTAAAGAACAATAAGGTCCCCTTGAACCTTCTTTCCTCCGGGCTAATCAACCCAGGCTGTGCTCAGCTGGGAGGCTGAGCAGAGTCCTCCTCAAACTTGTCCTCCAGACCCTTCACCAACTCCATTGCTCTTTTCTGGACACACTATGTCACCTCAATGTCTTTCCTGTGGTCCATGGCCCAAAACTGAACACAGGATTNACCTCCCTAAGGAGCTGCAGAGAGCGACCACGGCAGACCATGGAGGTGCATCGCCCACCACAACACGTGGAATGGGAGGCTGAGGAGAACGGGGCAGCGCCAACCTCCACCAATCCCACAGGCTCCGGGCTCCGGGCTCCCGGCCTGGGCTCCTTGNCTGTTCCAGTGCCTGACAACCTTTTCTGTGAAGAAATGTTTCCCTATATCCAATGTAAATCTTGTATGGTACAACTCAAGGCTGTTTCCTCTTACCACTTGTTACCTGGGAGAAGAGACCAGCTCCCACCTCACCACAGCCTACTTTCAGGGAGTTGTAAAGAACAATAAGGTCCCCTTGAACCTTCTTTCCTCCGGGCTAATCAACCCAGGCTGTGCTCAGCTGGGAGGCTGAGCAGAGTCCTCCTCAAACTTGTCCTCCAGACCCTTCACCAACTCCATTGCTCTTTTCTGGACACACTATGTCACCTCAATGTCTTTCCTGTGGTCCATGGCCCAAAACTGAACACAGGATTCAAAGTCTAGCCTTGACCAATCCAATTAGCCTTAGAGCCAGCAGGATGTCCTTACCCACCACCATGGAATAGCACCTTGCAAACCTATTATTGTTTCTCCAGCAGCTGTTGCTTTAAGGACACTACCAGCCCCTTTCAAAGGGCAAATCATAACTGTGGCACCTTGGAAAGATTTGCTTCTAGTAGCTAAGTGCAGGAGCTGAGCTCACCCTAAGTATTGCAAGAATTATTTGGGGAATTTATGCTCTTGGGTCCTGGCTCCCGGTCACTAGCAGAGAAATGCTGGACTGCACAGAAGCAAAATTTACAAATCTCTGTCACCGTATGGGAACGTTGCGATACTCCCAATTTACACACACACTTTGGATGTGTAAAGATTTCAGAGCTGCAGTTTAAGGGCACCAGTGATTTGCACAGCACTATATATCACTGCTTCCCAGGGAACACAGTGCTACTGAAAAGTAGCACTCAAGTCAGGGGTGGATTTAACATTAGCATCTGAGCACTACGCTACAAGTTTGATTGTTTATATACATCATGTCAACTGATTTAAAATCTATATTTACACACACTGAGATGGCCTGCACTCATTAATAAATTAAGACACTTGTAAACCACTGGATCTGCAAGTTGGCTTTCTAATTTACTAGCATCTGAGTATCAGATTGCCCACCCTTCTAGGCAAAAGCTGATGAGGAACAAAACTAAATGCTTCACACAGTCCTGTAGACTGTGGTTGTCCATATACCACTGGCATCCATGTTCCTCATACTACGCCTTTTACACCTTTCTGCAGACTAAATTTTTCTCTTGTCCCGAGGGTTATTAGCCTCGGATCTTTCGCCAACACTGAACTCAATCATTTAAATGAGTTTAATGACAAAGGTTAGTTTTTCCAGGAGGAAGCTGGAAGCCTACAGCAGTAAGTTCTTGGGGGCTAAGAACCATGCAGTGAGCGAGTTTGCCATCACAGCTGCTCGTGAAAGCCCCTTCTGCCAGCAGCTCTCCAAGCTCATAACTTCCTTCCTCCCCTGAGCACAAATGATGAAATATTAGAGGCTCTGATCTCTGCCTCATTAAATAGAGAATATTCTCACTCTGTCTTGACCTGCGCTAGGGCCAGTTTAAGGAGCAATCTGTCATGAGATCATTAATACAAAGACTTGCTCAGAGGGCAAGGATGTTCATCCAAAATTAAATTCTTAACCTTTTTGGGAAGGACTTCGGAAAGGATATTTTACCTTTCCTAACTGAAGGAGTCACTTATATATTTCTGCACTGCAGAGATGATGGAATCAAAGTCAAGAGGCCAGCATCATGCTGAGGCTTTGCCTCCCCAATTCTTTCAGTGATGTCCAGCACTGTGTGAGCAGAAGCCCTAGAGATCAGGAAGTAGGGCAATGGTCAGGGAGCAAACCAAGGTCAGTTAAAAACTGAAATGAATACAGTTCAAATAGGCCAAAGACATGGGCCCCATAACAGCAGCTTGGCAAGGGATAATATGAAGACACTGGCAATGCCTGTACATAGAGAGATTCTGTAAAAACACAGGCGATTCTTTGCTATCCTTTCAAGACACAGATCCAATTGTGAGACACAGTGCTTGCAAGTCACGAGTGACAAAGGTGGCTCTGGTTCTGCTTAAATTGTTGCTCATAAACATTCTGGGAGACGGTCTGTCCTTTAATATAGGAATTTATCATATTTGATATCTAAGCGGTTCCTTGGCCTTCCTCCTGCCCCTCTCTCCACTTTCCTCCTACAAAAGGTTTTAATGACCAGAGGTACCCACAGTGTGATGATGGGAGCAGGCTATAAGGATGGAGGCAGATGGGGAGAGGGAGATAGGAAACCTTCAGTACAAACATTTTCTCCTAATAGTATACAATCTACACAGGCTGCTGCAGAAATGGGATAAATAATAGAATCACAGAATTTTCTCATCCTCTGTCACTGTCAAATCCTATTAAACTCACTCCAGGTAAAAGGTACACTATTGACACTGCTAAAACTACACTACACATCGGGGTTACCATAGGCAAATGAAAGAAGATGGGTGTGAGAGAGGATAAAGAGAAATCACAAATCATCATCTTCCCAGTGAAGCATCAAGAATATACGTATTGGGGGTGAAGTGCTGTTCCTGAGGACATATAAATGCTATATCAGGTTAGGACTGGAGCATGATATTAACCCTCTCGTCACTTTTTTTTATTTTTCTATTAATTTTGTCTCTGCTGCTTCTTTTGAGGCTAATGTGCTTTTATACCAAAGAAGATACAGACAACTGGATTAGTATGGGATTTAGGGAGCAGACTGTGTACTGGGTGATGTGACAGCGAACAACTAAATTTAATATGGCAGCTTGATCCATTATGTATTTTATTCCAAGAAAAGTCGACATGGGCACATGAAACCTGGACTGGATGTGGTATCACAGTGGACTAGGATCCAGAAGTGTCAGTTCTGGGCCACATGATGATCGCATTTTAACAACCACTTTTGCTGCCACTAAGTACATTTTACATGGCTTAAGCTTATAAATGCACATAATCCTCATTAAAAAATCATCCTGACCCTAAACTTTAAATAAAGACACATAATATTTAGAACCTTTTTGGCATTTTTACTTGTGAAGTTTAAAGTTCTTTAATCGATCAATATCATTAAACTCATTTCCACAGAGGCACTAAGCAGGGAGGCTAACACATGCACAGTTACCCCGTGAATCCAGAGGTTTAGGGACTACACACAGAGTTCCCAATTTATTCAAAACCTCATATTCAGCCTTTGCTCAGCTTACTGCCAGAACTGAGACTTTATACACTTTTACCAATTGGGCTTGAAATTTGCACACATAACCAGAGTCATAGTTCTGATGGTCTTGGAGGGGTATGAAAGTAGCTTAGGTCATACCAAAGACACAGTACGATGACTACTGCTCTTCCTCAAGCAATTACTGGATTAATTCAAGACAAGCAGAGATAACTTTGCACAAGTACTCTGAAATACCTCTCTCTTCTCTCCTGGATCTTACACAGGTTTAACTTCATACATATATTCAGAGGAATACATGGCACAGTAAATATTTATCAGCTGATAACACTGATTACACCAAGCTTGGCATCACAGAACAAACTTGCTCACCAGAGATAAGCAGCTTCTAAGAAATGTAAAGTCTCTGTTATGTTTCATTAAATGAAAAAAAAAAAAAATTAAAATTATAATATGAAGAGGGCATACTGAATTTGATGCCAAGTTGTCCTTTGCATATCACTGACCTGATCCTTCCCAAAGCTTTATCAGTTCTGAGAGGGACACAGCATGCAACTATTCCAAGAATCAAGGAGAAGCCTTTACAGAAACAGGTTTTGCAATCATTCGCAATTCATTTAGCATACGGAGCAACATTCTGGGTGTCATGTCTCCCAGCTGGTGGCCAGACGCTACAGTGGATGCAACCAACTGGCCACAGTCTTTCAGCCTGGCAAACCAGGCGTCTGTGTGTGCGTGGCCAGCGTGTTTCCATGGCTGAGGCTCAGAGCGCCATGTCCAAGTCCTGCAAGCAGACGCCAAGCCAGCTGAACCACAGAGGAAATTATCCTCTGGCCAAACTGGGCAGAGGGATGCCAAAGTTTGGGAAAGAGCACCAGCCAGCTAAGTGGATCTTAACATTGAGAGAAGTCATCTTTCCCTAATGGTCTTAGGTCTGAGATAGATGGAAGGAGGAACAGATGGCTTTTGCATTCAGTGCCCAGCCGAAGGACTGAAGGGAATGTGAAGTAGTTTTTCTGTAACTTCTCTAATTTTGCACACCTTTGTGAAGCAATACATCAGAGGTCCCTGGACTGCTCCTCTGAGGCTGGAGCTCCTGCTGCACAGGGGACTGAGAGCTCACCTCCCAGAGCAACATAGCTGGCTTGGTACTGGGATAGACTCAAATTAATGTGCCCAGCGCCCAGGTGAAAAACAACTTTTGTTTCAGGGTAGCTTAGAGATTTCTTCAGTGCTTTATCTGGATGCTTCTCAGTGCCATTTTTTCTTCTCTAAGAAGAGGGAGGGTCCTGATCTGCTCTCAATGATTGTTTTAAGAGCCAGGGAAGAGCTAGGTAAATACTGCTTTGTCTAGGATGAACTGTCCGCAGATGCTGAGGAAGAAGACAGAGGTTTTCAACATGCATTTGGCCTGGAGAGCTCCACAGGTAGAAATGTCTCCTCAGTGACAAGCACAAAGGTTCATGCAGCCTGGAGGATGGGTTCCACTTAATTGCTTTGCCCATTTGCAATTGTATGGTTAATTTTTAGCTAATTTCTGCCCTGAGTATGACTTAGCTTCAGTGCCTTAGCATTACAGCTGAAGACTTGATTGCATTTCCAGATAGGCTTGTCACTTAGAAGACACTAATGCCCCACTTTTGCAAGGCAATTATGAAGTGTTACTCTGATTTTATAACATACCACATGTCTGTGTGGCTGCAGACTGATAACATAGAACCAGCAGCAGCATTGATTTAGTGCTGCTGGCAGTCTGACTTCTGGAATACTACAGGCCACCAGTGGCCATAATACTGGAATAATTAATAATAAGGCTTAATCTTGCCCTCTAATGAACAGAGAAAAACCTCTCTCTCACCCTTGCCCATCCTCCTCTCTGTGAATCTTAAGAGGAAGCAGAACTGTGATTTAGCAGGCACATCTTAAAGACCAGGGGTCTGAGCACAGAGGAGCAGGCAAATGGCTGTCGTACAATGAGTGGATTGTTGCAGGTACTGACACATACACTGTGAAAGGAGATACATCCACCCTTCACTGGCTGTGAGAAACACGCTTGCTGGGAGTCTTTGAGGGAGCAGTGAAAAGGAGTGATGTCTTATTTCTATTGTATAAAACAGCTCTGAAATCAAGGCACCTTTGTTTCTAAATAGTCTGTCTTTGTTTCCATGTACTGGCAGTTCAAGCAATCAGAAATCCTGAGTGTAGCCTCCCCGAGCCATGAAAATTAGTTTCTAGATTTCTTGGTTTTGAATCATCAGCTGACATTTAGGGCTGTATTTTCAAGCATTTCATCAGGTGACATTATAGTAAAAAACCTTCAAGCCCTCCTCACTTCCCCCAAAAAGCAATGAAAGGAAAATTTGTCTTCTCACATACCTAAGAGGCAGCTGAGCTCGAAATTAAATGTGGAAGGACTAAGAATTGCTGTTAAAATTGTGAGCGTCAACAGTGCAAAATTTCCAAAATCCCCATCCCAGTGTTGAGGCTGTGGTAATGTTGTATTTGAAATGGAAAATGCTTTATTGTGCGGTACTTGAATTCTCCCATGCTGCTCTCCTCTCCTTGTTAAAGACATTCACGGGGGAAACCTCTGCATGTTCTTTGTGTGTGAGGGAACAAAGTGTCCTCTCCCCTGGAGGCAGAATACAGTGTTACTGAAGCTAAAAAGGCCCGAAGTGCCATATAATGCTAAAATAACAGGGAGTTTTACCTCTACTTATCTCTCATAATCCTGAGCTCTTTTTCCTACAGATGAAATGAAAGATATATCCCATCATCTCCACTGCACGCAAATATCATAGCCTGTAAAGCTACACATTAGCAACTTGGGAGATTCCCTCCCACAAGAGCAGATCAGCTCAGGTGAACACTGACTAAGAACTTTGGGGTTACCCCCCCAAGACCTCATTTTGTGCCTGAAACATATGATACCTGCTAATAACATATGTAGCTGTGGGAGCCGCAGTAATTGCTAAGGCAAATGAATCTCATGCCTCAGGAAGCAGAGTGCTTTCCATAGGGCTCTGGAAGGGAGTCCCCTGCCTGAAGCATTGCCCTGAGACGTGAGGGGCCTACAACCTGCCTCTTTGCGACGGCTCTCACTGCACCTCTTGTCTGTCAGGCAGCTCAATCCAAAACCCTTGGCAGGAAGCTGTGCCAATAAATATATTTTCTATTGGCAGGATATTGCTCTCCTCTGAAATATCACGTATTTGGCCATTAGGGAAGGCAGAGTCTGCTCTTGTATGTCAAATTCTATGTTCCCATGAAAAATGAAGGAGCCACTTTGCTCTACTCTACTTTCCTTTTCTCCCAGCTAACCAGCCAAGGATGCTGTCACAAGTAGAACACAGTGCAGGGCTTGCTTTGCCCTGGCAACAGCTGTACCCAAAAGTAGCATAGAGGAGCGACTGGAAAGCAGAAAAGGGGCAGGAAATGCATGTGCCTACTTGAAACTGCTGAGAATTTTAATTTTAGGCCTCTCATCAGCCCTGACACAAAAATTGTAGCATCAGTTAAGTCGTAATGAGTTAGTGGTGCGTGTGACGTTTACAGATTGTAGATTAGGAGCAAAAGTGCAGGACTCCACAGTAGCCTCACTTAACACAGATGAAGTGTTTGGACCCAAGGCTTAAGTTCAGGAGTTTCAACAAGAAACTGAAATGCTTGGGGTATAATAGGATACAAAGCTTTTCTTCTGTACATTTAGCTAGCTTTTACCAATCCCCACCAAAGGTGACCAGGGGCTCTTAAATGTGTACCTGCCTCATTTTGGGCAGGTATTAGGTGGCCACGGGGTAGTTGATTTCAGTACAGGTACTATCTCCGAGCCCCAGCTATTGCAATCATTGATTTCCTCACTGTGATGTTAAATTTAGGACTTCTACTAAAAGACAGAAAAAAAGTGAGTGCAAGAAGAGGAAAGACTGGGTCAGCGTACCTGATTCCAGATTTTGACCACTTTAGGGCCTGATTTTCCCCTCAAGATCAGTCAAATCCTAACCAGCTTCAACACATCAGCAGATGAGCCTCCAAATACTCTAACCGTCGACCAGATCTCCTGGATTATCCCCATACAAACATCACTTAGTGTGCCATAGTATTAGCCTCAGGATAGATAGAGGGTGTCCGAACCAGCCTTGCTTGCAAGGGGGTTGCACAATGGAAGAGGGGCCCCTGGACCTCCTTCTCTGGTGGGTTTGATTGTCCAGGAAGCCTGGGTTCATATTGCTGGGAGCACCACTGCCACCAGCAGCAGGAATGCCAGTGGTATGTGGCGAGCTGTAGGGATGTTGGGTTCTGCAGTGCAGGGTGTTTGTGAATCCACAGGCTAGGAGACGGATGCAAGGGGGACAGGATTAGATTAGCTCATACTCATAAATGTTCTGTATGCTCTGGTACTCCATGAATCCTCCTTTTTTTTCCCCAATCCCTCTTCTTCCCCCTCAAATCTCAGCCTCTTCCCTCCTGCCTGGTTTCATCACAACTCCAGATTGCTTGAGCAAGCTGCCTGATAAGCCCACAGATGCCAACAGGAAGCAGTGATGTTACAATAAGTGTCACAGGGAAAATGTCAACTGTATCATTATAATGAAGGTCATGTCTCGCTCACAGAGAGCTCAGGGCTCTGCACAATTCATGTGTTGTTATTAGGTAGATGTTGACATGTGTAACTTCTACCTTACAAGATTCACAGCACAGGGACAAGGTGAGGAAAAGCTGGCTCAGATATTCTCCAAGCTTCAGCGTCTATCATAGAAAGTACAGAAGGAAACAATTAACATGCATTACACAGGTGGAAATTCACCATATACTCCAGTTCCAGATCCCTGTGACAAGACAGGATACACACACAGCATACCAGGGCAAATGCACAGCACATGAGCAGCCTCAGACAGCACCAAAGCAAAGCACAGAGTGGCACTAAGAGCAAGTTAGGCATAAAAGCAACCAGCCTGCATCCCAAAGTTGATACTAGTAAATGGCACTTGGATACTCCATGTAAAACAGCTCGCTGCCTCCCTAATGTAGGGAATCTCCTCCTTTTAAACCTAGCAATAAAAATGATAAAAAGGGAACTATAAAAAATAAAAGCTTTGAATTAATACTCTAATGAAGTTTTATTATTTTTCTAAAAAAGATTTTGTTCCATGATGAGAAAATATATACTCTCCTTGGCTCTGACTGTGTGCTAGGAAGTGGTTGTAGGAGTGGCGGGGGATGTTTGTGCATGCATGTGCACGCAAGATGAAGGAAGGCACTGAATGCAGAAGGCAGAGGCCTTTTAGCTCTCCAGAAAGACACAATGTTCTTTCCCGTCTTCTCTCCACATCCAAGCCTGTCAATATTTTGCTCAATAAGGGATGACATGTTGGCAAGGATTTTCATATGCACACACACAGGCACGCGTGCACAAATACCCTGCTGGAGCTGGTGGAAGAATATTAAAATCTGAGAGATTTGACTAATATGAGGCAGGACAAAGTGCTTTCAGGGATCCACAAGACTGCCCATCACTCATTTGTCGAGGGAGATTGTTAGGGCATTGCTCACAGATCCCCCAGGACATCAAAACTACTCATGTACAGACGGAGAGGAGGAAAGGAGTGGTGTGAGAGTGATCATCTGAAGAACTGGAGGTGTACAGCTTTTGAGGGGCAAGGGCTAAGGCAGGACTGGTGTATCAGCACACTTATGGGTGGTTGAGCACCATTTTACTTTTCCCGCATTCCAGAAAGCCAAGGGAGAGGTAAAGCAGTGGGATCAGCAGGTTGCAGCTAAATGATAATTGCACTTCCCTGTGATTGTAATTTATCTGCTCCCTCCCATTCCCACAGTGCTATGGTATATCCCCTCCCATCAATTTGTTCCCATATGCACTACTGTGAGGCAAAATTGCTGGTTGGACTGAGCCTGATATTTTTTATGGCAGACTGTGTCCACTCAGTTGCCTGGGGAAATGCTGCTTCAGGATTGAAAGTACAGGAGATGTTGAAGCATCCATTTGTATTTTATTCTAGTAAGAACAGAGGGAAAGTGCCATTTTGTTCCTCCATTCATAGGGTCATATTCTTATGCCTCTAAGAATAAAACAGTCAATGTGCAATAAGAAAGCAATAGGTGAACACGGTGAAGATGCACTGAGAAGAAGCTGGGATGATTTGGCTTCAATCCTCCACTCCCTGACAGGTAAACTGCAGGAAGATGAGAGCAGAGAAGAAAGGCTATTTACCTCTAATTCTGTTTTTCTGTCCTAGGATGATCCAACTTCCCTGTCTTTGCTCAGTGCTCCAGAAAAAAACAGCTGAAACTCACAGACAACCCTTGCAAGTCCCTCCCAGGCTGCATCTGAAGCCCATCACAAGGATAGGTACTGCAAGGTCTTTGCAGAAAATACTTACAAAGAGATGTCACATCCTAGACCAAAAGAGACTGTACTTCAGAAGAAGACCTTCAGAACAAAGCCTGCTGAAGGAATCTCCACAAATGCTAAGTTTAGTTTGAAAACTGAGTTGTCACTGTCTTCCCCACCATTCCACCATCCTGTCATATCTCCATAGTCCAAACAGAGAACAAAAAATTATTCCATCTTGAGATTTCCCAGATTAAAGCCAGTGAACCATACTCAAGAGATAAAGGGAGGGTTGAGGCTTTCCTTCATCATGGGGAAGAAGGTGAAAAAGAGGAAGAAGTGGTTTGGGGGTTAGCCAGCAATCCCATTCAGCACAATGGATTTCTGGATACAAGCCAAAGAAGGGATTCACTGGGTAAGCACAGCAAGCCTTCCCCCAGAGGAAGTCACTGTCATTGGAACCAGACCCCTGTTGGTCCTGCTGTTGCATACAAGTTAATTCCAGTGGCTCACAGATTTTTTTCCCTGGGCTCCTGATCTGCAAAGTAATCTGAAAAGGACTGCTTCCTTCATTTCTGCCTGTGCTTATTTATTCACTTATTTTAATTTGAAAGAGGATTTAGTGATTCGTGGAAGTCAGGGATCGATATCCCTGTCTTGAGCCAAGAACAGCTCTGAGCAAGAGCGGTCACGGGATTCTGTGACTGACAGCACACCTCAGACCTGGCCTCCCAGCAGGGTCTGGCTTCCCAGCCACCCTTTGGCCACTGCCCCTCCTACGCCATAGCCACCCCAGCACCTCCCTCAGCCGTTTCCTCTCCCTCCTGTGCTCAAGTCTTCCTTGAGTAGAGACTATAAAATACAAGCCAGAAGGTGAAGCTATGGGTTTGGGATGATAAAATTGAGATCCACCAAATTCATTTTTATTTGCAATCATAAACCAAGCTCCACTTTACAAGACAGAGAAATTAAAAAGGAAAATGAGAAAGAGTTCAAGTGCGTCAGTTACAGGTTGTTAATAGAACCGAAGTATTTTGTACTATTTATATTTTATGAAGCACTATTGCTGTGTTTTGTACAACAGCACATCCCAATAAATGATTTACCAACGTGTAAAGGATTCAGCAAACTGGTCTCAGCTCATTCTTTAGAAGGCCAAAGATCCTGATCTCTGTGTTAAAACACCATCCCCTCAAATACACTGATGCACTTTAAAACTGAAAAAAATTTCAAAACCCTTATCAGTGCTCATTTGGTTTTTAAAACTTTCCTACTGAATTTTTTCAATTGGTATAAGATAGTGTTCTGCCAGAAATGAAGTAATTTTTCAAAAAATGATAGAGAACATTTGAGAAGTCCATAAAAGAAATTACAACTTTCTAATGAAAAATAATTTTTTAACATCACACATATTTGATTTTCATATTTCTGACAGAAGAAATAATTATAAAATGTAATTAGAAGTATTATTTCTTAAGCTTAGAAATATTTCATAGCCTTAGAGGTTTCCTTTAGAAGACCTCAGCTAATCCTACTCCCTTCCAAACACCCCTGAGATGGATTTGCAGGACTGCTGATAGATCAAATTCACTGTAAGTAGGCGGTACACAGAAGGCAGGCAGTTTTCTAAACATGCAGAGCTGTCTCTGCTAACCTTCTCTCTGTTTTGGGTTTTACATTATACAAGGCAAATGCAACATTTCAGATTTATTGGCATGCCTGCATCAGACTATGGTGGTATCAGGTGGCACGTGATGGAAGGTGGGAACCAGCATCTGCTTTAGATGACAGAAAAGTGCTGCTTGTGAAATGAGTGAGGCAAGAGGTGTGGGGTGCCCTGCAGTGCCCAGAGGATAAGGACAGTTAGCACCAGAAGATGAGACTTCTCTCCCTGCTCAACAGAAAGTGTGATAGGAAGGAGGCATGGATACAGCTGATCACATCTCTGGCAAAGCAAGGGACTGTGTAGGTGGCATGGAAGAGGATGATGTGTCATTCTTGGAGGCACATCAGGTAGTTTGACTCCTATGTCCTATTACACTGATCCTTTACACCAACCAAGCTTTGCCTGGATCAGTAAAGCAGCAATTGCAATGACCAGCAATGTTTTTTTATGGTAGTCTCTTGTGGTCTAGGAGCCATTAGCCTCTCCCTTCGTCATAGACCTGCTTTCATGTACTCTTGAATGAGTCATGGCAAACAACAGGAGCTCTGCTGGTTCAGTAGCATGCTTGAGCACAAAGGGCCTGCCCTCAGGAGTGACAGTCAGTCAGTTGTGCTGGAAGGGCATGTGAGAGGCTGCTTCTCAGCACTGCGCTCCTCTGCCCTGCCAGAGCATCTCCAGATGCAGGAAAGAGTTGTTTTGCAGACCAGCAGCTCTATGAACAGCTGCAAGACCAAATTAGAAGCAAAACAAATGAGGGTCCTATTTAACCTCTATCAAAAAGTACCAGCACTATTCTGGCCAAAGAAGTGACCTTCAGAGCCCTACCACGAGCTGGACTCACTCCCACCCACAGTGGTCTCGGTTCTTTTCAAGTGCAGTTGTAGACTGGTGTAGTTGCATCATTGCAGAGCTCTGCATGGACCCTTGTTTTAGCATCAGATGGGTCTGGGGTTAGCACAAGACTTTAAGGGCACTGGGAAATGAATGTACTGCTGTGGAATACACCTTGTTTGGGACTGACTCTGCAGACTTCTCCTCTTATCCCATGATACTTCAGCCTTGCTCACAGAAATGGGCCTGCATTCAGCCAAAATAAGAATAGCTACACACCCTGAGCACCAGTTTACCAAAGCAGCGCAGTCAAGGCCAAGGGGTATTGAAATCTCAGGGACCAAATGCTTCCTGTCAGAAGGAAGGAGGAGATGGTCACTTTAGACAGGGTCATCAAAAACCACTGTGTGGTGAGGTCTGAAGGGAGGAGTAGAACCCCAAGACAGATACTGAAGGGAAGCCGAAGAGGCAGTAAGCAAAGAAAAAGGGCTGAGATTTGAGGAGAGCACATTTACTACTGGCTCAACTTGTTACTGTTTCGGTGCAGTTAGCTCCTGTCTGTCACTCTCAATAAAAGTGTTATTGATTAGCATGTGACTTTATTGTAGGGAGCTGGCCAGGAGCCAAGGTGGAAGGACTCCAGAGGGAAAAGAGGACGACTGAGCTGGCAGGGAGGGGAGGGGGTAGGGGGGACGGAGGAGGAGGAGGAGGAAAAAGGAAGCTTGGAAACATAAAATCTTGAAAAGAGTAATTAATTCTGATCGTTACAGCAATCTATCCAGATTTTCAAGAATATTATAAATCAGTTGCCTGTACCCTTCCTATTAGCATTCACACTGGGGAGGGATCCTGGGGAGAATTGATCAGCTGAGAATGCCAGTGCCCTGGGGAAGGACTCTGGCTCAGAGAAAGGAGGATTGTTTTGGCTGCTCATTTCAGACCAATCCTATGCCCAGGTCCATGGAAAACCAAGGAAGCTGGAGGCATGGCCCTTCAGGAGAGACGCATGATCCCTTAGCCCACCTTCACTGCTGTTCCCTTGAGGGTGTGCCAAAGGAAAGGGCAGATGGCCTGCAAATCTTTCTGAAAGTGAGAAACTGTTACTATCTCTTGCAGCTTAACTGAAAAAGGGAAAAAAAAATAGAAAAAGGAAATCCCTACAGAAAAAAATACAGTGTAAAAATTGAAGGGCAGAAAATGTATACTTTCTACATTAAATTAGAAATAAGCTTTGTTTTTTAAAAAATCAACATTTTCTCTGAAATGTTTCACTCTAATTGCTTTCTTTGGGAAAATTTTCTTTAAAACCTGCTTCATTAACCACAGAATCCCATTTTTCAGGAAAAAAATTAACTTTTTTTTCCCCTCCATCTGCAAACTACTTCCTCACTTCTAGTGGCTTTGTAAAGTCATCTGGAGCTCCTAGAAAGAACATAAATGTGGAATAGGAATAGCAGTGAAAGATTATTCATTTAACTGCATGACAAAAGATAGTCCATCATTATCAAATAAGTCTTGGTCTACCATTTAGAAAGAGAAGAAATAAAATTTTGATTAGATAATTGATGGATTTCCTATTTATGTATTTCAAAGACTTGCTCCCAGTTCTCACCCTAAGGCTGGCCCACCTTCCAGCAGGCTGTGCACTGCCTCCTTGAAGGATCACAGGATGGAGCAGCTGTGGAGTTCTGACAGGAACCACTGGACTTTTGTTCAGGGAGCTCGGCACAGGATAGCGGACAGTGTTGAAGGCTGGAGCCAGGGATGCTGACAGGGCTGCAGGACCAGACTTGTTCACTGTATACTCAGAATTTAAAAGTGTGCTTCGTCGGCTCATCCACTTTCCAGAGAATAAAAATAAGCATGCCCCTGATGTTTATGAGACATGTCCTGGCAGTGCAAATTCAGACACCAACAGGGACTTAATAGGACACAACAATTTCAAAAAACAACCACCATTAATGCACAATTCTTCACTTTCCCCCTTTTCAAGACTCAATGCTTGCATTTGAAGGTCTGTTGTTGCCACATGCTAATTTCATGGCTATCGGTGCCCTGACCTTCTGTTTCTCTCCATTTCCTCACGTCTTTAACGGAAAACTCTTCTGACACCCGTCTTTCCAAAACCACACAAGTTTTCTATACAAGCTGTCCAGCCACTGATGCAGGACACCAGTGTGACAGCAGACTGGTTCAGTGACCAGTCTGTGGTGCCAGTTGTTCTGGAGGGCAGTGACAGTGGGACTGGTAGCTGGTCTCCTACCAGGACTATGAAGATGTAGCCCAGGCAGCTTGCACCCTGCACTGAAGTAGCATTGGCTGTGTTCTCTGCTTGTGCATGGCAACTTTCAGGCAGAGTTAAGAGAGCATTAACTCTGCCACAACATCAACACAATCACTGGAAGCTTCAATCTTCAAGCCACATGGAACATGGATCTTTGGAACCACATGGAACCAAGCCACATGGAACTTGGTTGTCACATCTGTCCCTTCCCTCCTCCCCAGCACACCTTCCCATGTGACCTTTGCCACCTCCCTCCCTTCAGACTGGCAGCAATGAAGTGACTCCGTTAAACATGGGCCCAGATGGCTTTCTCCTTTCTCTGAGTCCATCTGTGGCCACGCTCTGCCAAGCAGGCCATTTCCCTGCGGCTCCTTTCACTTGCCTAAACATAGGTTTTTAGTGCCATTTGGGATGCCTTGGGGTGCACAAGACATCTGCACAGCAATGGCAGATATGACCCAGGACTACAGGAAACCTGTGCCCATCTGCACCAATGGCAGGAAGCCAGGCAGGACACCAGAAAGCTTTTAAAGCAAGAGACTCAAGCACCTAACACTGCTTCCAACAAGCAAGCTGGGCTTTTGGTATAGGGTGGTTATTAGATGTTATTGGGAGCAAGGACAAAGGAGTCCTTCTTCCTGTTGATGCCTGCTTGACCTTGCCTTCGCACCAGCAGCCTCAGGAAAGAGTTTCTGGAATATTTTTCCAGCAAAGAGCAGGTAAAGATCTGTCACCGTGCACTAAAAATGAAAGGTAAGACACAGTTGTTTAAGCAGGGGAAGAAGTCTACTGATTCCCCTACATGTTTTCCTCTTCCTTCTCTTTGCAGTATCTGAGTCATGATTGCGGAGAAAGGGTAGTGGAGAGAAGGAAGATTTTTTGAGAGAAGTCCCAAATGGTATTATGAATAACTTGCTTGAATGCCTTTTTCTGCTTCCCATTTTCCCCCCACTACGTCCCTCTCCAATACCTGCTTTTTATATTCATTTTTTATTTCTATTCCCTGTTTCCCCCACTGCTGCCAGCTCTTAGCTTCGTTTACTAGCTTTGATTGCATGTCATTTACTTAGCACCTGTTGATTTGTCCCCTCAGGACTTCACTGTTTTAAAGAAAGAGAATGCATATGATTTTAAGTGGACGTAATTTTATAGAAGAAAGGAAACAATCACTGTAACTTCCTTCTCACTAGGAAAAAAACAAAAGATGTTTCAGCAATTGGTCACATCTGAGCTGATCCCAAAATGGTGACCACAGAAAGGGTCAGGGTAGGAACAACAGGAAATTACAGCATATGGAAAGCATCATCTTATCTGTCATACATCTACTCAACTTGCAGTGCCTTTTAAAATGTTCATGACTTGACAAACAGAACTCAGCTCTTCCATATGAGGTGCCTTCCTTGTCCTCCTCTCAGCAGAGCCATAAAGCATACAGAGTTGTACTTAGGAAATAAAACAGACTTCAGTAGGAGGTCAGTGGACTTGCACAGATATTGCAAGGTGCTGAGATAACTAGAGGTCCTGACATGTTCCCAACAAAAACTACAGAAAGTACTGCATTCCAGCACATGAAAAGGATGCTCCCACCTTAGGTTTACTCCCACTTGGACTGACTGTCACTGGTCTGACTGCCAGCCTCAGTGTGCCTCCTCCATGTACACGATGACTTCCTGACCACTCTGAAGCCACCACTGCCTTTACGCTGATGCCTTCCTTGGGAAGACATCCTACAGCCAGCTAAGAAAAGGCAAGACAGTCTAGTTCCCTCACTGCCCCAGTGCAGAGGTCAGCCAAAATCTTCATTGGAAAAATCAGAGCAGGACCTTAGCCATTTCCTCATGTTTTATGCTACTTGCAAATTAAATTACAACGTATTTCTCAAAGAATCATCCAACCATTTCTTAACCAAGTAGCCTACTCTGAACACATATCAGCCCATGGCATGCATAAAGACAGCTTGCTTCTAGTATGGTTGGGGTTCGGGATTTCTTTTTGTATAGACAAAAGAAAATCTGCCAAGCAATTGGATTTTTCTCTTTTTTAACTATAAAGGTAAAACATCATAGGAAGTAAAAGCCCTACCAACACAGCAGCTTTTCCCTCTCTCTCTCTCTCTCCTTGCTCACTGTCTCTGTGAGGGCCTGAGCTGTTCACAAAATGGCAGGCTGACTCAGTGCTGTGCTTGGACTAGTCTTAAATACTCACATCCTTTTAAGTCTATCAGTTTATAATGGCATCTGATGTAGTAGGTCATTAGTCACTTAAGTCACATGGTAGTTGCACTGCCCCCTTATTGGATGACCGATGCTTTAAACAAAACAGAAAATGTCAAGTCATTCATTATGTTGTGGGTGGTTTTTCTAATGAGCAAGCATTTTGGCCAGAGATGCATATTAGCTTTTAGGACTCATTTTCACAGGCAGTCAACCACTTTTCCATACTTATCAACGGCAAAAGAGAGGACATTTCCCCCATTTATAGCAAAATGCAGTGTATAAACTGTATATATTTTTTTGTAGACTGGCTTTTCCAGTTGTGTAGAAACAAAAACTGCAGAAGCACTAAAAATGGAATCAAGTTCAAAGACCAAGACATATGTGCTTCTGACAGCACACTTTAATTCTCAGCACTGGGTCATCATAATCGACCCCTTGGTGTTCCCTTGAAATCCTCTCTTTTTAATCCATACTCTTTCCTTTCCCAAGATGCAGAGTTTTACAGGTAGGATATTCAGGAGCACACAGCACTGGCTTATCTTTGACTCACCGTGAGCACACACAGGCCAGTCGCAAATGTTTTTAAAACCTTTCCCAACATTCATCATCACCATATACCCGTTTCTGCTACTTGAGCTTCTCACCACTCTAAAACCTTCCCCACCACCTTACAGGTTACTTTGCTGCAGAACTTAGTCAAACTCGACTTATCATTTAATTCACACCAAAAGAAACTGTTACAAAAAGTCAGTCATGAAGCAGCTTGCAGGGTACAAGGAAGTACTTATGTCTCTGAAAGAACATGGAAAATGGTTCTTAGCTCTCAGCTGACAAGAACCACTTGAAATACCAACAAATGCTCCATTCACTACTAGACCAGAAGATGCCCCACAGAGGAACAGTGGCTCACTGATGACAGGAAAGAGACAAGAAAAATTGCTCTGAGAAAAGAAAAGGAGGAGCTGCGTGGAATAAAGTGTCCTCTGCCACCTTGTAGATGGAGTGTTCAGAGCAGAACTGAAGCCTGCAGTGAGCAGACAGCCAAGCACGCTCTGACTGTCCACAAGGTGAAATGATATTGAAGAGGCATTTCCATTGTGAAGACTTTCTGAAAGGTCTGCTGAATCTGATGGGAAGAACATTTTTCAAAGAGATCCAGACAACAAACTGTGCTTTCCACAATAAAAATACCCATTAAGCTCCATTATGGTTATTTTTATTGAAGCTAGTCTAGACATTCAAGTACAATTTTTATTCATCTCCAGATAAATAGAGATCTAGATAAAGATGGAGCCATTGGTGCTGTGTAGGGTCAGACTACATAACAGCCCAGTCATTATCCTATCTCCTACAGCAACCAGAACACAATAAGCATTCAAGCTTCCCTCATTCCCAAATGCCCTGTGACTCATACTCTGCTTCACTGCATTAAACAATTCCTCAGTAATTTTTTTTTTCATTAATGCATTTAATATTTGGAAATAAAAAAAAAAAAGAGGAAATTTGGCTTATTCTTCTGTTGATGAAATGAATCTCACTTGAAAGCTTGTTTTATTCTAATTTCCAATCTGCCTGAGATCTTTCGAGTCTATCTAATCCTAAAATACCAAACACTTTAAGAATTCTTTTTAAATAGTTTTCAGAAATTGGAAACAGTCAGCAGTTTCTCCTATGGCTAATATAAGCTTGAAGATGTCCTGGGCTTTTAAACAAACACAAATGATGAGGTTTAGGCTTCAAACAAGTCCTTCCAGCTAACTTTGAACCCTTTCAGGTTTGGAAATTATTGTCTCTAGCAGCTTTCTTGGTGGAGAAAGAACTGAAATCGTGATCCCAGCCTGGCCTGCAGTATCTTGTCTTGTGCTGGTACCGTGTGAAGGTCATTTCTGAACCTGACAGATCCATGAGATGGCAACTTCTGGTTCTGGAAAGAGCTAGAAACTTTACAGGCTACCTCAGCCTGGCTGTTTCTGGAGAAACTGGACAAGCTCATCTAGGATTGATGCTGAGGTTAAGAAATCTATCACGTTTTATTGTCCCTGCTGATGTATGACACACCATCCTTCATCTCTTTGTAATGCAGAGTGCCTGCATGTTGGCTCACATTATACTGTCAGCTTCACTTTTGCTCCCTCCTCCCCCAACTCCATTTGGTCTGTTCATGCTAAAAATAACATCAAGATTCATGACTATGAAAGGGATGGGCGCCAGAGAGAGAAAAACTTGCTGACTTAAGGACTCATGGCCATACTTACCAACTTCTACTGCAAGCCTGGATCGTCTCTATTCAATGAACTTCATTCCTGACTCTGGAAAAGGGGGAAAAGCCCCAAACTTGAGGAGAGTGTCCACTATCTATATTAAAATCTTTTCAGCAATGCAGGTCAAGGGACACATTAACACTTTCAGGCATTCCAGGCTCCTGTCTTCTCTGTGGCATGATCAAAGGCTGTTGAGAGGGTTTATTGGGTGGCTTATTTGGGAAAGGACACCAAAGCCCAACGAAAAGTTCTGCACCTTCATTTTAAGGCTCTATGAGGTTTGTACCGGGACTCAGACAGCCCCCATGTGCAGGGTCCATCTCTGTTTGAAAGCCTGACTGACAGCTCTTCCTTTCCAGATAGTAAGCACACGCTTGCAGGGAAGAAAGGAGCTTTAGCAAAAGTACGTTACAAGGAATTTATTCTGCTAATCAAGTAGCATATGTCTGCTCTCGGAGCTTATAACAAAAGCTTGCCCATTTGTGGTATTCAGGGGCTCCAGGCCACTGGAGATGTGCCTTCCCAGTAAGATTTCTAATGCTGCTCATCTCTAGACATTTAAGAGCCTGGGGTTTTTCTCTTCAGTTATTGTTCTTTCCTAAAATCAGAGGTCTATTCTTTCTTAAAGCGCAGCTACGGTGTCATGATGTCCTAATTTGTATAATTGCTGTCTATCCTAAAGTTTCCCCTGCAGTTTCAATTACATGTCTCACTTCAATTAAACTCCTTAATTCTTGTCCCAAACTGGCATACAGCATGGCTAACAGTCACAGTTATCCTGCTCTACCCCAAAGCTGCCTGCACTGTCCTAGTGGGATGGCTGAATAGAAAGCAGTTTGAAGCCACCCAGCATAAAATGCATTTGGAGAAATGTCAAATATTGATCCTGAGCTACTCTCACCTTCATTTGCTATCTGGAGGAACACAATTTGAACCAGAAAAACTTAAGGGAAATTTCAAACTCATGGTTTGAACCAGAGACTTAAGGGAGTGCAGCAGAAATTGAATACTCTGCCTGGCTACCTGGGTAAAAAGATGGAAGAGGTGAAAGGCTGGGGTGAGGGGGCTGAAGACCCTCTAGAAGGTGTCCAGGGGCTAAAACCATGCACTTCAAGCACTGCAAGAGGGAAATGGAGGAGAGGGCTGGGGTAGGGTTTGCCACACAGGCAGTAGGGCCCATTCCATAAAGCATCTTGTCGTGTAAACAAGATGTACCTTTGACATCCTCCCCTTCAGGGCGCCAAGGCATGAAGCAGGCGATGTATTTCAAGCCAAACAGGTGATTTGTAGGTGCTAAGTGTTCATAAAGACAAGATTAAAGAGCTCTCTGATAGCAGGGCAGTAAATCATTCCCCACCTGCAGAGTTGAGTGCCGGGCACGGATGCTCCTCCGACCCTGATTAAATAAAGGATGGCTCAGCAAGATGGGGGCTAAAGTTAGCTGACAGCTCATGAGTGAACTGGTGTCTAGCCTGCTGCTGTTGCAGCTGATGGCTAATTTTCTCCCAGAGGAACCTTTGCAAAGGCTAGTAATTAAAACTGGTGGAAGGCAAACAGGCTCATGGGAAGGCAGACCCGTCTGTCCACTATCCCCCAGCCGTGAGCATCCCCTGACTGACAGCCTGCATGGGTCAAAGCTGCTCGTGGATGAATAAAATCCCAAGGCCTGGTGCTTTCACTTGCTCCAGTGAAAGAAAGCTACAAAGAAATATCTCACAGGTTTATGTCCAGCATGCAACAAACCTGAAAAGCTCCAGATACCCTACACAGAGTGTTAGGGGTCAAATACACACACATACACCCATTAATATATATGTATGCATATATACACATCTCTGAAACATCCTAACGTTTTCACAGTATCCCAGGCTCTCCCCTGGGAATCATGCTTTCCCCTACCCAGTCAGGTGTGTGTGAAAATAATTATCTGGGTGTTGCAGCCTGGGAAGTGATGGCCCAGAGGAGGGAGCTTTTTCAGTCAAAGACTCAGAGTTTGATGGCAGAGCAGGTAACAGAACCCTGGCATCATCAACTCCCAAGTCTATTTCTTAACCAAGCACATGTTTAGACTAAAGAAGCAGGTTTTGTTTTAAATTACCTATTTGACTAGCCTAGATAGGACCCAAAAGAACTTAATGGAAGGGAAGCTTAATGGGACCTCATTAGATTGTTATAACATTTTTTCTGCACTGTGCTATTAGCTCTTTAAAATAGATTATCGGAAAGAACACACTTCACAGATTTAAATTACTTGTGACTTTTGCCTTACCTGAATTATTTCTTTTACTTTTTATTCGTCTAGAGTTTTCAGGGTAGTTTGGTGAGATATTTCCTTTCCATTTCTAGATTTACAAATACGTGTAGGAAGCTGGCTCAGCTGTGTTGTTAGTGACTCTACTCAGTCCTAATAAAAACAATCATTTTAATTGATGGATTCAAATTTTGGAATATTTTGCTGTAAATCTAAGCAACAGAGGGGTTTTTTTTAAAGTTGTTTTTTAAAGGGGCAGCATACTAACAAGAAGATAGGCAGTCTCGGGCTTTTTTTGTGGTTCCCCCATTTTGCCATTGTATTGAACCTAGAAATAATGAAAGATCATCCACATCCCAGAGTTAATCTTAAGCTGCATTTACAGTAGCAACATTCCCTAAACCTGGGTGTGCTCAGATTTGCCCCACTATAAGGAAGGAAAGACAGTGCAAGAAAGATCTGGAGCATTGGATAGTCATGATCAGGTGCTTTAACTCCAGCCAAGCTCTAAAATTGACCATGTAGCTTTGTTATAAAAGCTTTGGCACTGAACTTTGGGCCAAGAATGGAAGTGGCTCCTTTTTGGCTTAAAAAGTGAGTATTGCCTTCATGTGTTCCAGGGATAGCTCAAAGGTACCATCAATAGAAAATTCAAAATAGGGGATAGGGAGATCTAAAAGCTGAGCAGTCCCATGTGGTTGCTTTTCCTGAAAGATATCTTGCTTGTTTTGATGCTCATCCAACTACTTAACTATCTGCACTGATAAAAAAATCCACAATAAAGGCAGCTGCTGCTTCACAGTTCATCATTTTCTACATTCAGCATCCTGTGTCCACTTTCATGAAGCAGAACAAGAGCACATGCAGAAGCACTAAGTGTATTTTTTTTTGCACCAGCATCTCCTGCTTTTCACAGTACAGTGAAATTAATTTCCCTATGGGAACAGTATTTTCATGTTTTATAAACTTTTCAAGCCAGTTTTCTTCTACACTGTCTGTTCCATTCAAAATACAGCCTCACTTTCTGATGAGGGAAAATGGGTCCAGTCACTGCAAAATGAGTTCAGTTCCCTTTGCTTTTGTCTCTTGATCCATGTCCTGGTTTTGGCTGGGGGAGAGTTAATTTTCTTCACAGGGGAGGGTATGGGGCTGTGTTTTGAATTTGTGCAGAGCAGAGTAGTGATAATATAGTGGTGTTTTTATTGTTGCTGGGCAGAGTTTAGAGCCAAGGCCTTTTCTGCTTTTTGTACTGCCGTGCTGGCATGGAGACTGGGGGTGCCTGGGAAATTGGGAGGAGACACAGCCAGAGCAGGTGACCCAAACTGACCAGAGGGATATTCCATTCCATATGACTTCATACTCTGTATGTAAAGTGGGGACATTTGGAGTGATGGTGTTTGTCTTCCCAAGTAACTGTTACACGTGACAGAGCCCTGCTCTCCTGGGGATGGCTGAACACCTGCCTGCCCATGAGAAACGGTGAATTAATTCTTTGTTTTGCTTTGCTTTGCACATGCGTGCAGCTTTTTTTCTCTGTGTTAAACTCTCTTTATCTCAACCCACGAGTTTTCCAGCTTTTACCCTTCCGATTCTCTCTCCCTGATCCTGCTGTTGGGGAGGTGAGCAAGTGGCTGCCTGGGGCTTGGTTAATGGCTGGGGTTAAACCAATATCCCGAGACTCTGCTGTTACACTGTGGTGCACTCCAGAATGACTTCACATTTCACTAATGCTGGGATTTCACTGGTTGAACCCTCTTTTTACATATACAGGCACAAACACACACTTGTAGGCAGGGCTGTGGCAAGGAGCCTTGGCTGTGAAGGGAGTTACTGTGCAGAGGAAAATTGCAGGACTCTTTTCATGCCCACCTCACTAAGATGCTCTTTCATTTCACCAACCTTTCAATGCTCATCCCCTGCTTCAAACAAAAGGCCTGCATTAAGTTATGGACCACATTTTAGTATTAGATCATCAGCTGACTGCTTCACTGCACCTCAGAATTTTTGGTAGGACTTGGTGGACACCACAATTTGATATCAAGTCAATATTTGCCACATTCCAGTCTTTTTTTAAGAGGACTGCTCCTCCTTGCTCAGAGTGAGCTGGTCTGCACCTGCACTAGATTCCTGTCCCTCTCTAATTAACCATTTGTTTTATTCTACCCAAATATGGAAAAACATTAGTGTATAGACACAACCCAGATATTTGCACCCCAGTGTAAGTATTAGTGTTTTAGCACGTGCTGGTGGTTAAGTCTGAATCCTGAAAGAGTCCTTGGGTCGTTTTGAACTATGGCTGCCTTCACTGACTGGGAGCTGTCAGCTGTTTACATTCCTCCTCCTGTTTTCGCATGAGTTAATTTAAACATACTAGTTTAGGATGAGGTAAGGCAGGGATGAAACCAGATGACACCAAAGGTACAGGGTGAAGGTCCTAACAGTGAGATGGATGCCCCATCCCTGGAAGTGTTCAAGGCCAGGTTGGACTGGGCTTTGAACAACCTGTTTTAGTGGAAAATTCCTTGCCCATGGCATGTCCATTTCTAGTTGAAATGAGAAGACTTTTAAAGTGCCTTCCAACCCAAACCATTCTATGGTTTCATGGGCAAACTTCAGCCATGAGTCCCTCCGAACAACTCCACCCAAAGGTACCCAAGGCATTATGAGACACCCACTGGGCACCCACCCGTGGGCTGTAGCAGCCAAAGGTTGCATGCAGTGGTTGAACAATGTGTCATCAGGGAGCTACACAAATATCTTTTGAAAAACAGATTTTCTCCCTTATCCAGAGGAAGGAGAGAGTGCAGGGACTAAACTACAAACCTGCAGCTGGGAAAGAGCAGGAAGAGAAGGCAGCTGGGTTCAGCAGCCTTCCCTGCCAAACCCTTGGCTTCCTCACGTTTTGTCTGTGCAGCAGTGAGGAGAGCATTCCCCCTTTTCTATGAGGACCAGGCAGATGAACAAAGGGTTTATGCTTGTGGTATTAGCAGGGACCACCTACATATCTTGGACAGTTCCCTGGAAAGCCGTGACGTGGGCCGGAGCAGCACGCCTGCCCCCCTGTCCCCGCGCCTCTCGCTGCCACCCCCTGTGCCTGCCACCCTTGCCAGCTGCCACTGCCGAACGTGGCACCGCCTGTGCCAAGAACAACCATCCTCCGAGCCAGAGCTGCCCAAGCACTGCTAGTCCCTCAATCCTGCTCAGCTCCCTGCGTCTCTGCCGTTGATTTACGTATCCCCGCAATGTTATTTATCAACTGCTCCATAATTAATCAGACACGGAGCTTGGCAGCACTAAATGAGCAGCCTGTCTCCAGTGCTCCCACTGCCACCAGCCCCCTCCCCTCCCAGCTACCGTGCTTTATCACACACCACAACGCTGGAGCCTGCGTTCAGTCTCTCCTCATAACAGCAGCCAGGGGGGCTTTTCAAATGATCTCATCTCACCAGGAGAGCAGGCACTCATCCTGCCAGACTGGCAGGAAGGGAGGAATTAGCATACAGGTAAATGCCAGCTTCCTGCCGGTTATCCCACCAGCCACCTGGCTAAAGAGCTGCCGTCGCTCTGAGATTAAATATCGTGCTGTTCCTTGCTTCCTGACCTCTTCCTGGCCCTGCCACCCTGGCCTCTAATCTCTCTCCTTTCTGTCAGGTTGCTCTCTCTCATTTTCTCCCTTTGTATCTTGTCCCAACATCCTTCTTTCACTTTCCTCTTCCTCACTTACCAATGCCTTTTCCTCGTGTTGCCTTCTTGCACTCACCCACTCTTACTGCTGCTCCTTTTCTCCCCAATTCCCCTCTCACATAAGCCCCAGATCAAGTACACTGTGCAAATAAAATTACACTGTGTTGTTTTCAAGAGCAAAAACATACAAGGAGCCTGGACTCCAGAAGTCCTTCAGCTCAGATCTATCAGATATAAAGACCACAGATCCTAATCCAGTAATAACATTTTGGCTCTGCCTCAGATTAAAAAGCAAGGCTCAGGAGACACGGGTTATGTTCCTAGATATGGTGTTTGTGGACTGACATGCTATTAGCAAGACATGCTGCACCTCAATTTACCTGTCATTAAAATATAGAGGACAGAGATGCTAACTGACCCAAACTGATACAGTGTCCAGGCTTTTAAAAGTAATCACACACTCAGGGTTAAAGTGGAAGGCTTCAGAGATTGTCTAGAAATTTAAATCTCTCTCCCTTTTTATTCAGCGTGGAGGCTGGTATTGAACAGCCAGTTTTCTGAACCAAACTGTGGGAAACAAGGTGGGGACTATAAGATTAGGAAAACTTGGCTTAATCACTCTATAACTTTATTGCTGTTCTTCTCATGCTAGGTCCCCCTGTGGGAGATGTGCCTTAGAAAGGCTCCTGCAGGAGTGAGCTGTGATGCAGTGCAGACACAGTGAAGTCTTCACAGAGAACCTGGGCACTGACAGTGCCCTCCACGGGCAGAGGCATCACCTCTGAGTGACTGTGCTGCATATCTTGGTTTGTCACATCCTCTTTCCCTAAAAACACAGGAAACATGGATGTTTCCTAGACCTCAGCTGAGTTCCTCAGGCCTCATAACTCTCCCCACACTAGCATGCTGCCTAACCAGCATATAATGACCACTGACTCTTCTGAAATAAACCTCCCTTTGTGACTGAGGTGAGCTCTTCAGACAAGCAGGGCAAAGGAAGAGAAGGTCAAGCTTTGTCCCAGTGCAAAATAACAACATAAAACTGACAGTCTCTGCCACATGACAGCCTTGCAAAAAGGCTGTAGAGGAAGAGACCTGAACAAGGGACTGTAACATAGCATCACCAATCTGTTGGCCCATTGCACATAAGTAAAATAGTCAGGCTGACCCAGATACTGAGCACAAGAGGTAATCAAAGGGCTGATACAAATTCTGGTCCATTCACTTGCCCACTTGCTTTTATCCTGCATGAAGAATGGAGGTGAGAAGCAAGAAATAAGAGGAAAAAAATTGCAGTATCTAGTGCAAAATTTCATTTATTTATTTAAAAGCAGATGGGGTTATAATGGGAAAAACAAGAAGAGATATTAGAAGGAGAGGAAAGAGAAGTAGGGAAAGCAAGCTGTAGAAAATCAAGGTAATAGGAAATGAGGCAGATTCAGAGTGATGTAGAAAGTTGTAGAAAACCATGTTGAAAACTTTTGATTTTAGCTCTACTATGCAGATGCTCAGCAGAATTTTGCTGCCAGTGATGGGATGTTTCTGTTTCTCACGGATTTCTAGCTAACAGTCCCCTATTTCCCCTTTGGCTGAGGGCATGGAGTGCATGTAAAATGCCAATATTGCACCTCCTTGGAGCTTTCTCTTTCTCTGTAGGACTTCTGCTCTCTCAGGGACTCTTGGAAAGGGCACAAAACCAGCAGTTCAAAAAGCATTAGAGAAATATAGTTGGGCCTAAAAGTCTCAGGTGGAAGGAATATTATCCAAAAAGAGAGCTAATCATTTGGTGGATTAAGGCCACTGGCTGGGTTTGCAGAGTTAGCAGATGGACAAGAATGCAGTGGAGTACGTTTTCAGGATGGATGGCATGGTGAGAACATCTGTCTGCTGCAAGCAGGAATATGTTCCTGGTCTACTTGGTCTCAAAAACAGAAGTGCAACCTCCTACTTGGACACAACTCACAGAAAGCAAAACTGCATCAAGGGGCTTTTTTAGGTTGTGAGATCAAAGGGCTGGGACTTGGCTTTGCAGAAGGGGTTTGGATGAGCCTCACAGTGTTGCAGGCTGAGAACTGCTTGGATAAAGCTATAAAAGTAATTGCTAAGAAGACATTACCTTACAAAACCTTTTACCACTAGATTATGAGTTTGACTCCCATGCATTCTAGTGGCACATTAAAATCATTACCATTTGCATCTGACCACTGTGCGGTGGTCTCTGTGTGAAGGAAGGTTTGTGGCCCTCAGCCACATCCCATTGAGCACATTTAAATCACTATGAGCACTGAGTGCAAGGATAGCTGATCAGTTCTTCCAGACTGAAATCAATGCAAACCAGCAGAAATGGGAGATCCACCCTACAAGAACTCACAGGAGATGGGGCAGATTCATCCACAGAAAAAAATACAGTCCACTCCTTAACTATGCAAAGATCAGGACTAAATAAACAGCCCTAGACACACATGCTCCTTTAGTTGAAGTCTGCCACATCAACTAGAAATACACATTATATTCCACCATAGCTCAGCAACTGGAATATTCCCAGAAGGGCCATCCTGCACTTGACACGTGACGAAAAACATGGAAAAGCCACTGTAGAAAGATAAAACCATGGTGCATTCCTTGAAGCAGAGAGGGTCTGGGTCCTTAGAAGCTCCTAAGCAAGAATCACCACAGTGGTTAGCCAAAAAGGCAGGAGGAAACCAATGGATATCTGATTTCTGTCCCCTCTTCTCACACATAAACACACAGTTTCTGGTAGCAGCCAATGCAGGGTAGCAGCAGCTCTGCCACACAAAGATCAGTGCCACACAGAGTGGAGATGCACTCAGCTCAGCTGTAAAGGAGCTGGCTCAACTATGGAAGCAGCCTTTACCCAGCAGCATGGTGCTTAAGTTGGGCCAGTTGACCCTGCTGGGACCCAGCCTGAGAAAACTGCAATATGCCCACAAGGATTTGAACTCCTTTGATCTTCAAAGTAATGAGTAACGAGCATTCATTTTGCAGAAGAAAAGGTCAAGGAGAGGGGAGAAAGGCACACACGTGACATGGAGGGACCGTGGCAGACCATCCCAAGCAGCTGCATGTGTCCTGTTCCCAGCTCTCCCACTATGTTGTTGCCCTGATTCTTGCAGCACGTCTGCCGCCCTCACAACCCTGCAACAGCCATTTCCCCAGGGGGCCCAGACACATCACAACTTTTTAGCAACCCAAAGGACAAGGCAGAGGAGGACTGTCTGAAAATGACAAACAGAATTATCCTGGTGTTATGCAGGGCAGCAGTTGGAGCCAGCACTGCTATTTACAAGGGATGCGGCTTGCAAAAAGCAAACATCTCTCCATGGCCCATGGGGTCTCTGCTCTAACTAATATGTCGTGTGACACTGAAGGCAGATAATTAATCTCCCATCACAGCACCTGTCCGCACCACCCTTTTCCCTTATCTAATATCTTCGTCCCTGTCCCTCCCTGTACAGACACCATTTACAGAAAGGGGGAGTGAGGTTTATCACTGCCACCTATTGGCATTTGCCCTACAGGAAGAGCATGGGGACATGGCAATACTCTGCACAAAACCATCACCACTTTTCTGGGCTAATTCTTTCTGTAAACCTGCATATGCTTTGATGGCCAGTGTGTAAAAACACAGCATGTATTTTGGATAGGTCTGTAAACTAGTTATAAGCAAAGCTGCATTAGCAACAGTCCCCTTGTTAGCAGTTTTGGGGCTGGTGGTTTGGTTTTTGTTTTGTTGGGGCTTTTTGGTCTGTTGTTGTTTTTTTTCCTTTTTCACTTGTAGGACTTAAGACCAGAACTGCACTCTTCCATGTGGATATAGCAACTCATCTGGAGTAAGATCTTTTGATATCACGTGGCATTATGTGTTTTGGATGTACTCTGCAGGTCCTTATAATCTGTGAAGAGCTTTCCTCTCAGTACTGGAAGCCAGTCTTAAAGGGCACTCTGGGAGCATCCATGTTGAACTAAATTTGGGATATCTGGCACAGTTTCGTATTAGGGTCAACTTTACTTAGCTCTAGTCATCCAGGCGAAAGGTCTGTTTTCCTGCTGGGTTCTGTAACACACGTACAGGCACAACACAGAAAGCATTTTAAGTTTTCAACTAAATCTACCTCCTGCTTTGAAGCTCAAAAGGTCAGACTCGAGGTGGGGTTTGACACCAGCACTGGAATAGAGAAGAGGCAGGAGCAGCATTGCTGGTCAAAAGCTGGGGGCATTGACAGAGCTGTGTCTGGGGAGCTCTGAACTGAAATACCAGGAGGGCTGCAGGGCAGATGGGGGGCACTGGCAGACTTGTCTAGATGGGCAAAGCTTGTTTGCTTTACACAGAACATGCCTGGATGCAGTCCCTGGTGCAAGTCCCTCCTTTAATAAAAATCAGAACTCTACTCTGATAAAGCAGCTGAGGAGAAAGCCATCCCTTGTTCTCTAAAGCTGACCTTTCCCTTTGCCCACCATAGTTAGATCCTTTACAAGATTTGGTACATTCAAGAAGAATTTTTAAAAAACATTTTTACAAACACGTTCTGCATGACCGCTTCCACTAATCCTGCCGACAGGGGCGATCAATGCCTTTAAAGGAGATTTGTGGAAACCACAAAGAGTCAAATGCTGCCACTATGGAGATAAATACCCCTTCAGTTCCTCAGCTGATGCTCACCACAACACACCTCCTTGGGGGAAGGTTTTGCTCCAGCCCCAGCTTATTATTAAGGTGGGGAAGAAGTTCAGGAGTGACTCACTAAGAACTGCTCCCCACCTGGATTTATTTCTCACTAGAAAGAACTGTGCTTAAAGCACAGCTACAGCACCCTCTTACACTATGCTGGATTATTAATTCAACATCGATCCAGAGGAAACATGCACTCCACTTCCTACAGCACCCTGCTTTTGAAGGTAACCCATTCTATCGACCAGGCTGAAGGTTGCTTAAATTAGCAAGAATAAATAAAACCTCAACTCCACTGAATAGCAAAGAGATTTGAAAAAATGTTCCAATTCTTCTGTTTTTCACCCAAGACCAGGATTTCAGTACACTGTCCCTGATTAGCTCTTAACACGTGAAACATTTTTACCCATCTCTTTTTTTGAATCAATGCAGGCAGCAAGTAATCTGGGCAGAGGCTCCTGCGCTCAAACCAGATAACAAATCAAGCTATTCAAGATTAAATGCATTACCCTGCTTCCCACTATTTTAAAGGCCAGAATTCTATAAACTAGTGCCAGATGTTTTAATTAGCAGAAAGCAACAGCATATTCCTGCACAGCATGTTCCAGAAGGGATACTCAAGCGTCAAAGTAAAAAATCTCAACATGGAACCAATGCATGTTTCATTATACATCTTTGACTGCTTCCCCTGCACTTTGCCCACAAGCCTGCCTTCCCTAGGACTTGTTCCAAAATATTACTTCAAGTAGATTTTGTTTTGTTCTTTAACGTTTCCTGGAAACCTTTGTAAATATATTCCACTGGTGTTTCTCAACTTCCCCTACTCAATCAATCTTTGTCCCAACCCAAATCTATTTCACTTCATTTGAAGAACTAACTCTGCCTCCTGATCTAACAGAGACTCCATTAGGGATGCAGCCACTGCACATTCTGCAGTCTGTTTGAACCTGTGGACACAGCAAAGCAAAAATTAATATTTCACCTAAAAAAGCTATACAAGAGTGTTTCTTACATGAGGAACATGTAATCCACAGGGGGATGATGCAATACGATACAGTGGCAGGTCTGTCACTTTTCAGCTGGTGAGGATCTCAAGATCAAATTTTGCAGAAGATTTGTATGCACATGCATGTAAATAACACAAGAAGGATTTCAAGTGACATCATACAGAACAAGAGCAGTTTGGGATGTTTGTTATCAAGATGATACTGCTAAGAAGACATGCCTTAGGCATTATATGTTGGAGAAGAGAAAGAGTGACCATTACCTCATGAAAGACCTTACATCTTTTCTCCTAACATTCTCCATTTGGTCCTCAGCACAAGTTTCTGCATGCCTGTCTCTGCAAAACTGGGGAGAGGCACTGGAATTCTGCCAATGGCTACTGGACAGGTGCAGTGTGCTTTCTCTTCCAGCACATTGTGGTGCCACACTTGGGGACAGCATTCACACTGTCCACACTTAGCACAGTAGGGAAATATGTCTGAAGCTTTCAGTGAAGGTTATAAAGTTCTGTGGGGGTTGGCTATCCCCAAGACAAGAGCTGTCCTCAATACCAAGATTATATTGGTTTTCCCACCATCTGTAGGGTTCTGTCCATTTTGTTCTCTTCCTTGTAGAAACCATCATAGCTAGGCAAGCAGTTTTGAAAATATTGGGCTGATAAAAAGGGAAAGATACAGCAAAATATTACCCTCATCAGTGTGTATATACTGGAATAAATACACAACAAAAAGCTAACACAACTAAAACATTTACCACTTCCTAATACTCAAGTATAAAGTGGAAAATTAGAAAGGGCAAAGAAAATACAAGTTCTGGTTAATGAAGCCCATTTAGTTTCTGAAATAAGCTTCAGATAAAGTCCAATTGTCAGTTCCCACATTATGTTCTTGGAAATCCAGTTTTTCACTGCTGCATCTTTCTAAAAATGCACTGAGTTGGGACAATCTGCATGCTTGTTTCTCTCCTGCCTCTCCTCCTCTTGCCCCTTGTTTGTTCCTTCCTTCATCTGCTTCAGTGGCTTATTTCTGATTTCTCCTGTCCTTTGGAGTTATCAGGAGTAAGACACAAGATTGATTCTCCAGGTCAAACTGTTCCTCATCAATTATAGTAAACAAACCAGGAACGTGTTTTCTAGCCAGTCAGTCTCCTTTCTCTCTCTCTCTCTCAAACACACACAGATGTCCTTCTACTTCCAAGGAAAACAGAAGCTGAAATGGTTCAATTTGTTATTTTGTCTCTAAAGACAACCATAGTCACATTTCTCCAATTTAATAATTCCTATGGAAAATAGCATTTCTTGATGAGAAACAATACCAAGTGTTGATACAAACAGATAGGATTAGAGATACGAAAATCTAAATCCATTTCTGGCAATTCATATTTATGTACTTCAGGTTTTGGTTCACTTCAAGAGAAAGGATTAAGGGCACATGGAAAGAATAGCAAATCAAGCTGATGAGAACTTTTTAATTGGAAAGCCAATGGCACAGAGATTGGCTTCCAAAATGGCTACGAGGAAATACCTGAAAGAAGGGGAGGAGCAGAATGAAAGAGAGAGAGAGACAGAAAGAACAAGAAAGGGAAAAGATCATTAACTCCTAACCTTCTTTCCCTTTTCTTTCCTTAGCGGTTTACAACACAGCCTTTTCCCCCAGCAGCTCCCTGTAGCTACAACCATCTCTGTGTAGTAGTCTCCATCTCGTTCAGCAGAGGGGTCGATATTCCATCCCTTCAGACAGAGCTGCACCGGTGCATGAATCCCTGCAGGTGGGTGGCACAAGACAGTCACAGTGCCCGGGTGGCACACTGCTGCCATCATGTAGTCAGCAGCACCCACAACTTGGTTTTGGCCATGGCTACGAGTGGAGACACAGGGTGCTTCTCACTTGCGAGCCCTCAGTTCATCATGGTCCCAGGAGAGCCAAAGATGGGCCCATTCCATCCCTCCTTTCTCTGAAGGGACCCATCCATCTCCAGGGAAGGGGGTCTCCTCTCACCTTTTCAAAAGGCCAGCAGTGATTTGCAGTCACAGTTGCATCTCTGATGCTTTCACTGCTGCAGCTAAAACCATTATATTCTATTTCTATCCCAAGAGCTTCTAGAGGAAATGCCATTACAAGCACCTTTTTCTGGCTCAAGCCAACTTCTGCCTTCTCCCAGGCCACAAGACAAAGCCAATGCCCAATTTTATTTAGGATAAGACTATCTGCATGACCCTGAGAATGTTGGTGCCATCACATGAAACACTACAACATCCCAACACAACATCTCTGCTCATGATGGAGCTGAGTCCTTAGATCTTCAGCCTTAGGAAGGTTGTTAAAAGATAGTAACAGCTTTGATTTAAAATTTAACTCACATGAGGGATCTAGTCACCTTTCTGACAAGGCAATGAGGAGAAGGCAGTACCACTGCACAGCTGAATTCCCTTCTGGAATAAGAAAGGCCAACAAAGCTCCAAAACTAAAACCATACTGAGTAGTGATAAGCGACAAAACCACTTTGAAAAAACACATCTCCGTAGATCATCCACAGCTGTGGGAAGTGGACAATCCAAGAAATAACTACCAAATCCCAGCTTTCTCCACCATCACCACCACTCAGGGGCTGACAATTGATGCAGGTTTCAATGATTGACTGTCATCATCACAACCAAAACTCCCTTCCCCAGCACTTCTGATCTTCCTCTTTAATCCTTTTTAGGAATTCTTTGTATGTTGACCATTAGCATGAAATGGTCTTGCTATGGTCTGTCTTGTCTCACAGTGCCTCTGAGTTCTTTGACAATACAAATGCCTGCCTGACTTTCCATGACAATCAAACACGTGAATTTCAAGGATCCTTAAGAGATGACAGTGATGCTCAAATAAGCTTTGGCTGTTCTTACACATATTAAACTAGCGTGCTATTAAATGCATGCCAAAAGCGAAGGAGGAGATCGGTGAGGCTTCATAACCTTTCTAAATGAAGCAGCTTGTTACAAAGCTACAGAGAAGTCTGCAAGAGTAAAACCCTAAAAACGAAACAAGTCCTGACTCCAGAGTTTTCCTGAGTTTTATGTCTTTTTTTTTCCCCATTCTTCCTTTCATTTAATAATAATAATAAAAAAATTAATAAGTGGAATGTTCTGTAGTAACTTTGAAAGAAGTAATTTAATAAAAAAATTCAGAGTGCCTCAAGTTAATTTAATTCAATCCTAGGCTCATGCTGCTGCCAAATTGCACATTTCAAAACTGCATAGCCAAAGAACTTTAGGTGCCCTCTGAGAATGCCTGAAGTGAAAGAAAAGGCAGAGAAAAAAAGACCCATGAAAGCAAATTAAGGCAAATACCTTTTTGGGGGTTGGAGGGGAAAGAGAAGAAAGAGAAGGAAGAGGAAGTTTCAATTAATGTGCAAGTGATTTAGGGCTTAAGAACAATAGTTGGGTAGAAGTGTTGCCCAGCATTTATTTAATTATTTAACACCCTTTGAAGGGAAGACGGTGTAGGTCAGGCCACTGAAGAAGAGGAAAGCTCATCAGTAAGGAATAACTATTTTGAAAAATGCACAATAGAGCCCTGAGGGCTTCAAGGAGAGAAATCAATGCACTCTGGACTAAATTCTTCCAGACCTACCTATCATCACCTCTGTCCTCTCTGTCCCCTGGGCCTCTCTTGGTGTCATCAGTCTCTTTACAACAGGGGGAGTTTAGGTGTTAAACCCTTCAGAACAGAGAGTGTTGATTATTTTAAGTGTGTGCCAACATTCTTCTATGACCTCAAGGCTTATGAAAAGGGTTACAGCAGGACTTCCAGTAATACCAGAAGACTGGATTTGATGACCCAAAGAGGTCTTTTGGAGCCCTATACCCCCAATCATTTGTGTATTGTTTCTGCTATTACTATTGGTTCTAATCTTAGTGTTTACTTTTTAGAGCAGGTGAAGGTAAATTCTACTAGCTTTATTCAGGTTCAAGGTTAAAGCAGATCTGCTTGAAAAAGTATTACATCCTAAATAAGCAATACAGGTTTGTTCAAAGGCCTTAGACTGTCTGCTATGATTTCCTCTTCAGGAGGATACAAGTTAAGCTGGATGTCATTGGAAAGTCAGTACTTTCAACAAGATTTTTGATAAAGCCACATAATTAACAAACGACCTTGATGTTATCATACCAGCTAGGCACATTTTCCATTGTAACAAATACCTCAGCTAGTATCAGAAGATTTTCCAGTGTTCTTTTTGTAAATGTGTAAAAATACACAAACAAAGAGAAACAGAACACTGATTTATATATCTATTATACATACGTATAAATAAATCAGTGCTTCCTAGCTCATACTGTTTCTCTTCTATTTTGCTTTTTTTTTAATCTACTTGTTTCATATTTTAGGTCTTTCACAGTCTACTTCCCCCATATCCTATCTACTTCTTTAGAAAATTATGGTAATGGCCCAAGTTCTTCAGATGTATAGGCTTTGACAGGAAATATCATTACCAGCTACCATAAAAAAGGTGCAAATTTGGTCCCAGCTTCACCCCATTTCATGCAGCCTTTGCATCCCCTACACTCCACATGCTGAGGACTTGATTGTAACTTAGAGCTGTCTCTTTCTAAACGATATCAAACTTAATTTCCATGAGCAACCAATATTATGGCAACAGGCTGAGTTCCAGTAAAATAGATTTATAATACACACACTACTATTTACTGGCTTTTCTAATATTTACTGTGGTATCCGAAAGGGCTTTACGTGCATCTCTGAAGTTATCCCCCCATTTGGCATCTAGGGAACAGAAGTCCATATCCTCTAAGATAATTAGATACTTAATGATCTACGTGTCTATTTACTTTTTGAGGATCTCAGCTGCAGAGAATATTAAGCGACTTACCCAAATGTCACACAAAAAGGTTGCAGTAGTGTCTTAAAAAAAAAAAAAAATCACAACAGAACCAGAAACCAATCTCCTAAATCCATATACTTTGTCTTAACTACTATCCTTGTGAATTACACTGTTATATAATGTAATTAGAAGAAAATAGCAAGTTCTATTCTAGGAACTTCTAATCAGCGACAAGCACTGCACTCCTAACGATCTCATTAGAAAAGAAATGCATAATTGCATGGTAGCACCATCAAAAAAGCTACACCTCCAGCCAGAGGGGCAGCCCTTTTCCGCATAGACAGCACAACTTCGAGTAAGGCCACTTCTGCTGGAGGTAACACCAGAAACACACAAAAGTAAGAAGCGATAAGACCCCATCTCTTCTAAATACGAGGTAAAGGTTTTTGCAAAGTAAAAGAAGGAAAGGAAAACTCCATTACCAAGGTATTGTTTATGGAGAATAAATGCTAAGCAGGTGCATTGCTGCAGTTTTAAAGTGCAGAGGTTTTATAAGCAAAGCCTACTTCCAAGAGGAATAGACTGGAAACCTTACTGGCACCTGGGATTTTGATCGGATCTTTGCAAACACATTCATATTCAGTAATCGCTTTGTACATTTTATTTATACCTGCCTATTCTTAACTTGCATGTTTCAAAGCAAGCACCTCACTGCAACACCATAAATTGAGGAGCCCAACCTTTCTGACCTGTTTTTACAGGTTTGGTATAGCTCAGGCCACCCAGCACATGCTTGATGAATGCTATGACCCAGCCTTTTCAGAGGATGAAAGAGCCAGAGCAGGCAGCTGGCCCAAACTCCCAGTGTCAGAGCAGACATCTGGCATCATCAACAGCAACCATTATAGATCATGGCTGTGCTCTAAACATTGACTTAGCTTTGAAGACCTCCAAAATATGAGAGCAGTGTGATCTAGATTTTGTATTTGAAGTAACCACTGGATGTAACACATCACTCTCTTCAGCAGGTCCTGCTTCAGCAGTTCCTCTTCAGGAAAGAGTGAGCTCCAGTGGCAGGGATCACAGCTACACCTATGGGATAACAGGAATGTCCTGCAAGATCCCTATGCAGTTATGATTAGCAACTCATAACACATGGGGTTTAAGGTTTTCAAAACAGACGTTGTAGCTGCTGAACAATATTTGCAGCTCTTTCACAGTTTCCTCTGCTAGCATCAGCAAACTCCTACTTGAGTGTGCCACTCTGTAAAATGGGAATTTTACAGCTCCACAGGGAAGATGTGAAGGAGTAAAGCACCAAAGTGAGGAGTTAGGCGCCTAAAAGCTTTATTGATCCAGGTCTGAGTATACCGTATTATTGGACTCTATGTTAGGTCATATCTGGGAGCCTAAGAAAAGCAGCTGTAAGAGGCAGCAACAGGATTGAACTCTAAAGTAAGGAAAGAATATAAGAAAAACCATGAACTGAAACGCTTTAACCTATGAAGGCAAGGACAAGAAGTGGTTAAGAAGGGATTTCGCTTAAGCATGGAAAAGAAAATCTTAAGAGATACAAATCACGACTGCTGATGATTCTGTTTTCCTCCTGACACAGATAATGGGATAAGTGGGCATGCATGGAAATCACAGAAAGGAGAATTTCTGAGGAGATGAAAGCCTTTCACAAAGCCGGTTCCATTATACCTTTTTTTTCCCTGTGCCTCCTGCTGGGAAAAGCTGGAAGTACTTCCCTCGGCGCCTCCACAGTCTGCCAGAGCAGCTGGGAGCTCTCCTGTGCCTGGGAACATGCCCTAAGCCCTGATCTGCCCACCTCACCAAGCAGCCAGGCTTGGAGCAGCTCTGAAATGTCCCCCAGCTGCCTCTCCCACTTCATTTCCTAACACACTCTTCACAGGAAGAGACAGGGACTGAAATAAGCCAGCGGTCTCACCCTGCTCATCCTGTCTGGAATGTGCAGGCCCTGAACTGGGGGTGTGCTGAAGAGCTCTGGTGCCCTGGTCCTGTCTTTGCTGGCTAAAGGGAGATGCTGAAGCTGGAACAGGCTCTGAGGGAGTCTCCTGCATGAGAGGCAGAAAGTGCAGAGTGAATAAAGCAGCATCTTCCTGCACTGGGCAAGTCAGTGTCAAAGCTCATTCACTGATGTGTGAAACCTAAATCTCTATGAGGCTCCTCTTCTTCTTCCCTTTTTTTTTTTTTTTAATTCTCCCCACCCCCAGTCACTCTCCCATTTTTTTGGGCGTTGCCATGGAAACTGCATCTGGTTTCCATTCTCTGTCTTTCCGTCATGTCCCTGCTCAGAGTCAGAGGCAGCATCGAAGAGACATTGATCATTGATGCAATGAACCAGCCCCGTGGGAGCCGGGCTGGCCCGTAACCCCGGGCCTCCCAAACTCCACCTGCCCCACAGACAAGGTCCAACCTTACTGCTCTTTGGGCAAGTTTAATTAAAAGTGAAGCAAAACCAGGCCCTTTAAAGACCATCCTTCGGAAGGTCGTGAGAAATGCCTGCACATGCACATACCTTGAGCCCTCATGGAGCTTTGTCAGGAGATGCTGGGGTTATTCCCCTGTACACACTGAACTCTTCCCCCAGCTGGCTACAGAGGAGCCTGTGAGACTGATGTGCTGTTTCTCTTTGAAACAGCCTGTCACCTGCCCCATTCCCTCCTGAGGCTACTAAAGCAGAGAAGCTCTCTTTTGGGACTTGCCTTAGACCACATGCATTGGCAAGCCTAGGGCTGAAGGATACACAAGATACCTCATAGCCAATACACCTGCAGCCTTGCCCTTCGGTGCCTTGCCACTGCTGGCTGGATTCTCATCACTTCTCCAAAGGGACGAGGGTGTGAGTGGAGTAAGCACCAAACCCAGAAACAGCTGTGCTGACACAGGAAGTCAGCAGAGCAACATTTCCATGAGGAAGGGATTTTGGATGGCAAGCAACAAGAACAGCAACAGGCCAAAAAATGGGAAGGTGCATCAGTAAAGACAAATCAATCTCAAAGGAAGGAAGAAAGGATGAAAAAAAAGTTGAAACAGGACCAAGAGAAAGACTGGCCTGGTTTTTTAATTTCAGCTTGCTGCTAGCTGAATCCCTTTCCCTCCAGCCTCCTCCCACCACCTCCCCAAAGGGTATCATTGCCTCCTAATACACTGATGTGCCAAGGAGCCCTCTGACAGCTCTCTATTAATTAACTTCATGCCGATACAAATTTTATTTAAAGTTAAAAAAATCCAATTCACATTGATCCACCTTCATTGCTCCATGTGGCTGCCAATCAATGGCTGCTTGGCTTTACCTGACGGGGGAATAGATCTCGCAGCTGCACACGGAGGGGAGCGCTTGGGAAGTGGGAAATAAAAGCGCTGTCTTTGGGTCTCTCCCACCCCATGCACCCATTCTGGAGGAAGACACAGTATCCCTTCTCCTTCCCTGATTTTTGTGCCACCTCCAATTTCTCTGCAGACCTCCCACTCCTGACAGTATGAAGTACTCTCTGTACCAGTTGTGCTAGGTCCCATTGTCCCAGCCCAGGAAGGGGCTTTTCTCATATGGCAGACTAGGCTGAGAGCTTATACAATGCACAAGGGCTCAGTGGGGACAAAAAAGGGATGAATTGACCCCCTGCATTCAGACTTCTGACAAGATTTGCCGAATTTCTCAATGGTAATTGTCATTTTACTCTCAGAGGGAATAGCTTTGTCTCTTCCCCTTCCCTCTGTCCCAAGAATCAATACGGCTTCTACAGAGAACAGCCTTTCCAAACAATGCTTTGTCCCTTAGGCCTTGTCTGCTGTAAGAAAATTGGTAAGCAGGGGGTTTTTTCTGCTCTGCAAGGAGCAAAATAAGATGCTGGATAGGAAACATAAGACACACACCTTTACCCAAGGATGAGAGGGGCTCCTGGTCCCTCACTGTCTACACAGTAGCTTTTAACATTACTGGATGTTGTCAGTCAAGGTAAATGGTTTATCTCTGGTTGAGTCTGGCTACATATGCCAACACAGACTTCAAGCTGGCCTTTCTCCTAATGTTTAAAGTTACATGACTCATCTGTGACCCAGGAAGAAGTGGAAGATGCATTACCTTGCATCTTGACACTGTGAAAAAGGTCATTTTAGAAGCAGTTATAGTGTACTCTTTCTAAATCCCTCCTTGAAAAATAATCATATTTCTCCACTAGAGGCAAAGCTTTCAGCTTGCCAGTATGAAGGTGGCTTATTGTTTTATTATCAAGATTCTAAAGTCTCACAGTCAGGAGCTCCAGTGTTAGGGCAGTACTGAAAGAGACATTTTTAGCAAAAATATCCAGCTTTAGCCACTATGTGGAAGGTGTAGAGAGAATACTAAGCTAGTCCTGGGTAGCACCCTTGAAGTCATCCTTAAAATTCCACCATTGAGCTTCCTGGTGATGTGTCCATCTCTGATGGAGTCATGCCATTCCCGCCAACCAACAGGCCCTGCTCATATAATCAGGGTGTCCAACCTACAGGCTTAATGCCTGATATGTACAAGTCCTCCCATGCACCCACGCATTTGTCTTAAAAGACAATTATATGCTGGCTTCCATATAACAGCTTCTATTTGTGGGTGAGCAGCAAACATAATCCTCTACCCCTGTCAAAGCCAAACAATATGACCTGAGGAAATATGTCAGCCTGTTTGTCTAATTTAGATGGCGCTGGGCACACACTGGTGGGTGTACCTTATAAACCTAATACAAGCTGTAACAGAGGAGGCTGGATACCCCCGAAATAGCAGTCGAAGTGCTTCTTGTATAATGTAACAGCATGGCCTGTGCAATTTCACCATGAATACTTACAATCCTTAAAGGCTGAATAAATACAATACAGGCTTGAGCCACAGAGAGAGCAAATGAACAGGCAGGAGAAACAGAGGACTGTTAGGTTTATTATGTCCTTGGTTAGTGGAAAAAAAATTACCAACTTGATTTTCATGCTTGATAACAAATGTTTTGGCCTAATTTTGGTAACACAGAATCTTCTCATTGCAAATGAAATAATTCTGAAGCCTGTGACCTATTTTCTGATGGCAGATATCAGAATCCTTATCAGCTAATCTGCTTTGACACTTGCTTTTCCATGAAAGAGGAGAGAAAGCCACAGAAAGTTTACTTCAGAAATGGATTCTGAGTTCAGGATGGGCCAAGTAGGAAGCTTGTGTTTGATTCTTTTCCAACAGGCTGGACTTTGAAGCAAGACAGGATTTGGAGGCAGCTCCAGAAAGGATTGTGGAGGAAAAAAAGCTTTGTATTAGGAGCTGCTGGAAAACCAGTGGGTTCTCAGGAAAATAACTGTGCCTACATCCAGCCGAAGCGTGCATCACTTCATCTCTCTTTGCTTGGTAGCACAAGCATTAAGTTTGTTTTGAGGCTTTATCCAGGCATAATTCATCTCTGGGTCACAGATTTCCTGCATTTTGGTGAAAGTACTTTCAACACATCAAATCATCAGGATCTCAAGTTCCATCTGGTGGCCATCTCACTCCAAAGACACTGGGGTTGATATCTGAAGGTAAGAGGATCCACAGAACTCAGCCCTACAGCAATACCATGGCACTTTGTATCCTGCAATGCCCTTCTAGTTCCCAGAGCAAGTATTAAAGCACTGCAAAATTAAGGAATTCTTTTAAGATAAAACAAAAAGACCTGTGGAATAGCAGGAAGCTCAAACTTAAACTCCCAAGCCCCAGGCTAGGGTTTCATCCTGCTTCCTGCACGGTCTGAAACTGGCTCCTGTATCTCTGCTGAGACACCTGCAAGGTAGCTGTGAATGTAACTGAATGCTACTGAACTGAGCTAACACATTACCCACAACCCTTCTCACACCTATCCCTGCAGGTATCTCTGCTGATCCCTCTTCCTTTCTTACTTGCTCTTTTGTCCACTTTCCCAGGATCTCTTTTTGCTTCTCTCTCATCTTGCAAGGGCAAAGATACACACCAACTCTGCAGAATAGAAAAGAAACATCCACAGGCTGCTGAACTTGTTCATTGGAAGCAAATACCCACAGCAAAGGAAACAACCCTGGCCCTCACAAACCTGCCTTCAGACAACAAATCAAAGGCACTTAAAGCTGGCATTAAACCACCTTGGGCTTTGGAGCTTGCTGGCAGAAAAATAAAAGCTGGAAGGGAAAAGGAAAAAAGGGAAAGGAGAGAAGTAAGCAGGAGAAACATCCCAAACCCCACAAGTAAACTAAAGAAGTCAGAGGGACAACACAGCTCTGCCTTTGGTGTTTGCTTTGATTAATGTCACTCCCCATATGGACTCTGAGGAATCAGCATCCACTCCCCTCACTCTTCTCTTTGGTCCCCTCCTGTCTCCATCCCCCATTCCCTGGGACACATGCAGCACTGTGCCTCCCTGCCTTTACCATACCTTCAAACACACCTTTTCCTCTTTCCCTCCAGCAACCCTTACCCCTGAACTCCATCCTGGCCTCGGTCTCCTTTTCTTTCACAGGCCTTGATAGAAAGGAGCAGGTCTGAAATAAGCTGTTATTCACTCCCAAATTGCTGACCCTTGGGGGCAGGGACTGCTGTATGTGCTTATAGCGTGCCCATCACCACTTAATGCCTTTTGATATTGCTACAGGAAACACATCTAGAGCCAGAAGGGGTCATTTGGGCTAATACAACTTCCAGGATAACATGGACTGGAAAGCAACTCACTCAGCAGTTTCAGCACTTTGTGGAGAAAGTTGTTTGGATTACATCATCTCTTAGAAAGGTATCCAGAGTTTTGCCTAAGACTTCAGCTGAAGCACTGTCTACCATAAACCCAGCCAGACCAGCTGGTATCATCCTTTTTAACTTCTGCCTCCTCTTTAGTACAAATTTGTCTGCCTTCAGCTTCTGATCAGCATGTACCATTATGCTTATGCCTAAAATCATCACTCTGTCAGGACTTGTCAAAACCTATCTTTCCCTTTAGGAAAAATGCCACAAGTTCACTTTTTTTTTTCCCCCGGGAAAAAAACATGCTCAGATGAGAGGCTTTCCTGTGAAATAAAGATATTGGGAAAAATCCATTTTGTTTAGGAAGTGTGAGAATCCTTTTCTTCACTGAGGCTGAAGTCCCTTGCATTGGTAGGAACAGAGAGTTTCTGCTGCTACTACACAGACTTTTTGTTTGAAATGCAGAAATTCAGAATGGACATATGGAAAAAATTCTGTACCAGGGAGGCTGCAGCAAGTACTCAGAGTAAGAGTAGGACCTGCAACCTTGTCGAGGTTCAGCTAGATAAAGCCATAGTGACCTGATCTGACACGGGCAGCAGTTGATTTTGAAGAGGAGGCCGAACTCTGTGCCCTCCAGTGGTCCCTCCCAGCCAGCATGTCTGCAGTTCTATGGAATGCAAGTCAAAACAAAATATTCCAGCACCTGAGCATTTCCGCAAACCTTTTTCACAAAATTGTAGTATCAAGGAAATGGTGCTTTCCAAGGGAAAACTTGGACAGTGTTTAGCAGGAGCTATAAATATACTCTTGAATTCAACTCCTGAGCTTTCCTTAACATAGGAAAAGCACATTTACCTCTCTTCACTTTTGCTTCAGCCCATTCCTACCTATGTAGAGATGCAGAGTATTTTAGTAAGAGTACAATGGTGCACTCCATTTTTTTTTCATACGTGTGGAAGAAAAGCTCATCTGCAGCAGAATATCATATTAAAATACATCAGAGCAGTCCCTATACAACACCCAATTCCCAAACTGCGGTGCCTCTTTTTTTTCAGAAACTATTTGGGGAAAAAAAAGGAAATCAACATTTTTGTTCACAGAATTTCAGCTGAAAATTCTTTTGAGATAGTTTTTTCTATCAAAAAGCTGTCAGCTTTCCCACTGAAGTCTGGAACAGATTCAAAGTGACAATTTTTTTCTCTGTTTTGCTTTAAAGTGTCATATTCCTAGATTTGATATTTTTGGAATGGAATAAGAGCAAACGTGACAAAGTGACATTTCCACTCCAGCTATCATTTTGTTTTTCTTTTTTTTTTTTTTTTTACACTGAGGAACAGAAATGGAATATTTTCAGTCAAAACGTTGATTTTTAAACTGTTTGTTTCAAACTCCCTCTTGGAAAACCCATCTTTCCCCCCCTAACGGAACTGATGCTGTTCTCCTTCCCAGAAAAGTTAATTTTCAACACTTCTAGGTTTCTTTTTTCCCTGCAGGAAGACTTTCTGCACGTAAGAAGTTCAACCTATGCAAATTCATTTCTGTGCCTTGGCCGCTAATTGGGCAGACATCGGCTGCAGGAAGGGCCCTGGGAAAACCCCTTTTCAGCTTGTGTCAAGGATCTGAAGAGAGGTTGTAATCTCTCTTCAGCTGACAAGGGTGGGACCCACCGCCTCTGAGCACACTTCACTTCTGCCACAGTGTACCTCCAAACACCAGGGAGAGTGCAAAAATTACTGGGGTGTCAGTGGCTACAGACAAGTTGGGCAGCAACCTTTTGTTGGTGGCTGAAAACAAAATTTCTTCCAGAGTTTGCAGTCAAACACACGTGGCTTTGATAGTCCTTAGAGCTCTCTAGAAAACCATATTTTCATAAATAATGAAATGTTTAGGGCACGGTGAGAGACCCTGCTGACTGAGTGCATCCTTATCCTGCCTTCCTCAGCCTGAGGACTTGGCTATCGAATTTTGTTCAGCAATCCAGTGCCCCAATGTAAATTTTCATATAAGAGGTAAAAGTCCTATTTGGTCAAGAGCAAAGATCCACAGCCCAATTTAATGCATTTTACTTGGGTGTCAGGCCTATGGCAATAGCAACGTCTCTGCCCACATTTTCTTTTCAGGGCTTAGGGAAATGTAGAACTTCCAAACTTCTTAGCAAAGTTTACTCTGCTGCACACTTCTACTTTATATTTAATCCACACAGTGATGGTAATGTGGCTAGAAATATTTGCCAGCAAGGGATTGAGTGGGTGCGAAACGGCTTTGCAGAATTATTGCTAGACTATTTAATTTTGACTTTGTATACATATGCTTCTCCCTGCTTCTACATATTGCTCATTTCAATGCTTTGGCTTCACACCTTACCTAGAACAGTCCTGGTCAAGCTGGTCTGGTTTTTTCTTATATTCAGTCTTGGTTCATGAAATGTTGTCTCTTGAAGAAATTTCCAAAACCCTGATTGCAGACCCACCAATCAACAGCACTCTATCCATTTCCACTGAGAAAAACTGATTAGTCGGTCCTTAGTTCCCTTTCCCTGGAAGGCATGTGGAGGCAGCACACAGCAAATCAAGAACTAATACATCTGCTAGAAGAACTTTACCAAGGATAAGTCTTGCATAACAACTTAGCTAGAAGACAGACTATGTAACATATAAAGCATTAGAAAATGCCCACTGGAGTATCCCTCAGAACATCAAGGTTGCTTAATGCTCCAAACAAGTTGGCAGCTTTCCTCATTGCTATTTATGTTGCACCTTCATTTTTAGATTTTAAAACAAGCAGAGCTTTCAACATTAAAAGTGGCACCTGCAATGCTGAACTCACATCTGCAATAGGGAGAACCCAGTAAATATTATGGAGATTACTGGTGGAGATGCTGCTGCTACTCCATCCATTGCAGATCCACACAGATAGATGCACTTGCTTTTTTAACCTCATATCTATTCATCCAGACAGCCAGATTAGCAAAAGGAGAGGTTAGAGCACCTCCTGGCCACCTGGTTTAGTGCAGTGCCTAACCCTCTCTCTATTTTAGCATTGACTTCCCTCTACATCTTCTTTCCCATCTGTCAGCATGATCTTCCAACCTGCAACACAGAACCTAGCAGAAATAAGAGACAGCTCCATTAACAATTGGAGAAAGTTGTGCATGAAAAGTAATTCAGAGTCCAGACCCTGATGCCTAAAGGAAGCACAGTTCTGTGGGTGTGGGGAAAACAAGATACAGAGGTCAGAGAACACCAGCTACGTGATAAGCACATTCTGTCCTTATGCTCTTTCTTTAAAGCAAGAGGAGAATGTAACTCTTGCTAATGTCAATGTGAAATATTTTGTACCCTGAGGAAGGGGAGAGAGCACAAAGTAACTCCCAGCACTTTCCCCAAGAACTGAGGAATCAAGCTGTTTGGAGCCTACTCCAGGTGTTAAAAAAAAAAAAAAAAAAGGAAAAAGAAAAACCCTAAACACTCAACTGCTCAGCTAAGACAGAAAGAAGTGCTGGGGCATTTCTTTCTACCTGCAAACAAATGGTAGGTTAGACATTGAGTTGCACTGATATCTTGGGAAAACAACTGTTCCCAACAAGCACTGTGTTTTTAAAGGTAGAAGTGATACCAGGCAGAGCTGAAACACCTCAGACAAATTTTAAACTCAGCTCTGATGCGGTGACACAGCCTGATGACTGCTTCTCCATACACCCAAGCCATATGAAGAACTCTCCTTAACTGGTCCTCCTCCTGCCTCCCTCCTTCGTGCTTCAGAGCCATTTCCCAACCTCACACACCCTCACTTCAAGAGGAGTCAAAAACATGGCATGTTTTCAAGGCTAGATGTGAACAGAAACTGCATCAGAGCCATAAAGGAAAGCACTCCCCCAGTTCAGGGTTATGTGCTGCTCTTGCACAGAATCCATGTTCTCCAGGGCACACAGGGTCACTAACAATCCCTGGGTCTTCACAGTTATCTCAGGTGCCTGCACACACACAAGCACCCTGCTGTTAAAGAACACATGGATCATCACAACTCCGTGGTGTTTACACAACACTGATAAACTCTATTACCCCAGGTCTTAATAACCAGGCAAGCTACTTTTACTCATAACTATACTCAACAGCGGTTGAGTACTGGGGCATCTGAGCTAGCCAGACCCCAGGTATGTGTGCAGCATCTGACCAAATAGGAGCACTGTAGCTGCATTATACTGCTAAAGAGACAAGGAAACCCAGATGGGGCAAAAGTCCTCAGCACAAGCATAAAAAAATGTGGTCTCTCTGAGTGACCTCCCCACCTCCAAGCAGAGGGGCAAAACCTAAGCAGGATGCCATCCATGCTTTTTCCTATGGTGGGCAGCAATTTTCCTCTTAGGGCCTTAATCTTTTAGCAGAGACTAATATTTAGGGGTTAGACTAAACCAAAGTGAACTGGCTTAGCCCTGCGCAGCAACGAAGCAGAGATATCAGCCTTCAAATGAAACTTTGCAGGGTTTGTGCAAGATGTAGCAGTGAGAAGGGCATGGCATGGATGACACTGGATTGGTCTGGCAGCAGAACCCATTAGTGCAGAGCTGCACTAACTGCTCTCTAGCACGGAGCACCACAATAGAGAGCCTGAGTCACCATCACGAGCCAGACGGATGGAGACAATCACAGTGCCAAGTCATGGCAGAAGAGAGGGGAGTAAGCAAATGCCACCCAAACCTAACCCAGACAGAGGCCATGCACAAGAGGAAAAGGGAAACAGATCACAAAATGGTGCAAAGCTGTGCTTTGCAAATCTGGGGAAGGGCACACCATTACATGTAATTTTGGTACGTGTCTAATGAACCCAGATCAGCTACCCTGAAGCAGAGGCTAGCAGAGAGAGAGAAGGACAGGGGCTCCAACATGATCATCTGGACTGAAGCCAAAAGGGGCATAGGTACAGCCCCACTGCTGCTTGGGACCTACTGCAACACCTAGGAATGGATACCTTCCCATCAAAGTGTGGGCTTGATAGAAATGTTATTACACAAGGCTACTGTAGAGCACCTGTTATGCACTCACTGGATCAAAATCACAAGTCAGAGAGGTAACTAGATACCCAATTTTGTCAAGCCGTAGACAGCCTTGAAAGGAAGTCCAAGCTTACACATGTTCTATATGCTGCTCAGGTCATTGGACACACACTTAAGAGTTGTTTAGCTCCGCCCTGGCCTGGTTTTCTTACGTGCTTTGTTTGAGCTGCCATTTTCATGACTTCGCCCCATAAAGAGGCCTATTAATTTCAGTTAAAATGAAACAAATGCCACAGACAACATAAAACGAGAGGTACATACTCTCAGTGTTGGATGTGAAGGTGGGGTGTACCAGGCACGCCCTCAACCCTTGCAGACACCAGATGACTCTGTCAAGTCTTGCATGCCCAGCATACAATTCATGTAATCACCTTTTTCTCTTTGCTCTCCTGTGACTGGCCCTGAGCCTGTTTTTGATACATCCCAACTTCTATTGTTGTGTAACTCTCATCCAAAACGCAGTTGGCTACGGATGTCTGTGGCTGTTGTGGGGGATTACAGGATAAGAGAAAAGCCCTGAGGCCACACAATATTCAGGATGGCGCTGCCAGGGAGGACCTGCTACACCACTTAAGTCCCACCTAAACAGTTGTTCCTTTTCATTGGATCCTGTTCCCCTGCACTGCCCCCATCCCTTGCATTTCTTCATTGGGATGGAGCTCTGGTGTTGGGAAACATCTATGCACATTATTTTGCAGGAATGTCAAGTTGAGAAGGTATCTAAAATTGAATTTTTGGTGCAGAGAGAGCTCCAGGGTTTATACAAAACTCACCCTGGGCAAGGTGGAAGACTCAAATATAATGAACACTATAGAAGCCAATTCTTTACAAAACTCTTGAACATGGAGTAAACCAGAAAACCGAGGGACTTCAGACCCTGGTAGCAGCTCAGTGTCATCAGATCAGGTCTGAGCCTGGACTCAGGGGAAAGAAAGGATAGAGAGCACGTGACTGGCCTCCATCCTCATTCCTTCTTTTTGTCTTGATGCACAAGAGAAATAGCAGGATGGGAAGTTGGGCTGATCATTAGAAAGCACTTTTAATCAGACCTTCATGAAGATCACAAAGTCATCAGCTTGCGGTGACGGATTGCCAGGGACTCCATGATGAATGCATTTGCAAATATTGCTGCAGAATAATTTCCTTCCGTCGCCAGAGCACTCCAAACAAATTAGATTCCCTCTAATCACATCTCCTGTCTGTGGATGAGGAAAGATGGGCCCGTCAGCACAAATGCATTTAGGGGGCGGGCAGTGGAGGGGAGAGAGTGGGAGGTAAGGGGTGAGGTGCAGTGATGCAGCAGGCAGGCAGATGAGGTGCTGGAAAGTTGCCCAGCTTTGAGGAGAGTCTTTGAGCAGTGGTGTGGATACACGGTCATCCCAACCATGTTAACAGCTCTCCCCCTGCTTGCACACACACAACATGAGTGCTAGAGGATGGAGTAGGAAAAGTCTGCAGTTCACCTGGAATTTTACAATGGTGCAGAATAAGACGAAGGAAAGAAATGCCAGCATCATTTATGCCAGAGGGTGCAGCCCTCACTGGAGTTGCAGAGATGAGCATAAAAGCAGCTTCTGTGATGAGGAAAAGCTTGTGCTGCTTTCCAGCATCTTTCCTGTGCCCTACCCCTAGCTGGGCTTCTTGAATTAGTGACCCAGATTTGCTGATAATCCAGTGCAGGTGACTCACAAGATGTCGTACTAAAATGGGGACCTAGTTGGGAAATGTTAATTAGTGCCAGGTGGACATCATGCCATGCTGGAAGTATTCAACAAAGGTGGCAGCTCTTAATTCATACTAAGTCTAAGCATATTAGTTTAAGCTCTTTGAAGTGAGGAACAAAAAAGGACTCAAATTTAAAGACAAACAAAGGATGAAGAGCACTGTTTTCTTAAAAATGGAAAAAACTATACCAAGGAGAGTGGTCTAAGTAAGATGTCTGAAGGCTACTGTGCTTCTCTACATCACATTTAGAATAAATACTGGAAGCTGGCCAGAAAAAATATTGCAGAGTAGCCCGCTCATGCCAATATCATGTCTATCATCTACAATTTTCCTGAATGCATGAATTAACCCAACAATAGCTTTCTCCTCCCTTGCCTGAAAAATAAAGTGTCACTGCTTGGCGGCTGACCTGACAAGGCACAGGACTGGACAAATGCAATCCACAGAGGTAAGCTGGTAATACAGCAAACTGAACATTTCCTTTATTGAACTCATCTCCGACATTGGCTTGAGAGCCATTTTTGCTAGGAAATTGGAGGAGCCTGATATTCTGAGAAAGCTGATTTTGCCACATTTTCACATGTAGGGTATGAGAGAGTGCAATATGGTGGAGAAGACAAGGATCACGTGCACATTCTCTGAACACAAAGCAGTAGGAGCAGGCTGAGAGAGTTTGCTTCAATGCAAAGTCTAAGACAAGTATGTATGGAAGACTGTGACACACACTGCGCTTGCAGGCCTGTGCGTTATCTGTTGAAGGACTTGAGAGTTGTGCTTTATTCATTTCCCTGCTCAGAGGAGCTAGGGTAGTTTTTGGCTTCTCACTCCCTAGCTGGTACCAACTTTCTGTTCACAGTCCCCGTTTCTGGCAGCTCAGAAACTCTGCCAACAGCTCTCTACTGAAGAAAAAATGTAAGCCCAGTCCATGCCCCTTTTAATTAGCTTTGAGATCTGAAACTGAGTGAACCGGCACAGAAGAGAGAAAGTAAAGACCAAGTCTTGTTTCAAATACAGCAGGGAGCGAGCTGTGGAATGGCGAGCGGGGGAACGGAGGAAGGAGAGGGGAGCTGCAGCCCGAGCAATTGGCCTTGTTTGCTCTCCTGGAAGCCTCTGTGTGCTTTTCCTCCAACGTGCACTGGATTTATATAGGGGGCAAACCCTTACAGGCCAGTGAGCTCAGAACAAGGCTTGGGGCAAGAAGCAGGCAGACTGCTGCCAGCTTCCCCTCCCTCTTGTCCACTCGTGCTCCCTTTCTTGCTGTGGCACAGCAGGGCTTCCTTATCAGGTATGATAAGCAGCATTCCAGCGCTCAGCTGGCAGCCTTCCAGCTCACGTTCCAGGAGCCCGGCCGGGCGCTGCCGCTGTGTGAGCACACTTTAATAAAACCCTGATTTTTATCTGAACATTTTATTAATCCAAGCTCAGCCGTTTGCCAAAAAAGCCAACGCACTGAATATGCCAATGTGTGTTCTCTCCAGCTTCTAATGCCAATGTACCTCTGCCCACAGAGTCTCCTCTGCTTCACACTGGGATGCATTTTCTATGCAGAGTTTCTCCTACTTTATTACTTGGCCCTGCAGCATGCTAGGAGATGGCAGGGGCCCTCTTTAACTGATTTGCCCTCCCTTCTTTTGCAGACAGATTTGATACAGAAAGGGGGGAAATTTTATTTTTTCATTATCACATCCCTACTGGCAAAATGACTATTTTCTCTATATGCAGAGCTCATGGAAAGACATTAGACAGCTGCAAGCTATTCCTATAAAAATTAAATTTAAAAAATACCTCTCTTCTTATCCTTCCACTGCTGCCCTGTTGTCATTCTCCACCTCTCATGATACACCCAGCACAGTCATCTCACAGGATGGGCTGAAACACAAACCTCACTGGGTACTGGAAGTCAGCCTGTTGCAACATGGCAAGAGGAGAAGAACAGGAAAGATGGAGAGGTTTGTGTGGGACTACACTTAAAAGATGAGATAGATGTTCTAAAAGTATCCATAGTCAGTACAGTTTTACATGCCCTGGCTGATGGATTGACATGATTTCCTGGAATAAGACAGCCTGCTCTGCTGCTCTTCCTATTCCTGCTGTGCCAGTTTGAGAATGGGACCCAAGGGCTTTCAGCTCAGTAAGAGACTACACTGTTCAGCCATGTCCTCACCTAATGGAGTAGTCCTCCTGCTATCCATAAGATTGATGACATTCACTGCAAAAGCTTTTTTGAGAGTTTTATTAGAGCACTAAGCACCTTGTAGAACTATGATACTGGTCCACAGCCTTTACTGGCAATAGTATTTTGGCTTTTTGTCCCTGGAGGAAGCCACATATTTTCTCATTCCATCTCTCTATGGTCCTTCTGTAGAGGTTGTCCTCATTTGTCCACTGCTGTTTTATATGCTTAATACATTTCCCATCACCAGCTTCTGATCAAACTCTCCCATTCTGTATTCCAAACCCTGCTCATCTGCTGCTGCAAGCACGGTTTGTCTTCCATCCCACTTAAGCCAGGCTAAATCCTAACTTACTCCTGTGTACAAGCTCAGAACTTCCTGTCATTCCTTTCAGAAAAGTTCCTCATTTTTAAGCTTATCATTGCAACCTTGCGGCTCTTTGGGATTCTCCTTCAATCCACTTAATGGCTCCTTTTTCAGCAATTTAAACTGCCATAACAAATGATCAGGGAAAACCATAACAAAGGCCAGGTGCTGGCAAACTGGGACTGCACCTTACCAGGCAAGATGACATGAAGACACAAGACAGCTGGATGATACTTCCCAAGCCAGCCAGGCAAAAGCAGCTCAAATGGTAATTGGTAAATGGTCAACAGAGATTTGAATGCTTGGGCAAGGATGTACACCTAATTCTTTCTTCTCTGACTGTTCATTTGGGCAGACACGTTTGGAGGGGGGCAGATGTTTAGTGTTGTCAGTCTATTAAAACTGAAATAAAACAGCAAGGGAAGATGGAGCTCTGCCTGGCAACTCAGGAGATGCTTAGGAGAGGCTGAGGTTCAGCTATTAGTTCTGCTGGAGACATCAGATGCGATATCAGTCAAATAACTACGCCTTAGCTCCTTTCTTTGTTTAGCTAGAATGCCTAAAATTACGCAGCCCTGACTTCAACAGGGATCATGAGATAACATATAGCAAATAATGACTGAAATTTAGATTTGGTGGTCTTTTCAAGGCTGCAAACAGCAAGAAGGTTGGGAAAACTACTGTGGGGGTAACAGAGAGGTGAAATAAGAAGCTTAAAAGTGCCTTGGGAATAAGAAGTTCCTAGGTCCTATTCCTATTAGGGTTTTACATAAAGTCTATATGCTCCCTATCTCTCTGTTTCCTCAGGCAAAAAGACAGGCTGGCTGCTTATGCTAGCCAAATGTTACAGTCAATTCCTTCAGCCTTAATCTTTGGGTCTGTCTTCATTTGCATCAGTCAACTAAGTTCAAAAAAACCCCCAAACCAACAGTGAATCAAACAACCCTCTGCCCCCTGCCAAACAACAATCAAATTACACCCTGCACAGGACCAGTGAACGTTTCAAAGCAGTCTGCTGTTTGTCTGCTGTGGGCTAAGGAACATAATGCTAAGTCACATTTCTTATAAGGGCTGGAGCTCAAACTACATTCATTAAGATTTATAGTCAGCATTGTCTAAAGGCAAGGGCTGTTTGGCCCTAGGCTCTGGACAGCAAAGATTTCTGTGCCATGCAGAATGATTTAACTTAGGTCCTAGAAAAAGTGTGGACACAGTAGTACAGCATTGCTGATCAAGCTACTGTGCTCTGCTTCTCCAGGCAGCCAAGTAATCTGACAGGACATCTTCCCACACAGTTATTCAGCTCCCAAAATAGCCGGGGTGATCTTGCACAACGCTAAGGCACATGCAGAGTGATACTCTCCTGCCCTTCATGATCTTACAGCCATACTGCCTGTCAGTCTTTCCATGAGTGGCTGTTTAAATCTAGCCAAACACAGGTTAAGTCACTTAAGAAACCAAACCACTGTGGCTGTAATAATCAATTAACAGCTCTCGCAAAACTCATTTGCATCATAGCTTGATCTGTGCTAAGGATTAGGTTCTCTCATCAACTAGGTGTATGATCTCAAATGGAAGTGTGAGCATCTTTCACACACCTAAAATCTCCTTTCCAAGTGTCAGACACATGCAGTTATACTAGATGATACTTGGATTCAAATATTTCTGCCCTCCTGACATTAAAGAACGCGTGCTATAGGACAGTGAAGAAGCCAGGAGAGTCCCCTCCAGTCAAAGTTCAGCATTAAGAAGGTCAAAGCCTTAATGAGTACAGCACAGGGAATAAGGCTGCTAATTTGCCTTGTGAGCATAGTTTTAAAAGGACTAGGGAAGGAGCAAAGCAAACGACAACTTTTTTTTTTTTAATATTCAAATAAGTATGATTCTAAGCACAGAAAATGGAACCAGAAATCTCTGAACTGAGGCAATGGTAGGGAAAAAGAAAGGAACAAACAGCTATGAGTGATGGTTCTTCAAGATCTTGAAATACTAGTACAACTAGAAGCTTGTTAGCATTTTTGGAAACAATATTTGATCACAATATTGTATTGGTAAAGATGATTACACGTGCCTGGGCAAAATTTAACACTGAGCAGTAGATCTGTCAGCATGGGGCAGGGGCTCTGGGAAACATGCAAGAGCAATTGCATAACTGCCCTGCCCCTGCCGTGCTGAGGGCAATCCCAGAGTGATCCCAAGCTGAAGACTCCTGCTTCACAAGAAAAGGATTAAATACTGCAGCCTATCCCTAGACAAGCAGGCTTGTCATTCCAAGGACCTCTTTGCAAGGCAGGAGTGATCAGAGAAGGTAGGGCAGCCAACAGCAGGAGGCCAAGGTGCTTGCCAGCCCCCACCTGATAAGGGTGCTGGCATATGCCCCAGCTACATCAGTGACAGTGGCTGTTCCAAACTTGTCTCCTCACAGGCTCATGCAATATTTGTACAGAGCAATATTATCCTAAATGTTTTCTAATTATTCCTCTGGATTAATGGAAACCTGTTCTATTATTGACGGGTCTTTTGCAATATTTATAAAACATGGATTGGATTAAGGAGGAATAAATAAATATGCAGAGGTTGCCTAACATGTAAATAATAAATATTCAGCCATCTATTTTTTTTGCAAGATGGTTTAAATATATGGCGTTTTCAATAAATCTTTAATAACTCTGCAAATATTTATTTATTTGCTCTGAAGCGTAAGGGAATTGCAAGAAAGCTCTGCAGACTCCAGAAAGGGCAGGCAGATGGAACACATGCCCTACCATTGAGCCTTCAACCATCTCCTGGCAAGCAAAGTAAACACATCCTGAGTTGCTCCAAGCCTGGGAGAAAAGAAAGCTGAGGGAAGGGACCTTCAGGAACTGAATGGAGAAATACCCGAGTTGCTTCACAACCAGCCATGCTCACCAACCATCACAACTGCACAAAACAACACCTATGACCAGCCAATCACCACCACATTTTGCAAAACTCAAAATTACATTATTACAGAGAATTTATCAGCCTCTGTAGAGTCTTCTGCACCAGCAGCTATTGCAACAGCAAGGGAACTACTGAGAACATAGTTGCTGGAGCTCCTGAGCCTGCAATGAGAAAGGAAGGAAGGAAGACGAGAAGAGACAGTTTGAGTGTGAAGTCCTCCCTGTTTTCTTAAAGTCGTCCAATTTTTCCTGAGGCTAATGGAGTGTCAAGAAAACTGCCCCTCTTAAGAATCTCACTATTGGCATTTAACATCCCGAGACCTGTCGTAAAGAGCAGATCTGCTTTGCCCAAATAGGAAAGCTGGACTCTGCTTGGTTAAGGAACCCTCAATATCAAACATCCCAAGCAATTTGGACATAAGTTAGAGTGTTCAGCCTCTCAGAGAGCACAAGGTCATACAGGGATTTTAAAACTCAAGTTTGTGCTGACCCAGAGTAACATCATGGCAGGTTATCAAAATGTGACTCTTCTGAAATATGTTTGCATAGCTTCAAATGCCTGCTAAGACAATGGCTTTTCGTAATCACTTGATATTATAGTAAGAAAAGCTTTAAAATTAAATGCCCAAAACACAGTTAACACATTTAGTTTTAATGGGACAGGATGGTCATTGCATGTTAAATAAATACTGATTGTAAAAAGCGAGTCAAGTTGCTGAGTTCTAATAGCTGTGCAGTAAATAAGTGTTTATGCGTCATTATGTGGATTTGGAAGCATCAGCAAATATACTTTTAATAATCAATTGATACTTAACATATAATATCTGTTTGATTAAATCAAAGGAGATGGATGCAGCCATAGTAATTACTGCCTATTGCTACAATGCCATTGGATCAGGGAAACAAATTTACTGAGATGGAAAAAAGTCAGAGGTAGATACATATCTCCTTGCTTGTCTTCTTACTGCAGTACCTTGGGCTGTCATCCCATTGATTTCCCAAGATAAGCAATGTTCACCCCAGTCAATACTTGGACGGGACACCACTGAGGGAAACCTGGAGTGCTGAGGAAAGCGGAGCTGGGAACACAGCTGAGATTGCTCCTCCATCTTCCAGAAGGAAAGAGTGAGGCTGCAAGTCCTCTGAGTACAGCACCCTGGAGGGGATATTGCCCTCCTTTCCCCTGCAGAGAGCAATCCACAGCTCATGCAGACTGCGGGAGAGCCATGGGTTGCCCTGTCCAGGCAGATTCCACAGTAGGAAATCAAGCTCCAGCTCTCAAGACTGCTGGAGTTTCTATGTGCAGCATTGCTCTCCATTTCATGCCAGGAAGAAGCATCCCTCAGGGACAGGCTAAAGCAAGGAAGGCCACAAAAGCCTTCTTTCCACCTGCTGAGTATTTTCTCACTTCTGAAGTCCCCAGAGCAAATTCTCTACCAGTCTACTCCCTTACATCACTACTGGGGCAGGACTACTGGCCAAACTGGCAGTAATTTGCTTTGAAGACACTGTGATTAGTCTAATCACAGTCCATTTCTTGACACAGCAAAATGCAAGCAAATAGGAATGGGTTTAAAGCATCTGGGTATCCCTACCTCTGGCTGCACCTGGTGTGACATAGCATGAGTTGAAGATGCAGCTCAGCTCTAGTTCAGAACTTTGGTCACTGGGAACACAAACATGCTCCTATTTATGGATAGCTGGGATAAAACTACCCTTGGGCCACATATTTAAAGCCAAGGAAAGAGAAATTTGGCATAGGCTTTAAGTCCTTAAACAAACAACACACGCTTATTACAAATGCACAGTGTATGAAAATGTAGCCTGTGCTAGAGAAAGCCAGGGAAAATCCTCAATTGTGTACATTGCTGTAGGCTACCCAAAAGCAAATGGGACTGTGGCTCTTCAGCAAACAGTGGGGGCTGGCTCCTTCTCTCACACGTAAAAGCAGAGAGAACCAAGAGTTCCATTCAACCTAGGTCCCAGATTTACCACATGCATTTATTCCCCCTCACACCAAACCCTCTGCAGAACAGGAAGGCGTCTAGAACCAGGGACATGAATGCTGGCAGGCACTTAATTCCACTGACACCAGTGATAGTCTAGAGGCCTGAACAAATGAGTCACATAAATCTTTTTGGATCTCAAACTCAATTACCAGGGGTCAAAGTACTATATTAATATAGGTGAACCTCAAACAGTTCAGGAAAAAAATCCTAAACTTTCATGAAGTTGCCAAAAAAAGTCTTTGATTACCTGAGTTTGGGCTAGTTATCTACACGTTAGTCAGTCTACAAGGCTAGATTTGCCAAAACTGTTGCTTCTTGTCATACTGAAAACAACATTGCAGGATGACAAAGATTTCCCAAAGCCTCTTACCCTGTATCTCCCCAATCACATGCCTGCACTAAAAGCAAGCAAAATAGAAAAAAAAATTGAACCAAAACCCCACCTGTTACATTGACTCTGATTAAAAAAAAAAAAAGGATTGATATTTTTTAAAAAAGGAACAGAAAGCACTATATCCACTATTGTCATTAATAGAGCACAATACTATTTTGGATTCCTAGAACACCTGGGATCCTGGGATCTCAAAACACTTTATAAAAACGTTGACTAAGCATCACCTTGCACTATTTGGGAAAAAGAAAAAAATAAAGGCAAAAAAGCAAATATGGTAAATATGCAGCACAAGCAGTTACAGCATCATCATCTGCCTGTAATATTTGAGCCCCACCTCCCTTGCCTTAACAAAACCTTGCCTTTTGCTTGCCTATTTTTTGGCAGTGTGGGATAATAGTAACCCATCAAATCCTAAGGTTTCAGAAACATAGGGGGATTTTCAAAGGAGCATTCTCCTCTCCATTGCTCCCAACCTTCCCTCCCCAATACAAATCAATGTGCATTTGGACAGAGACATCACAAGACTTTCTTCCCTTTTCTCTGAATGGTGAGGTCAAAAATGCACCAGACACCACAGGGTCTTGTGGATCATTAGCCCAATGTGGTAAACAATATCTTGGCAAGAAGAAAAGTACAGTCCAACAGTCCTGGGAAATTCTTCTATAAGCATTGGAATTAGAAATGCCTGTTTTTCAGAGTGGTGGTAAGTGTTGTGTGTGGAATTATTTAGGCTGGATTTTTTTTTCCTGGGTAGGGTAACACATTTTTGTTTTTAGGGATTTTTTTCAGGGGAAAAAAGTCTGAGTGAGGTTTTTCCTACTACTTCCATATTGCTAACTTTCTTCTGGATAGAGTCTCTGTTGTCCAAGCATACAGCTGAGTTCATGCAACTGCAGAGCTAATAAGGTCACTTTCCTCCTGTTTTCATGAAAACTACAAGGAGTAAATGTCTTTGAGATTTCAATTTAGCTGAAATCAGTCAAGATATTCAGTAATTACAGGAGTTTGAAAGACAGCCGGACACTATGCTCATAGAAGCTATGTTTCTGTAAGAAACCAGGCTAAGAAACAGCTGAAAAGAAAAAATGAAAGTTGTGTTAGCTGAAAGAGTTACCTGAAAAAAAGCAATATAACACAGAACGCTTCTTTATCTGAATAGTCCTGCATAAATCAATGGAGCTACTCAGCAAACAAGGACTGCAGCATCAGGCCTGGCAAAGGGCTTCCTCTGCTTTCTTTCTGTTGAGATGTGAAACCAACTCTGTATCGACTCCAAAGCCATCACCAGTAATAAGATCAAGCCGGTACAAAGGGGACGTTGAGAAAACAGCTTGCCACAGCTGCAGCGTCAGGGAATAATCCAGCTGCAGGTCGCACATGATCCATCGATAGCAGAGGGAGGAGGCAAACCTCCCTCTTCCCAGAGAGCCAGCCCCAGCTATCCCGTTCCTCATCCCCAGCCAGAGCTCAGCCAGCCTTGCCAGCTACGCAGCCCTGCAGCCACAAATAAGCGCTCACAGAGAAGCGGCTGGGAAGCAGACGGGTTTATTTTATTGTTTTGCAACTTCCTATTTATGAAAATGCTCGGAGAGCCTGGATACGGATCAAGTTTCGCTGCTCAATATTTATTAGAGTCTCACCTGCCTCACCAGAACGGGAACTGCAGGCACTTTGATTAATGGATTGGAAAAAAGAAATGTATAGTTTCCCTGTCGCCTCGGTAAGCACCTCCCTGTATCTTGTGCCGAGGGGCTATTTTACAGCATCGCAGCCCTCAGTGAATCTCTGCTGATTACTTGCTGCCTCCCTACAGCAGCACGGCTGCTCCAAGGTGTGGGGTGGCACCGTGTTTTATCCTGGAGCTGGAGCAGCACTGCAGTGCTATGTCAAGTAGAAATAGGCCCTCTCTGAACAGCAATAAAAGCACTGATTTAAAAGATCACCCCAGTGGTGGCTGCAGGTTGGGGAATAAACTAAGTTTTTCCCTGTGTTCAGAGAGCACCCACCGGTGCCAAAGAGGGAACACAGCTGTGTGCTGTGTTCTGGCTGTGGCCTGACCACTTTCCCAAGACAAAAGCTTTGGTGGAAGAGTGGTGTTAGCAGAAGCCTGTATACCCAGGCAGCTTCAGAAACTGCACCCTGTAGAGCATGAATGTTATAAAGTCATAGAATCATTGAGGTTGAAAAAGACCTCTATGATCATCAAGTCCAGCTGTTAACCTAATGCAGATCCATCACTAAGCCACGTCCCTAAGTGCCACATCTATGCATTTTTTTGAACAGTTCCAGGAAAGGCCCTGTCCATCTGCCTTTCTTCACCAACCACCTCTGGTTGTGAAATTAAGCTGAGGCCTGCCTTTACACCAACCTGCTGATTTTGAGCTAAACAGAGTTTGCACTTAGCCCCTGTACAGCCTGCAGGACACTTGCACTTTGCCACTGGGTAGCCAAGAGGCATTGCTGAAGCTCAGATCCACAGAACACCAAGAAACCGACCTTACACAGTTGTTGGCACAGCAGGAAACCTTCCTGTCCCAGCAGTGGCCTGTTCCCAGACCTCAGGCATTTTGAGGTACAGCACAAATACTACTATCCATAGCTGCCATACCACAGCTCTCAGCCACACAACAATTATGGCACCTGGTGCAGTGGGTCAAGAGCACTCCTGTATGATACAGAAGAGACCACAGATTCAATCTATACCTTATCTTTACTACAAAACTACAAAATTTTTCATGAGTGGTGAAAGCTATAGAGGAGAGCAGAGCATATTTCCTCCAGGAGAGGGCAGTCCCATACTCACACACTGGTAACTCATTGCACATGCTGGAAATGAATCAGACCCTCCTAATGAAAAAGGCCCGTTATTCCAACATCCTCAGCCAGTCTGTCTTCTCCTGACTAGTGCAGGACCTGTGCCCTGCAGATGCCTGAAGTCTGTGCAGTTATTCAATCCTGCACATTGTAATCTTTTATCTTTACATTTCAACTAATAACTCTCTGCTCCAGCGGAAGTGAGTGAGTACTGGCATGTCTCAGCACCAGGCACAAAGGGGCTGATGCTGTGAGGGTCTCACAAACACACTCTGTGGTACACCATGGGCTTTGCCTTCAGATACCTCCCGTCTGCCTCAAAAAATCTGACCCTTCACTGCTGCCCTGACAACTTTCCACATAAAATACTGCTGTGCTCACAGATTACTCCAGCTGCAGACTCCTCGCATTGGCTCTGCTGCTGCCCCCCTCTTCTTGCCTGATATCCTCCCAGCTGAGGGTTTCCCAGCTCTGCCAATGTCTTTTAGTCTCTACTTCCCTATTTCCAGCTTTGGCAGGACACCTTAGACCCATCCTTCAACCTGTCTCATAGTGATTTCATCAGGCAAAGTTCATTAGCCAGGCTCAGTACAAGACACCTCTCTGGGGCTGATGCAGCATCATCCAGCTCTCCTCATTCCTGGGCTGTTGGAGAGCTCTCCTGCACCATTGGCTGAAGCCTGTGATGGCCCATCCTCACCCCTTCCTGGGAATGCATAGGAACCAAGTGCATATGACCCTAAAGGACTTCAAGAGGACTTGGCTGGACTTCAGTTAATTGCTACTGCAAATTAGGTCTAAGCCCATTTGTCCCAACCGCATGATAGATGAGGCTGTACATTATGGCTGCTTCTAAAGTCTACATTTTTATCAAAAGATTGGCAGTCCCTGTGGGCCCCGCTGAGATAAAAAGGGCCTTCTGCTTCCCAAGCCTCTCTTCCCTGCTCACGCCTTCTCCCTGGTTTTTGTATTCAGCTTAGGGCCTCCAGGAGTGTCTAGAGGAATTCATTTCCTTCACAGTCCACCCCTCCTTCTCCTGAACGAAAACTAGAGCTGGTTTTTCCAACTTGGATTCGCAGGAGAAATATGAAAGCTAAAGGCACATGGTATAAATAAACATGCAATGGGAACAGAAGAGGCAAAACACAGAGGCCCAACGCAGACGAGAGAGACAATGCAGCATAACAAACAGTGAGCCGTGCTTCGCCTGTGGCATTTTCCAGCCACATCAATAATTATATAATACAACGGTCGCTGATTTCTCAGGCGCGGATCGATACCGACTGCGGTGCCACCCCACTCCCTGGCGGGTTGTGGGCTCAGGGGCTCTTTGCAGGCCCCCACTTTTTCCTGTGCCAGGGATCGATCCATGCACTTTGCAGGCAGCTCCAAGGGCTGGGGAAGTGGCAAGTGGATTCCCCAGGCTACAGGCACGGGGCTCTGCCCACGGCACTCGATGCCAGCACTGGTAGGAAGTGGCTTGCCACCTTTTCTTTCTCCTCTCCCAACCGCCTGCAGAAGACTCACCCTTAGGGACTGCTTTGCATAGGTTCTGTTTGTTGGCAAGAAGTTTGAAGAAGACTCATTCCATGAGTGTCTCATATGCTGCAAACTTATTCAGCAGGAAGCTGAATGCAGTTGTCAAGTATGAATGTATGAATGCACCCACTTGTCAGGCCTTCCAGCAAAGCAATTAGGGGACAGGGTACCATTAGAGACATCCATATTCTTCATAACAAAATCTAATTCTCTAAATAGTTTATTTTTAGCATCCCTGCTGCAGTAAGTTGAAAAAAAAATTGAATAATTTTGTGGATAGAGCATAATGAGCATCTCTGCTTAGCAGAGCGGAGTTGTGTAAACCCACCCCCAAACTCCCATTTTTAAGTGTATAGATGCTAAACATTGTCCTGGAGGGGGAAAAGAATGGGAAATCAAATTAAGGAAACACTGAAAACAACTAGAAAAGTAACAACCCTCTTTTCTTTTAGGCAGGGATGCGAATTCTATGAAGAGCAAGCTTGAAATACGGATTTCAAACTATTAATGCTTATTTAAATACTAACCTGAGAGAAGTAGTAAAAGCGTTGTCTGACCCATGCAACTTCCCACAAATGACAACTATCTCTAAAAGCTTCCCACGCCAAATCTAATTAAACTGAAAGAGACATTTGGAAACAGGGACTTGGTTGGTCATCTTCAGGAAAGGGGGCTTTTTGGGCTAGAACTGACAAATATGGAAAGAAAAAACCAAAACCAACAGCCAGAAGACGTGGACAGTAGATTCTTGCTCTATGCAATTTAACAGTAAAGTAATTGGCTTGTCGTGTGGTGTTATTATTTTATTGTGTTGCAGGCTGTCTCTGGTCAGGCTTTGTCTTGTATTTGTTAGACAAGCATTCTGATACCACTATGTAAAATGTCAAGTAATATAATTGGGCCCCAGTCCTACAAGGCCTTTCTTCAGACAGAACTCACATGTCATTGGGAATTTCAACTGATTTCCCTGCTGGAAGGCTGGATTAAAGGTCTTCCTACTGCAAAAATTGAAAAACTCATAACACTGACACACTCATCTTGCCAATCAAAGAGTAATAAAAAATAGAAGTGGCTCTGAAAGAGATCATCCTAAACAGCAAGAAATCCCTAAATAATGAAAAAAAAATACATGTATCCCCCAGCCTATAAAACTTGTGGCACATTTCCCTACAATTATAGCCACAGAGGTAAGCACTTGAGAACCGCCATGGATAGGCTATAGAATAAAATCACTGGTACAGATGAGGATACTATCCTTAGAACTCCAGCTAGAGCCAGAAGCAGAGGTTTGCTTTTCCCTCTTTGGGAGGAAGCACCAATCTGTAACTGGGTATCTTGGCTGAACTAACTGTTATACATATATCTAATTTGCAAAGACAAAGAGACACGAGAAGATAAGAATGGGTGATCTTGTAGTCGAGGTGGTATGGCTATAAAAATTTATTCCTATGCATAATTCATTGCCTTTGCTGCAATTGGTGCTCCCTGCTGAGTTTTGTTCATATGAATGGATCAGAGGAAGTATTCTCCCAGTTTGTGAGTTGAAACATGAAGGACTGTTGATTTTTTGGTTGATTCCCCACCCCCCACCATTAGCAGTTATTAAAAGGTATAATAGGCATGAATAATCATTTCCAGAGATCACATGATGTAGAAAGAATTCAGTATTTATGGAACAAATGCTTGGGTATTATCATCCCATTACCAACAAATGATGGAGGTTAGGAAGAAGCCTATGGTAGATGAATGCAGTGGAACTGAACATTTTGACTCCAGCCCAAAAAAACCCCTATCTGGCAGGTACATCAGGAGAGCAGTGGAATAGGTTAAAAGTAGGGAATTATTGCAGCCCAGCTGATCAGCATTAGCAGGTTAAGCCATAGTAACCTGACTTCCAGGTCTGTGCCTGTACACTGGACCAGCTACTCTTTTACCATTTTCTACCACTCTCCATTCAATGCAGCTCAGAGTTCCTAGATTCTAACCCAAATAACCTGCTTGGGCCCAGGGCGTACATGTGAATATTTACAGAAGTTTTACCAGGGAAAATATGTGGGTAGAAAGAACTCAAATATTTGTTGGCTGGAGAAACAAGCAGATTAACACAACCTGTACTGGCACACTGTTCTGAGTTTGCTGTTTGCATCTCTCTGCCATCTAATCAAGTCCCTTTGGAAGACTAGTTTCTGTGAGGGCTCTCTCTCCATTGCATGCTGATGACTGATAATGCAGTCAGCATATTGTAAATGGGAGCTGCTTTCCACTTCAAAGGGACAAACCCTAATTTGCCATAGCCCTGGGTCAGACGCAAGTTAAATGAGCCGGAGCAGGACACAGCCACACCCTCCATCGCTGGGCTGTGCAAGCTGCACTCACCCACACACCAAATCAATTACTTGGGGCCCTTCTGAATGCGATGGGAGAAAATTACATCTGAGCTCTGGCCTCAGCCGATCAATCCTACAGTAACCTGGTTTTTCTAGGAATGACACTGCAGGCAAGGCTCGTGTGACCTACAAAGAGAAAGGTCTCAGCTCGGTCGGCTCTCTAGATCTCCTTTTCTGATCCCTCTCTTTTGCTACTGCTTCCTTCCATGGAGCTATCCTGTCACACTCTCCCTACCAGAGCTATCCAACTGCAAGAAGTCACTGAAGCTTAAACACCAAATAGCTGATTTTATTTACATTACTTATGATGAATCTACAGAACAAAAGTCCCCTTCCCCATCAAGCCACATCCAAGGATTTATCTGCTTCCAGAGATTACAGGCCAAGAAAGGGAGGCAGACAAAGCGAGTTACTGTATTCAAGACTGCTTCACATGCAATAAAAACCGAGAATTAATATAACCAGAACCCCACTTGCTCTCCTCCAGAGCTTGTCAAGCCTTGCAAACTCACAAGTCTCTTGAGCATCCCATCATGTGTGGGAGAACACATAGGATGTGTGAAAGAGATGGGAAATTCCCTTAGGGAAGAAAAAACAAATCATATCCCTAAGCAGCAAAGGCCCTGTAGAAACATACATAATTATTACCTAAATTTATGCCTTTAACAAGTACCAAAAAGGCCAGAATATGAGGTTTTTCTTCTTAGTAATCAAAGACAACACTCGGAGCCTTGCAGATTTTAACTTCCATTGGTTTACTTGAACTGTAATTATGGACTTTGGAACACAAAACAGAGATTACTAAGAAAGCACGAAGAGTCATAACCATGTTAAATCTGTCACTACAGCTTTGTTGCCCTATCTATCCACACTTGTCACAGGGATGCTGCAGGCAAGCACAATTACTAGCAATGAGCTCCCTTGAAGTTAGGGTGCTATAGACAAGGATGCTTTTCCTTGATAGCTTTCTAGAATAGTTCAGGCCAGGACACAAGCCAAGGAACTGATAGCCAGCAGTTCCACCATCTTGTCATCCCTCTCTCCTTTGCCTGGAGTTCCTCTCTTTCACCTTCATTCACTGAATGCCCCACACATTTCACAGGCTGATGACTCATTTTCAGAAATTAAATGCATCAGAGCTCAAATCTGACTGACAGCTGATGGGCCCTGACCTCCTGAGTGACCAAAGCCCAGATTTCTAAAGGCTATTCAAATGCCTTAGTATCTTTAAAACCACAAAAAGCCAAGCTTAAAGAAATATAAATAAATACCCACAAGTGAAGCTAAATAGATACAGAAAAAATTTATATCATTATATTAGTATCTATGTATACCTAAATCATATGAAGTCTTCAATCCTTCACTTGACAGATTGCTTTCTGACCTGCCTAAATAGTGTCTCTTCTAAAGACAACCTCAGTATAAGCCAGTATGAGACAATCTGCAGAACAGGATCTTCCCTGCAGAAAAATTGAGAGTTTAAAAGTCTGGGACTACAGCACAGAAAACAAAAGACTACATTCTTGGCAATTTCCATGAGTATGTCAGACTGCAGCAAATTACATCCTATAAGCTCTGTGCAGCCATTGACATAGTATTTGCATTAGCTTGTCCTCCTCCTCATGAGTCAGGGTGCCCGTGCCTCAGATGTCTACCTAAAACAATAGAAACCTGCTGTGTGTGCCAGACTGGGGTACAAATTAACTACTGTGCAATCACAGGGGATGTTTCCAGGATTCTTACAGCTGGAAAACAAACAATGAAATTTGGCCTCATGTTTATTAGGATATAAAGCGGTTCTCATTAAAAAGTCATTGCATATCACAGGACCTTGCAGCAATATCTGATTTAAAACAAGTCAACCATCTCTCTTGGACATAGAGCACACAGCAGGATGTCACTTGCTGCAAGGTGGTACCTCTTCATATTGAACTCCATGCCAACAAATAAGGCCATGAAAGCACCACACCAACAATCAAATACCACAATGTTAACCTCAAAACCCTAAAGCTGAGTCTGTGTCTGAACATACCAGAAACATGTCAATATAGCAGGAGAAAACTTCTCAAGCACACTGCCATGGGCATTCTCTGAAGATGCCCGAGTACAAAATGGCAGAGCATTATTGACATACTTGGCTGTCAGGTGGTCGATGCATTTTTCTTCTCAACTCTCTGAACACTAGAGCCAAGCCACACGACAAAGCAACCAGTGAGACCACCAACAGACTGAACACTTAAAAGACAGGAGATGCCAGAAATAGGGACCTACTGAAAGTTGGGGTGAACTGAAACCTCCTCACCTGTGACTTCAGAAAAGTAAGAGTTCAAATCCATAGGTGAAGAGCCAATACATGTTCTGCTGAGGCTGCAGCACAGGTTTTTTTGCACTTGCAGTTTTGTGGCTCTTCTATTCTAGGTGACATCTCTCCAGCTGACAGTGGCATCTGAACAATGCCTGGACCTTTTAAGCTGAGGTTCTATTGTTAAGCACTGGAAATGCATCTGTTAGTGTTCAAGAAAACACTACCTTTCTCATGAAAGCAGAAACCAAACCAAAATACATGCTCTCATTAGCCTCTGACACACTGTTCATGACATGTATAAAAATTGGTTCTGCTATTTCTAATAAACAGAAGAGAGCCCATACAGATTTAAGTACTTAGACAAGCACAGTGTGTTGCATTAAGGAAATGTAGAACTATGTTACAAGAAATATAAAGGGAATTCTTCACTGAATTTGCTGAATACAGCTCTCCTCCATTAATGCAATTCTGGCTGTCATTACCAATGGTCTTCCTAACTCCTGGCCAGGATTAACTAGTCACCGAATTGGGAGCTCACTGCAGCTTTATCTGGGAAGGTAGAGTTGAAAGAAACGCAGGTCAATTCACAGAAAAAGTTTCTTTCTTCATCATGCAAGAGTGGGATGAATAAGAACAGAATCCATTTATCAACAGTACATTAAAACTCCAGGGCTCCTCAGGTTTATTTCATTTCAAATCATGGCCTGCCTGCTCATTTTAACATGACTTCATGAAAAGCTTTCTGCATTACAAAGGGATTTCAGGGCTTGGCTTTCTTCCTCCCCACGCTCCAACTGCTCTTCTCACATGCTCTCAGCTCAGCCACACTGCACAGTGATGAGAGCCCCAAACTCACTGTCTGCCTGTGTGACCCAGTGAGCAGCTAAGGCTGTAGGTCAGAAGAGATGATCTTCAGCCATGGAAACATCAGTTCTCAGCAAGGCTTCCAGAATGTCAAACAGCACACACAGCAGGTAGGCTGCCCATATTGGGAAGAGGGAAAGGTTCCTTTCACAGCTTAAGACCAAGGTTTCCTCTAAGAAAGACAAGAGGATCCAAACAAGAGACTGTGGACACACAAATTTCCAGCGTACAGGCATTGGTGTCAGCCACAGCAGATCTCAGGCTGTATTCTACAGGCAGTTCATGCTGGGTTTGTGTGGGAAAATTACCTATTCTTTCTGTGCTTCCATTTTAATATAGGGAAGAGTTAAGTCTCCAGGATTAAAAAAAAAAAAAACAAAAAAACCACAAACAACAAAGAACCCCCAAACGATTAAAATGTACACTTTCACGTGCTTTCTGTACTAGTTGCACAGGGGATTCAGAGGAGGGTAAAAAGCAAATAAAGAGAAGTATGAAAGGATGGAAGTCACACTGAGTTTCAGAGTGTTAAAGTGAATACTTAAGGCAACTTTCACATTTGCTTAGCACAATGTCCAGGAATGCCAAGAGAACCTTTGCCCTCTTCTTAGGAAAATAACATGGTGAACTTTTCTATGGATCACAGGAAAATTAATGTCCACACTTTCAGCCAGCATTAAAGTGGCCTTAATTCAATTTAGTTGGATTCCCTTTAAAGGAAAATTAAACGAAATCAAATGAAGGCCATTTTTAATTCCAAACAAGTGTGCATGCATGCATCAGTTTAATACATTTTACATAATCCACTTGAAACCCACCTTGTTACTTAATTCAGATCAACTTTCCCCTGTGCTCTGCCTAGACAAGCCCTTAGAGATAACATTATCCGTCCTCGAGGAACAGCTGCATTTCATTATTGACACCTAACTCTAGAGAGAGCTACTCTGGAAAGGACAAGACAGTTGCACACAATTTATATGTCTGTCACAGAGAGAACAATGCTCTGTATACAGCTACAGTAACAATTAATATACTGGCGGTTGTTGTTCCATTAGTCACTAATTACACAGTAGACCAGTGACACAGAAGCCTTGTTCCTGGCAAAGAAGCCACTGCTCCAGAATTACTGAATTGATAATCCAGAGCCTGCCTTTTGTTTCCCTGGTGATACCCTGCACCTTTGCCATCAGTTAACTGAAAGCACCACAGATGGTGCAGATCCATAGGCAATGGCTATGCTTTGCACACTGCTGTTTAAGAACTTCTGAATTATGGCATTTGCATGAGAGGAGTCAAGGTGAGTTCAGTGACTGAACAGAATTGCTTCCAGTCTTTGTCACAAAATATAAGAAGAATAGTTTGTCATTGAAGATTTTTGCTTCCACTTAGAAAATAAAGGAGAAGTGTGGCAACCTCCACACATTGTTTCATCAGGCTCTTGTGAACACAAGAAAATGCCAAACCTGGTTGAGGGTGGTTTTGAAGGACCTTTGTTTCACCAAGACATCTTGCAAAAGCTGAAAAAGGTAAGAGGTGCATAACAGGATAAAAGGATATTAAAAGGATATTGCAATAAACTCCAATGCATTTGGTAAGCCATAGATGTGACCCTGGCCAGCCAGGAAAGGCACAAACGGGCCCAACCCCCACAGCTTTCCTTCTGATCTTTTCTCCACATTCTTTTTCTTTGTTGCTTTCTGCATGTCCTTACATCAAGAGTGCATCATGATCTGTGCTCTCCTGTGATCCAGCCAGGCTCAACATTGCTGCAGGTTTTACAGCTTTGAGGAGAGCCACAGAGCAGTGGTCATGATCTTTGAAGTCTGAAGAGCAAAACAAGAGAGATGACCACCCTTCTTACATTATCCTGGATGTAGCAAGTTAGAGCAGCAGGGTAATTGTCTCACCTTTCCCCCCACCAAAGAAAAGACCCGGGGATTGAGGAGTCTTTGAAAAATGCCAATTTAGGAAAGTGGCACTTTCCAATCAGCTTGTCTAATTAGCATTTAGTGGAAACTTTTCTCCTTTCACCAATAACAGATCTCTCCAGGGAATTGTGATTAGAGCAAACTTCCTCTTGATATGGGAAAAGGGATAGAGACAGTGTTAAAGACAGCATTACATAGTTTTTTAATGAAAACCTAACCTCAAGAAGTTGTTCACTGGAACAGGTCAATGAACCATTTTGATCTCATTATTTGGAATCCTAACTTTTAAAATTAAAACCTAGTCAACTCATCTTGATCCAACTGTGTTCATCTGCAGTCAACAATTGCAGGAAAATAAAATGCCTTGCCTTCTCTCCCTTTTTCTTTGTTGTTACTACAAATAAAAGTGGAAAGAAATTCTTTATGCTTTCATGAATATACAGATAAAATCGCATGCATCAGATGTTGTTTGTATGGGTTTTTTACACATAAAAGTCCAGAAAATATCATCCAGTTGACTTCATTACAAAACTGCTAAGTCATCCCCCAAACTGACTGATTCTTTATTGTCTGTGATGAGTACCAAGGAACAAATATTAGCCTTATAATGAAAATTCAATCAAATCCTTAACTACTCACAGACTACCACTCTGCTCCACAAGGTACAGGTGAGCATAATTGACAACATGGATCGAATGATCCAATAGATTTCACTTGTGCAAGTTTTTATGGCAAAGACTTTGTTTCAGCTTTACTCAGTATAGTACCACATTTATCCATGGAGCTAGAGAAACACTGAAAAAAGAAAGCACAGATCAACTGAACTTCCCCCCTAGAAAGAAGACACCTTTATTCCAAACAGCAGTAAAAGAACAGAGAGAAGATTGGGACCCATCACACAGATAGCATCTTTTATGTATGGGGGAAGGTGGGGCTGGAACTTCCTTTGTCTTCATTTTCAATGTGTAGACAGGTAAGCTAAGGCACAAACTGATTAACTGACTGACTTAAAGAGAGCCTGTGGCAAAGGCAGGAATTAAGCTCAGCTCCCCCTGAGGATCAGTCCAGTATCTTAACAAACCCATATCTTTCTGTTCTGAAATGCTGTGGCTTTCCTTTGTAATTAAACAGCATGGATATGAGGGGGCTGATTTTAGCTGTCATTGTGCTGAAAGAGCTTGCACTGGTCAAGTGGGGAGGAACTGCCTTGCCAACCTAAAAAGGCTTCTCCTCTGCTTAATTCTAGGCTTCTAAGCTTTCAGAAATAGAAAATATTGCATAAGCAACAGTGCTGAGCAATTTTGAAGGCATACTGAAAGAGCTTTTTATACTCTCCCGTTTTAATAGCTGGTGCTTTTACTGTAGATAGTATACAGTTGCAGAATAATGTGCATGGGTTTAATGCCTGCTATGATAATATCCAAGGTGAAGATATTGAAAATTCAATTAAAATATAGTTTAGGATATTGGCTTATTTTAATTTCCAGCCTCCTTTACCCTCCATCCACTTCCTATCCATCCAGGACTGAAGCTAGAAGTCCTTTTCTCCTGTAACTCATAATCTGAAGTTCTTTGGACTTCTTCAGCATTTGACTGTCTGAAACCTCTTCTTAAAATTCTACAGAGTCCCTCTACTCTGTTATCAGAAGAGGATATTGACGTGCTGAGACAGGAGTAGTTCCTATTAAGGACAAAACTTGATGGGGACCCCAAAACTTTGTCTCTTAGCACTAAGCTCTGGGTTAGCCATATTTGCATGAGTTTTTTTTAAACCATGATAACTTTTTAGAGCAGGTTCAGAGAGGGAATGTAACTTATTTCACCATAGCAAAAGCAACTCCCTCCTCTGCAGTTCTCAGTTACATTTAAACAACACAACTTTTGCTATCATTTATGTTCCTCTTCCTAGCTGGATCGATGAAGTTCTCACTGTCACTGTGTTGCCTTACACGGTACAGAGAAGAAAATAGAAGTCCTACTGGGACACGATTAGAGAAACAACAATAATTTCAAGAGGCAAGCAATGAACCAGAATCTCATAAAAGCTTCAAGTGCTGTCCAGAGTTTCTGCTGATCCTTCCTAAAATATACGTGAGAGCATGCTGTGGGGTGAGTCCCTTTGGTTTCCTGCTAAACTGAAGAGAGGTGTCAAGCATCACTGCACATAACAAAACAATGTGCAGTGCTAGGACAAGCACTGCTGGAACAGAAGGGAGATCCTTGTTCTATTTTCTTGAACAATGCTCAGGAGCACCTGGTTCTGGAAACTGAACATCAATTTGTTTATGTCAGGTTTGAGAGAACATACACCTGAAGTGTTTATATGGCCTGTCTAAATCTTACCCTGACTGCAGTAATGGCAGGTGTTATCCTTGTCACATGAAATATTATCACTAAACTACTTGCTTCTGAAACTCCTCCAACTTTCCAAATTTTATTGTAACAAACTGTATATCTAAAATATTATACCTTTGGTACTCCTTTATTTCAGTAGGAGCACACAGTTTCCATAATAACAGGAAAGTAGCACAACAGGTTCCAGGACATTTCATAATCAAGCCTACTCTAGATGTAGTTTACAGAGATGTGAAGATTGAGGTTAAACGCCATGGTCATGAGTCCCCAGTAAACTGACAAGTGGGCCCTTTGAGGTGTCCAAAGAGTCACTGCCCTATTTATAACTTTCATGAGCCCCATACAACCACCTAACAAAAGCTTGTTTTGCATACAGGGGGACACAAAGTACAACGAGTCTCATAATTAAGCAATGAAAGAGACTAAATAAAAAAAGTGCACCAGTGTTTTCCTCAGCACATATTTCCATCTCTCAGCACTGCCTGCACTTGGGTCCCCATGGGTTGTGGTGCATTCAGGTAACCACCCATCTGGGAACAGATGAGCTATTTGTACCCTCCTGCACACCAGCACTAGCATGGACCTTTTTCAGTAGCTGCTTTCATACTGTTTGCTGGTTAAGTAGCAAATATCTCCGAGAGCTGACTCTTGCTAAATCAGAGGCTTGGTGACTTCCAGTACTTATTCAACTAGAATGGAGGCCTTGCCCAAGGTATGCATGCAGTGCCCACAGGGCAGAGTTGGAGGAAAGATGCATGTCTACCACAGGGATGTGAAGGAGACAAAGGGAAGCTTTGTTCTCCAGTGATGTTGTCCTCGTGCATCACACACTGCCTGGCTGTAGTGTACTGGGAGACCAGTTGGCAGCAAATAAAAAAGGGAGCATATTAAAACTGGATAATAACAGGAAAGATCCACTCTGTGTTGCTGTCTTTGGAGAGTGTTGCCTTGTTTGCTGGCTCCTGAGATAGGCTCTTTCCAGAGGGGATATCTCTGTGCCTTGCTTCCCACATTTTGCTGTGGATCTAAATGTACAGGCACTGCTGCTAGGTGAGTGCCATTTGAATTGACAAACTGGGATTTCTGCTGCATGCCTCACACTTAATGCAGCCCTGCCTGGGCTTTGAAGGCAACGGCTTGTTGCCTTGGGGTCTGAAACTAACAAAGCCAAGCTGAACAAGCCCAGGGCTCCCGTTGGATTGCTCGATCAAAGACAATATTAAACAGCACCGTTTTCATAACTACTATTCTGGGGCTCTTGGAAAGCAAGACAAAGGAGATGAAGTTAATTTCTGTTATCATAGCCTGGTGCAGCTGCAAGGGCCCTGGGAGAAGCCATCTTCTCTTGATGGCTTATGCAGCCTGTGTCTTTGCAAGAGCTCCCATTAAGCAAACAGAGCTTCAAAAGCTTGTCAGGCACTTCTGTTCTGCTCCTCCCCACACCGTTGTCAAATCCACCCCATTCCTTCCTTCAAACAGCTTCCTTACAGACACCAGGGAGCCTCCCTCTCCTTGACCACTTCCCTGCACCTCACAGCTCTCTCCTTCACCTTTTCTGCCAGCAGTGCTGCCCCTTGCCCTGCCCAGGGAGATTCAAACTAGGCAAGTACTGCACTAGGCACAGGAGTGCTGTGCAAGGGAACTGGACAGAGAACAAGTCCTCCAGGTTCTGCTCTGCCACCAGCATAGCTCACAACTTTGGAGAAATATCTTAACCTTCAGTTTCTACATGGTAAACTGAGATTACCAGGGCCTAGGCTTTTTTTTTTTTTTNGGCAAACAAAACTACACTGTACATCCTATTTCTTTCTATTCCTAGATGTGATAGGTGATGGAAATCACTAAGCAGTATTGCAGGAGAAAGTCAAAGATATCTTCTGATTAGAAGCACTGTTTGGAACATTTTAGACAATTTTAAAACACCTCTCTCACAAACCATCATTGTCATGGTCAACAAACAGATCACCTTGAGAATGGATGTTTGTCAGCATTAGTGCTGTCCCAGGACTGTCCATAGGTACCTTGGGCTCTGATTTTGTTTCCTTACTCTTCATCCATAGTTGAGCATAGAGATCATGTGTGGAAAAGCAGGAGTGTGGTAGAACTTGCTTATACTCTCAACTCGGTTGCAGTAAGGATAAGGAGGATGACAAAGCTCGGTAACCATGAAATGCTTTGAAATGAGATTACAGAAAGGGAGGAAAGAGCTCCAGAAAGCTTTGTTTAAAGTCTTCCTCTTCACATTGCATGTTATTCCTTTGAGGACACTCAGATAAAGGCACAAATTTGGGACAGGGCATGGAAATAAAGCACTGCTTGAGATGAGCAGGGTGCCTCAAGAATTTGTCTGCATCAATGGACAGCACACTCCATATTTTCATCCTCTCCAACTGGGAGTTCACCTTGGGACTCTATGATCTAGGGAGATCATAAGCAGGTCCCCAGCAACTTGACTACTCCTGTACAGGAAGTACTCTTTGCTAATAACTCCCACCTGGGATTTCCCAAACTTGTTTCATTCAAGTTTGCTCTTCCCTCTAATCTCAAGTTCCCCAATTAGTTGAAAACACATTAAAATACAGAAAAATCTTGCTGGAAAATGTCTGGATAGATCCAATACTGATGCCCATGCAATGAACAAAAATGAAACATCAGGCTCAAACAAGAGGGATACACCTGTGTCCAGCCATTTGCTGATACCTTTCCCATCTCCCTCATGTCAGACTTTTACCTAATAAGTGCTCAATACAGATCTCCAACAATTTCTGAAGAAAAATGCCCATTCTAATTGTTGGAGGCATAAAAAGAAAGAGCTGTTCTCAACCCAGAAGAGAAGTAGCCAGTCTTCAGTTTTAAAGCAAATCTTCTAGATGTAAATTGCTGCATAATTTAAGTTTATTGAACATCTAACACCAGGAAATGTGCAATTCATGAAATTTTCAGTGAAGATATACGAATGAGAGTTTCCGATACATTTTTAAAATGTGAAATTATCAAAGTTTTATGCACTGTCGACTTTGGCCACATACGGCACAGTTAATTGAAAGTGCAGTCCTGGCTTTAAAGGTGTCCCCATGAAAGTGGCAATGTGTGTTTTATTGTCTCTTAGTCATTTGCAACTCAAAGGTTTCCAGATTTATGCATGAAAAAGTATTTCTTCCAACTGCCAGCCTGCACTGCAAGACACTATTGAATACAAGAATCTGGTTAGATGCTTTATTTCTTGCATTCACATCGCTGGTCCTGTGGTTTCTGCAAACAAAATCATGTGCCTGGCTTTCCAAGATGCAACCCTTAAGCTCTAGATCAGACCCCATAAGGAATTTGCTTGGAGTGGATCAAGGATCCTCTGTTTGGAGTGCCCTCAACAATAGGAACAAACAAGACAGGAACAAACTGCATTTCACGGTGCTGGTAAAAAGCAGAAGGGTGAAGGTATCTCCTCACTCAGGAGGGCAGAGCAATCTTTTATCAAAGGACACAGGTTACAACTCATCCCCCTCACAGACATGTACCAGTACAGGATTTTTGTAGCCTCGAGGTGGGGCAGGTACTGCTGAGGACAACCAAGCTGAACGACACATCCTTAACCTCCTCGAGAGAGACAGAGTAAATCCAGCCTGAAGTCTCTGCTCCATGAAATTGGATTAGGGACTCCACTTTGGATCCACCTAAACCAGACAAATAGCCCTTACAGTTATTTTTTTTCTTCTTCCTTGTTTTTTTTTCACATAAATAACTCCATAAAAGCAAAAAATCATTGAAGAAGGGTTAGGCAATCTCCTACCCCACAACAACAAATAAGGCCACAGAGCAGAACTCAAACTCCAATGCAGAATTGATGGTTTTCTGAAAAACATTAGGTCATACATTCTCGGTATAACCCTGGAGCAGGAGGTAGACATCATAAAAGTTGTTGGACTACTTGGTTTTACTACAAGTACTTCTTTGGTCCCTTGTTTTTGTCATAAAGCAGCAGCAGTAGGAAACATGAAGTGGGATATGTGGTTAAAGTTTAATGCAGGGAGATGAAAGAAAAGAGCCATGTTTTCCTCTTCCTTGTGAACCAACATCAGGGGTAAAAAGAAATTTGCCACACTGACTGGAGACTGCAGAGCAGACACCACACTGTACATTTTACAAATGCAACAGAGCTGCTCACCCCCAGAACTGCGGAGGACAGTACACAAGGCCAGCTCTTTCTCTGTGGCCACCATCCCCAAAATTGGTGCTGAGACACCTGCAAGGGCTGTGCTGCTGCTGCCACCTCTGCTCACAGAGCCAACAAGCATTTCTCAGCCATCTGCTGTGACAAGTAGGGGCTCTTCCATGGCCTGCCTCCAGCACAGCAAGCCAAGGAAGATCTGGGACTGGGGTGCTTTTGGAAATGTGAACTTCTTTACCTGTATCTTTACAATGGCAGCTGCAGACTTTTTTTTTGCTCAGCTCCTATCCAGCACTTAATGCAAGCCCCACTGAATGGTGGAAGTCACTGAGCTCTAACTCTAACACAAATGGTGGCTAAAAACACAGCTGGAGAGAAAAATTAGACCTCTCCAAAGCAGGCTAGGGCCCAGGGATTAATGTGCTTTCTGAATTGAGGGATAACCACATTCCAGATCCTGCTCTATTTTGGAATAGAAATACATTTGAATGTCTTATACTGTACTGGCTTAGAAGCAGTCTCCACTTCTTTCAAAAAGGCCATTCTAGCCATGAGAAATCCCTCTTTGTAACAGTTTTCATAAAACAACCATATTTTCCCAAACAGTTTCTCTTTTTTACTATTTGCGTGATCATTTTTACAGCACCAGCTCTGGCTACTGAAAAAAGGAGTGACTATATAGTATGAATCCACTTTTTTCACTTAGTTCAAGCATGTGAGTGGCAGAAAAACAAAAAACCAAGTTTACTTTGAGAAGAGTTTCCCTTCCTATGAACATTGCTATTAGGTAGTGTTGCTGTTAGATATCTAAACGGGAATTCGAGAAAATGTATATCTGGGTGATTTGCCCTTGAAGTGCTTAGGTTTTTCTTCAGAAGTTCAGCACAGCAATACAACCACAAGTTTTCCACCAATTGTCCTCTTCCTTATAACACTTTGGGTCTCTCTTTTCCTTTCAGTGCTACAGTTCATGCAACCCAGAGAGGGGACCCAGAGCTCCACCCTGTACACCCAGTTGCAGGAATGTATTTCAAGGTCTCATTTGCCCCAGCTATAACTAAAGGAGGCAGCAGCATCACAATCTGACAAAACTGCTGGGTGCAGAGAGACAAACATTCTGCCAGGGTTAGAATGAGATTAGCAAAATCCTATGGAACAATGATTCAAAGGTGCTGTAACAAATCAATTTCCTGCATGCAAAAAACACAATTACTGCACAAATTATCTTGCTCTCACCCCACTCCTCTCTCTGCAGTGAGCCAGAGCTGAGAAACCTCATCCTTTGGGCTTGCAAGCATATATTCCCTCCCCTTAGGTGACACTGCCAATGGTAGGAGCAGCAGTTCTCCACCTCCCTTGTTGTTTTGTGCCACTAGAGGGCACACAGATTGCCAAAATAATACAGGGAAAACAATAGGTCCATTCGTCTTTGAACCTGTATTCCAAGTTCTCCATCTCCATTGCTGCCATTGGTTGCTACCATTCCAGAGCACCTCATATCTGCCAACACAGATTATCACTTCTGGGGTTTCTAATCTTCTCCACTTCATCATCTTTTAGGCAATTTCTCACATCTCCCAGTTTTCCCACTCTGGCACAAATGCAGAATCTCTACCTAATGCAAAGGTCGGGGGGTAAGAGGGGATTTTTTTATTCTTTCCAGGGCTTACATATTTTTTAAGGAGGAGATTCCAACATGAAAAATCAACACATTCAGCACAGACAACCCAAGTCTACAATGTTTCTTGTCTCTGGTTCTGAGCCGGAGCCCAGCTGCACTCTCACTGCACCACATCTGAGCTGATGAGCTGCCCCACCCTGCTGGGCTCCATGTGGTAAGGATGTCATTACCAGCAGCCACCTTGAACATACCAGGGCTAGTTGAAAAGTCCAAGCTGAGTAACATCAATTTCCACCCAGAGTCAGCTGTCTCCACGTTTTGTTCCCTGGCACTGCTGAGCTGCTGAGGCCTCAAACAGGCCTTGCACTGACTGGGAAGGATTCAGCAACGCTGAACAGTCTGGACTGCATGCAATACAAATGGGGCTCCTTGCTTCCTGCCCAGGAAACAGATTGCAATTTGCATAGTGCTGTACCTGAGCTAATAAACTATGATGACCTCTCTCTGGGTCTGCATCCATGGCACAAATAATCTTCAGTCTGGATAATTCCCATTATGTATCCTGGCTCTTTCACTCAAGCTGCAGTACCTTTTACCTCTGGAAGTCCATGGTGCCAGCCAGCATCCACTACAAAACTCAATCTCAATTCTGTCTGTTCCATTCCCATCAAACCAAGCAGCCAAGACCACCCATCTCACTGTCACTCTTCAGTTCTTGTTGTAGGTGAGAAGAGCAAACCAGCTGGGGGATCCCCACGTGCCACTGATGAGCTTGGCAGTCTCCTACCATGTTGTTCTGCTGCTGCCTCCCCCACAGGCCCAGTTCACAGATGGCCCTGGGAGGGCTCAGCTCTTGTGACATGCCACAAGCTCATCCACACCAACTTCTGAGCCTGAAGGGACCCATCCAGCGTTCAGTTACCCATTTTGAAAACGTGCAAGGTAAAGAAAGAGCAGAGCCTGTACGTACCATGTGTGCCAATGGGGAACCTGTCAAAGCCTAACACAACTCACAGGACAGAGTTACAGACACTGGGTTTTCACCTTACTGGGCATCCAGCAGGCTGCCTTTGCCCACCCATCAGACAAATCTGAATGAACATTCCATTAAAACAAAGAGGAAGAAGGTCTTTGACTTAAGCAGCTGATACAATCAGGATTTCAGTTGTTAATATAGCAGAAGATTTCCTCACATGTCTTCCACCAGTATTTGCATCACAGCAGAAATAATACAAGGCAAGAAAGGAAAACACTTTAAAGAATATGGCTCTTTGTCAGACTGGAAGTATTAGCTGTGATTCAGAAATTAATGACAGCATAAAAATCTATTAAGGCATCTAGACTGTCTCTCAAGGGACCTTTTCAAGCTTGTAGTGCATGGATTATTCTCCAGGGCTCTGCCCAGCCAAACTTCAGATGTCCCAAATGACAGCAATTGCACCATGATTCTTAACAAAGCTATATCACCATCTAATCTCTTTCTTCCACTAAGTATTCTTCTTCTCCTGCCAATTTTTTTCTTTCCTCCTCCAAATTTTCTATCATGAGAGACAGTTCTAACTGTGAGTCCACACTAGACAATTCTTCATGTCTTCCCAGTATGCCTACATCATTAGCATAGCTTCTCTTTAGTCATTTAGCCAAAACAGCTATATATTTAGCTCTCACAAGCATTCTTCATAAGTCAGTCCCTCCAGCCCCTTAATCATTCTCCTTGCAATCCTCTGAATTCCCTCTAATTTTGTTTACATCTTTCTGGAATTGAAGTGCCCGGAACCAAGCGCTGTAAACAACAACAGCTCGTTATCTGGCTAGACTGCAATTCTGGTGATCACAGCACAGGCCCTGCACATGCCATGCACACACAGACACATGCACATGCTTGTCCTCTGGTGCAGACACAGCATCAACACAGGACACGAGTTCCTCTCACTGGACATTCCCTCCTCCACAGTGACACCAGCTAGGTCTCTTTCAAGGAAATCCAGTTCCAAGCAAAAGTGAGGGCAGATCTTCAGTACAGCACTTTGAGCTGCCTGCAGGCTCAAGAGAGACACCAGCTACTGGCTGCACGCAGGTAACATTTTCAAGTTTTTGATAACACCTATAAAGGCCACAATTTTCAGAACTTTTTTGTTTTAGATGACAGTTGAGACTTTGATGTAGTCTTATGACAGCAGATAACACATCACAGGAAAGCCTTTAAGCACTTGTGCCTTAATCTGTTCCTGAAACTCAAGCTGGAATTTTTCCAACAAAACACCTTTTTATTCTTTATTAGAAAAATGCCATTTTAGTGAAGCAGAAATGTTCTGCAAAGATCTTTGCTTTGCTTCAACAAACTTCTGGAGAACTTGAGAAAGAGTTCAGAAAGAAAACTGTCAAGGTTCCTGCCACCTCTTAAGACATCTGAATCACAGAATATTCTGTGGGAAGGGACCCACATGGATCATTGAGTCCAACTCTAAAGTGAATGGTCCACATGGGGGTCAAACCAACAACCTTGGCATTATTATCACCAAGGCACCAAGGAAAGGTGGCAGCTCTGCAAGAAGGTTTCTTCTAGATCAAGGTGACCCTAAGCCTCTCCCTGTAACAATTTCAAAATCTCTCCTCACTTAGCATCCCCAGGTCTGAAAGAATTACAGAGCTATTATTCCTGTGTGTGGCAAAGAAAGCAGAGCCTTGAAGTCTTCTGCCTCCCCAATATATTTCACGTGGCCATTCCTCCTTCACAGCAGCTACAACAAAGCTTCAGGATCCAGGAGAGCTTCAGGTGTTTGTTTCAATTTTTGTGGTCTTTTTGGTCAGCAGGAAGAAGAGAAAGAGACCAAAAACTCTTGGAGTTGACCAGTGGATGAGCAGAGCCTAAATGCAGGGGTCTTGTGAGGTTCCTAGAAGCCTGAAGAAAAGGCTGCTGCTACAAATATTTACATTAGGATAGACAGAGCAAGGCCAGCCAGAATGGCCTTTTCTTTCTTTTCCCTGTGCACACAGCAAGCCAAAGGAGAAGGAAGACTGCACTGCTGACTGTAGCTCTAGGTCCCTCTGGAGCAATGCCACAGCTCATTTACCTCATGCTGCAGCTGGACTTCCTTTTTTTTTATCAACATCCCAATCTGTTGAAGCTCTGTGGCTTCTGGATAGTAGAGAAACCAGTCACCAGTAGGCACCCAGGATATATGAAAATGGAGGAGAGCTTATGTACCCTCACTTTAGCTCCCACTGTTTCCTGCCTTCCCTCCCTTAGCTGGCCTAGACTACAGACAGCTCTTTCACCCCTTGAGCTAGCATGATTAATTTTTTTTTCTTTGAATCACCAAGAAATTACTGTTCATAAAAGCCCAGCATCGATACAGCACGACTCTTCCATAGTTTCCTTTCCTCTCCAGGAAATCTAGAATTGCAGAACATCTCACGAGGGCATGCCCAGTCAGGTCTATCCTGCTCTGCTACCCAAATTGAGACCGGACCAAACACAGCCACGCTGGACAGAGCTTGTGCTGTTGAGGATGTTAAACCAGCAAGGCTGTGTTACTGAAGGTACAGCCAGAGTACAGACTTGCTGATTTTACTGCTTCAGGCTGCATCCAGCTCATAAAATAACATAGCTATGCAAGGAAGGTGGGCTCAGTCAGGTTGTACTGTTTTTGAATATGTTGGTCTAATTAAAAAACAATGCAACTTGTGCATGTAAGAAAGCCTCCTTTTATCCTCTTCCTTCTATTCCCAGAAGCTCTCCCATGAAAGTGTAGGAGTGAAACATGTCCTTTCCACTCTCCAGGCTGTATTTTCTGCCCGGGTGACTGAAGCATGACTAAGTTGCCACCTTACACTGAGGCTATCACAGAAAGATGAGGAGGGGTAGCCAAGCCACAGAAACAATTCTGTTTCACTGCAACAATCTCTTGCCATGTCAAGATAGGATGCAAATGTGCCATGAATAATGGTCATTCCAAAAGCACACAGAGCTACATGGACATTCCTATCAGCAATCAGGCTGCATTCACCTCCTGCACTAACATTCATGACAAGTCCCTTGCACAAAACACAACTCTGGACCAGATTTGTTAACATTTCTCACGCATCTTTACCACACAACTTGTGCATTCTCTGTCACATGCACACATTCAAATGCATGTGCATGCATATCTATCATCTTCTGATCCATACATGCACCTACCCAAAACCCAAGGAAGAGCTACTCAAAGCCAGACCTTTATGCACAGATCATGTACACAGGCACAAACAAAACTGGATGTTTCAATCCCATTGTACCAAGTACCTTTACAAGGCAAAGAGCAGACATTTCATTATATGAAGGTGTACCAGCATGACAAAAGTCTAAATGCATTTACACTTCAAAAATTCCATGGATGCCCCTTTAAATAACCCCTCCTTCCTGCAGGCAAAACCTTACCAGCAAATCCCTTCTTTTTCAGACACTCAGGTATATATCCCCCCAGTCAGCCTCTCCAACTTCCACACAGGGGGAAGTCAGGTAACAGTGCACTGGCTGCAAGGCTGGTGATCAGAAAGGCTCTTGCTCTCTTGGTGGAACTTTGGGTCAGCTGCTGAGGGTCAAGCACAGCCAGGCTCCAAGCAGGTGCAGCAACCAGAGTGCATGCAGAAGAATATTAATAGTTATTGTCCTAGCAGGTTGTAAGGATTAATTGGTTCTGGCCTGCAACTCCCCATCAATGTAAGTGCTCAGGGGCAGAGGGGAGGGAGCTGTGATTACACACTTACATTGCATACTCATATGCTATTGATTTCCCAATTGGAAAGGCCCACAGCCTTTTGTTTGTCTCCTTGCTTGCTCCCTTCCTCCCTCCCTCCCTCATCCCATTGCTCATGGCCTGCCTGCCACAGCTTCCCCCTCCCAACAGCACAATCACCATTGCCAGAGAAAGGAGAGGGACACCCTTTTTGTGGGAGAGCTCTGCCAAACCAGAAAGAAATGCAGAAACCTGCATCCATGCAGTCACACAGAGGCAGACCCTAGGGAAGGGAACAAATTTCAAGAACTAGCCATCTTCAGATGAGTTGCTTTTGGATGCTTTATGTAACCTAGGGACTACAAAAGCCAAACTGTGAGCCCACAGCTATGATTACACTCACCTTTGCTTTAAGACAAAACCCCTTCTCTGAAGCCTGCCTTCTCATGCTATCTTTTTTAAATAAAACAAACTAACCCTTCAAAAAAACAAAAAACCAAAAAAACAACCATAACACATCAACCTGCTTTAATTGGATATGTATTCCCTTGCATTGCCTCCAAAATCATCTCCTCTCAGAGGTACCATTCAAAGTCCAGTACCTCTACAGCTGACAACCACTGAAAAATCCTATTTTATGCTTACGGGTGACCAATAAGCATGGCTAGTGTAAAAGACCCTTTACCCTCACGTAGTCATGCAGAATTTCTTCCCCAGCAACTTCAAAACAGCAGATATGGCCAGCAAGACACTTCACTGTGAGATAGAATAATTTAGCTCAGAAAAATTAGGTAGCAGACCCTTGTAGTGCTATTCCTTTTCCTTCCATGCAGGTGAGCAGGGCAATGCTGCCACACAGGCAGGCAACCTGCTGGAGGGAGCTCACAGGGAAATGCCTCAGCTTCCAGGAAATTCAGCATCAGCCAAAGCACCACAGTGCAATGGCATAGCACAGAATCAAGCCTGGGCTTCTTTTTCCTTTGCCTATTTCTATAAGAGTCATGTACTCCCACAGTTTTTTTCTTCCCTTCCATGCTGATTGCAGGGATGTCTGCCCTTCACTGACACCAGGAGAGGGCTGTGTCTCATATTCACCTATACATGCCCTAGCTCCCTCTCAGAGTGTGACAGGATGGTCTGTGCTGTGCTTGATATTTCTGGTGTTATCATGGATAAATCGACAGCAGGAAGAGCACATCAGCTGCCAAAATCATTGCTCATTTAGTATGAACAGCAAATGAATCTGTTATGCACCTTTTTAAGGAAAAGGGGATACCAAAGAGGCAAAGATTCTTGCTTCCTATGAGAGACAGCAAAACTCTGCATCCTTCCAGCAGCACCCTTTGCACAAAGGAGACAATATTTGGCAAAACACCTGTCCCTGTGTTCAAAGACACACATGAAAGATTTTCCCCAGACTCTTCCAGGGTATCTTTGTCTGGTACCATTATAGACGTCAGTTAGATCATTCAGTCCTTTAACAAGCTCTGTCAGACAACAACCACCTCAGCTGATCCTCTTCCACAAAAAAAAACATCAGGTGTTCTGGTGTGCCCAGAGAAAAGGGCATCCCTTGCTCTTACTCTTCATCAGCTTTTGCCACCTGTAGTCAGTTTACAGCAAGCAGTGCTACAGCTCCCCATCACCTGCCCAGCCCCACCAGCCTCTCCAGGCAACTGCACACAACTGCACCCAGCTGCTGCTGCAGGACCTGTACATCAACATCCCTTTTCTGGCCCATTCCTAACCAACTCAGCCTTGCACAGGGTAAATCTGCTGGGGGAAGGGTCCAGGCCTCACCAGTAAGGTGAGGGCCTTGGCTCACTCAAGGCTTAGAGAGGCACGGCCAGCACACGGAAAGGGAGTGCACTCCTAAAGCACTGGCTCTGCCAGCAGCCTAGGATGAGAGCAGCTGTATTCCTCACTGGAAGGAGGAGGAAGTGGACTCCTTCCCGACTGGAAGCAGCTCTATTGCTAGTGGAAATAAAAAGGAAGTGAACAGAGTAGCTATAAAAGAGCACATCTCCTCCTCAGACCATTAGTGTACACATGAGTGTGCTCCAAGGCTGAAAAGGAATGCCCAAAAACATTGGGAACTCAGTTTCTTGTTGCAGAACTAGTAAAACTCTTGTGTGAGAAAAGATCTCTGAGACTAAAAGATGAAGCAAATTTTTACTTATCATAACAAAGCCCTCTGAGCAGGTAGCTGAATGCTGAGATTCATAACAGATAGAGGAAATGGGTTCTTACTTGTGTAATTATTTATTATTATGGTCTGCAATCATTGGATAGAACTGGAAGAAACACTTGGGATATCTTTCCAATTGCAGATAAAAAGCCTTCTCTACTTCTTCCCTGCCTTAAGCCTACAAGAAAAATATTTTGTTTTACGTATTGAACCTCTTCATCATTTAAGGGAATGCAAGGCAGCTGAGTGAGTTGTCACCTCATCAATACAGTCCAGCCTGTGAGAGCTTCCCTTGCCTTACTCAAAAAGAGAGAGCTGGAAACAGATAGGAAGAAAAGAATATTCAGGAGAGCAGGAAAAGTTTTTTTTTTCTCTCCAGTTGGCAGTATCTAAATGTTATCCAACTGCATCACAATCGCCCCGTGCTGCTCCCCACACACCACAATGTCACTACACATTGCTGCTCCTCCCTCTCTGCTCCCCATCCATTACACATTATCAGCACAGAAACACTCGGGTACACGCTTCCATCCATATAGATTGCACAAACCTCATGCATTAACAAACACATCATTTTTCACACCCACATTGCCCAGTAACCTTAGAAAACATGAGACTTTACAGATAGTATTTGTGCTGTGTACCAACCTAAAGCATCCTATTCCACTTACCCGACTGCTTCTGTGATTTCTTTCACCGGATTCATTCCCCATTTAGGAACACACTTGAGCAGCTCAAAAAACACATTATAAATAAATGCTGCCAGTACTATGCAGGCCAGTTCTGTATGTCCTTTCTTAAAAAATCCACTTCACTAAATCAGCTGTGGAGGTATCTTAATTTTTTTTTTTTTTTTTTAAACACAAAGTCTTCCACAATTACCAATTGAGTGGGGTTGGGGAGATTCATTAAAGCAAGATAGGATTTTTTTTTTTAAGCAAATTGCTGATTTGAAACAACTGCTATTTTTCAAGGGAAAGATCTTGTTTAGAAGAATTTTCAACTTAAAGCAATGCCAAAGGAAACATATAATTTTTCAAGGCATTAATTTTTTTTAAATAAAATGCCCAGGGTGAGGAAATAAAAATGAATTTTCATATTGACAGCTCAGTTAGAGTAATAGTAGGTAAAAGTGCAAACATCAACACAAAATTCTTCTAAATTATCTAAAAGCAATTTTTTATAGACCCTAATCATTTGCTTCTCCTCCTCATCCGCATGCACCCAATTTTTGACTTGTGGGATAAAAAAAAAAGGAAAGAAAAATTCATCTTTACAGTCCAATTCAACAACCTGATCTCTTTCAGAAGCTTTGAGGCACATTGTGCTAAGAAACGAATCCATTCGAGGGAAAAGGTACAGCATACCACTAGAAAATCCTAGAAAATCCCACCCACCAGCAGTGTTGGGGTTTGTAGGTACTTTTATTCCTCCAGCCCCCACAGGACAGGAAGGCCAGTGCACCATGCAGGAGAACAACCATCCCGCCTCCGAGCCACCTGCCTCCCAAAGAGCTCTGCAAGTGCAGCAGCACCCAGAATCCTGAGACACAATATTGACAAAACACAGTGATCGAGGGGGAAAAGAATTCCTCCGTGCAGGACCTGGAGCATCTAACCTAGGGGGGAAGGAGCAAAGGCTGTCTCTGTGCCAAAGCTCCCGGGGCCAGGCGGGCAGGGCACAGGCAGCGCTTTGCATCGTGCCTGGCAGAGGCGAGGGGGAGGCAGCCTGCACTGGCCGCTTGGCACCGCGGAGCCCATCGCTCTCCTGCCAGGCTCAGCTGCGCTTCCTCTCGCACCCCCAGCGCCTGCTATTCATCCTGGGCTCGGCCCGGCAGCGCCAGCAGCGCTCCCCTTCTCCCCCGCGCCTTTGGGAGAGCGGGGAAAGGCAAGGAGCTGCTTTTGCGCTCGCCGGTACACCCCCAAGTGGACAGCGAGGAAAAGGGGAGAGAGGGCACGGACAAGTTTTGGGTAGCTAGCAGAAGTGTAGGCTCAGCTGTCCGGCTCTGGAGGGATGTGCTCACAAAGGTCTTGGAAGTGTTCTGGCCGGGGTCACGGCCCGTCAAAGCCAACACTGCCGTTCCCTGGGGTAGGAGCTCCACAGAGTTGTGCTCAGCAGGGTTAGAGAAGCGTCCAAGGCTTGTTACCACAGCTTTCAGTGAAAAACAATTTATTTGGAATANTTTGTTTGGTCTTTTTAAGGGCAAAATACTTTCCCACCCCTTTTTAACTCACTCAAATATCTTCAGGCTTGCTTCAGGCAGTGCCCTACTCCTCCCATGCAGCCCCAGTATTCCTGCCTCCTCATTTTCACATCGGAGAAAGGAAATTACTGCTGGCTATGAAACCAGATCCAGCAGTGCTCTGGTTTATATCTTGCCAGAAGTTTGGGAGCAGTAGAAAAAGCAGCCCCAGGTTTGCAAACACTCATACAACACCACACCATCCTACCCATGTCAAAACCTAGGGAGGGCAACTGTGTTGCCTCTGCCTCTTCAGAGGATATGTGATAATATAGACCTCAAAAGACCTTCCCTGAAGCCTTCCAAACGAGAATAGATGTAGCTGATACAACTGTGGCAATATAACTCGCTAAAACAGAAGGTAAAACCTGTCCATGCCTGTAGCCTGGCATAAGCTCCAGCTATAAGGATGGACTAAAACAGCTCCTGGCTGTGGTAGCATCAGGATGCTCTGGAAGGCTTGTGATTTGAAAACACTGTGTGGAGCAAGTGCTGTGGTCTACAGGCTAGGAAACGTGCATCAGAAAGACAGGCAATGTTCAGTCAACCAATTTACCAATGTCCATCTTTCTTGACAGTTCTCTGTCTAATCCTCCAGAGCAGGGGGAAGTTCACATCAAGCTACACAACTTCATTGCTGACATTATCTACACAGGTACTGGTTCTCCTCCTACCCATGTACAACCTATGTGCTGGAAAAAATCCTCCTCCCCTGTCAGAAACAGCCACTTCACAGCAAGAAAAGAAGTCAGCTGGAAGGTGCTGCTGTTGGATTCACAGTCCAGACTTGAGAGAATGTAAGTTGAGAGAAAATACGTGACAGTGAAAAGCATGTGCACGAGACCCAGAAATGGGAGAAGTGAGACTGTATGAAAAGGAGCACTCAGTAAATGTGAGAAGGTTGCAAGAAATGAAGGATTTCATAGTCAGGGCTTGCAGGAGTGACAGGTGTGAGGCTGCAATAGAAAGCATGTGTATGACAGGGAGCCTGCCTGTATGGGAATTTGCTTAGTAGACACAAAATAGAAGAGAACCGTGCATGCAAGACTGTGTGTAAAAGTAGGAGCTAAGGGGAAGTGAGGATGCTGTGACTGGCATATCTCCATGCACAGCACTCCTGCACTAATATGTACTAGAGTGAGGAAAAGGCACTGTGAAAAAAGCTGTGTGTGAGCGAGATATGCTCTAAGGGTGCAGCTCACTGTGAACGCAAGACTGTGAGGCACAGAGTAGGCCAGATAGAGCACATCTATGTTCTTTAGTTATATATTCACCCGTGTGTGTGTATATGTGTGCACACACAGGCTTACAAGGCCAGTGCAGCAGGATAGGCAAGGGATTTTAATATGCAAGCAACCTCAAACACTAGTGTTTGAGGCTCGAAGGAGGGAGGGGGGAAAAGGGGAAGGGAGAACGTGAGCACAAGAGAAGCCGACTCTCCAGGAATTGCATGTGCTAGGGAGCTAGAAGTGTATGTGCCAGAGTTTATACATCTTCCCTGCTATATCCCTGAGTGTCTGTGTGTGTTCATGAAGGACCACTGGTGTGTGTGAGTGAGTGTGGATCATGCACAAGCTGCAGGTTTGAAGGCTGTGATTATACGTACATGTGTGACATGTATTAATACATACAGCATGGAATGCATTAACCCTTAACTCCTGTTTACAGAAAGCATCTCAAAACCAGCTAGCATGCCTGTCATCACTTCGAACTAAATTCCATACTCACACTTGGCTCTTAAAGCAAGAAACCCAGCTGGCAATTCTCCACTGAACAAAACCCCATACCCAACAAATTTTCTTCTCCTGTCTTTCCTCTCTCTCTTTTTTTTTTTTTTTTTTCCTCCTATAGAGGGGAAGGACATAGTATTTTTGCAGACAGACCAGAGGCATAGAGATTCCTCCAGCCTCCCCCTCTCTGGACAAAACCAAAATAAAAATAATAAAAAACCCACAAAACAAAACAAACAAACAAACAAACAAACTGAAAACCCCAAAAGAAACTTAACACTTATCTCCTCAGGAAGGTAAAGAATCGAGGAGAATCAGCACTTGTGACCCAAAGTGCTGTGAAACAGCGGTTGTGGATGGAAGGGATACCCACCTTCACCCACCACTCTTTTCCTTCACAAATCTTAACTGTACTCCCCCCACCAACTCCCCCTCTGCAAAAGCATAAATACAGCAGCAAAGTCAGTCACATGCAGTGCCCTCTAACCATAGGATTCACCAGCAGCGATCTCTCCTTGGCTTATTTCCTGAGGCAAGCAGGGGGGAAGTGGGGGGGGGAGGGAAGGTTTGGAGGGGAAAAGGGGGGGAGAGGAAGCTCCAGCTTCCAGCTCCATGTTTCAGGCCATCCTCAGTCCATCAGCATCAATTAAAGCAGAAGGATTTGAGGACATTGCAAGAAAGAACTCACCACATACCTTGCAAGGAGAAGAGGGACAGGAAGAATCCCAGCACCCAGATACTGTGCAGCCAGTAGGTCCTCATGCTTCTTTCTCACTCGCTCTGCTTCCTCTGCCTTTTTCTCCGTCTCTTCGCTTCTGTCTCTCTCTCTCTTTCAATTTATCTTTTTTTTTTTTTTTCCCTCTTCGCTCCTCTCAAAGAAAATGGGATTCGTGTCTCCCTTCAGTCCCTCTGGGCTCTGCTTTGCCAGCTCTGACAATCCAGTCGCAGCGCAAGCTGACCCGCGGTGGCCAGATTCCCAAATAACCTCTCACTCTCCTCTTCAAGTGCTGGAGAAAGGGGGGGCCAGGTTGGATGCTCCACCGTAGCCTGGGCTGGCTGTAAACACAGAGAATCTCTCTGTCTCTCTCCTGCAGCTCCAACTAAATGCGACTGTACTTAAACAAGCAATGCCTTATAGGACAGCGCTCAGAGCAGAACAGATCCCACCTCTGCCACCTAGTGTTGCAAACCAGCTCATTTATTTCAGTTTTATATATATAAATATATATGCGTTATGCTATAGAAATATGGTTCCCTCACTCCTCTACAAATGTATCTCTTGGATCACAGTCTGTGAGCCATTCTGGGCTCAAGAGTCCCCGAGGTTCCAGCTCCAGTGCACGTGGGGAGGCTATTCAGAGAAGGAATATTCCTCATCGCCACAGCAAGAGGCACGGCAGGGCAGGTTTGGTTTCTCAGCAGAGTTCTGCTTGACAAATTCTCAAGTAAGGGTTTCTGTGATGCTGGTGTCACTGCCGGGCAGTGCACAGGGGCCAGAGGGAGATTCAGACGCACCGACTGTAATTACAGAGCTGCCAAGGCCTCCAGGAAAAAAATAGCAAGCATCAGTCTGCATTAATCTTTGCTGGATCTCCTGTGACTTCCATGCAATTTCAGAGGGACCAAAAAGAATCCTTCTGTATAGGAAATCCAGCTTGAAAAGCAACCATTTGCTCACAGAAGACTTCCCCCACTACCCTTCTCCTTTCAAATATAGGTTCTTCCTGTTATACATAGCACAAACTTTTTTTTTTCTCAAGGAGTAATTGGCTCCTGTAGCTCTATTTCCCCCTAAAATCATTGCCTCCAGTTAGAGGAACACCAATAATGAAGTACTGCTTAGCATTCACACAGGGCTTTTCATCATGCATTTCACTCTCCAGGCATTTCACAAAGGGTGTCCTTTCGCAGCTGGGGACGTGGAGGCAGTGTGAGTGCACAACTTCTGAGGCCAGTCCCTGGGACACAGTTTGACAGCCCAGCGGAACTGCCCACCCAGCCCTGTGGCCCCTCTTCAGGCCACATTGTGCCCTACACTGTGGTCACCAGGCAGCCTATGAGGATGCCAACACTAAAAGGACACAAATCTTCAATGTATGCATTGAGGATGTGGGTGAGCAAAGGTGAGTGTCCACATGTAGGAAAGGTCTGTAAGATTCTCGTCACTAATGATGCCATTCCAGAAGTGTTTCTTATTAGTGTGCTGTAGAGCAAGCTGTTCTGTGAACAGAATGCACCAAGCCTGCCTCCCCGTGGGTTCCTGTCTGCTGTCTCAAAAATCCCCTAGCTCTAATAAAAGCCAGAGTCCTTCATCTCCACTGTGAGCTCTCCTGTAGGAAGAAATCCATGCTATGGCTAGTCTTGCTTCCTAGTGGACCAAATGAGAGACAAAATGCAAGAAACCACTTTCCTGAGGCTGGCCGGCTGCTGCCATGTACCACCTACATAATTCTCGGACTTTCGACTATGGAGGAAGTGGAGCATTACCTAATCACCAGTTTTTAAGAGACATACAGGAATAAGTTACTTCTTAGCCTTCCGCCCTCTTTCAAATGTGGTTGAAATTGGTTGCACTGAAAAGTTATTAGGAGGAAGAACATATGGACAAACAGATACACATGTACCATCAGCTAGGCTTCACTTCCCAAGGAAATCAAACTATAAATATTAGAGTGGACTAAAGTCAACTGACTCTAATCATTGAGGACCATGCTTCTTTTTTTGTGGTTTCCATTTCAGATTCTTTTCATACTCTGATACTGTATTGGGTCTGCATGGCAAGGTTTTGGTAGAGGGAGACTTCTGTGAGAAGCTGCCAGAAGCTTCCTCTGCATCTGATCATGCCAAGGCCAGGCAGCTGCAAGACAAACCCACCACAGGCCAAGTCCGAGTGTACCATCAGCAATGGCAGTAACACCTCTGGGATAATGTATTTAAGAAGGGGGTGGAAGCTATGCAACAGCAGCCAGGAGAGAGGAGTGAGAATATGTGAGAGAAATAGCCCTGTAGACACCAAGGTTGGTGGAGAAGGATGGGGAGGAAATGCTATGGACACTGGAGCAGAGATTCCCCTGCAGCCTGGGATGAAGACCATGGAGGTTCAGCATAGATCAGTTATCCACCTGCAGCCTGTGGAGGACCCCTGGCTGGAGGAGGTGGATGCCTCAAAGAGGCAGTGATCCCATGGGAGGCCCAGGCTGGAGCAGCCTCCTGGCAGGACCTGTGGCCCTATGGAGAGAGGAGCCGACACTGGAGAAGGTTTGCTGGCAGGACTCATGACCCTGTGAGGGACCCACACTGGAGTGGCTTTTTTTG